>HG993159.1:0-2500 GCA_905231865.2 Boloria selene | reverse complement strand
TCTGTAGTCGTTGGGGCGGCCGGGGGGTGGGGGGACCGGTCTCATTAGCCGCACTCCCCGCCATCTGCAGTCGGTGAATGGTGGTCCACTTAGGTGGGCTATGTTTGGTTGGGGCTGCTCTGGGCACTGCTCTGATTAGCAGAGTGGTCTTGGGAGTGGCCCCGTCTCTGGTTGGATGTCTTCCCATAATGGGGCTGTCCCTATCGGGGCGGCCTCATGTTGGTGGCTTCGGCCAACCGTCGGGGCGTCACGGTTGTATGCGAAAGCGATCCCGTGGCGTTCCACATGGCGGCAGGGGTTGGGCAGTTGGGTTTTAGTGGGTATGCCGGTCTCATTAGTCGGAGAGTCCCACATAACCACCCCAGGGGAAGTCGGGTGGTATCCGTAACAGGATTTCCCAACGTTAAAAAAAAAAAAAAAAAAAAAAAAAAAAAAAAAAAAAAAAAAAAAGTAGGTTTAGGTTAGGTTAGGTTAGGTTAGGTTAGGTTAGGTTAGGTTAGGTTAGGTTAGGTTAGGTTAGGTTAGTTTAGGTTAGGTTAGGTTAGGTTAGGTTAGGTTAGGTTAGGTTAGGTTAGGTTAGGTTAGGTTAGGTTAGGTTAGGTTAGGCTGGGCTAGGTTAGGTTAGGTTAGGTTAGGTTAGGTTAGGTTAGGTTTAGGTTAGGTTAGGTTAGGTTAGGTTAGGTTAGGTTAGGTTAGGTTAGGTTAGGTTAGGTTAGGTTAGGTTAGGTTAGGTTAGGTTAGGTTAGGTTAGGTTAGGTTAGTTAGGTTAGGTTAGGTTAGGTTAGGTTAGGTTAGGTTAGGTTAGGTTAGGTTAGGTTAGGTTGGTTAGGGTTAGGTTAGGTTAGGTTAGGTTAGGTTAGGTTTGGTAGGTTAGTTAGGTTAGGTTAGGTTAGGTTAGGTTAGGTTAGGTTAGGTTAGGTTAGGTTAGGTTAGGTTAGGTTAGGTTAGGTTAGGTTAGGTTAGGTTAGGTTAGGTTAGGTTAGGTTAGGTTAGGTTAGGTTAGGTTAGGTTAGGTTAGGTTAGGTTAGGTTAGGTTAGGTTAGGTTAGGTTTAGGTTAGGTTAGGTTAGGTTAGGTTAGGTTAGGTTAGGTTAGGTTAGGTTAGGTTAGGTTAGGTTAGGTTAGGTTAGGTTTGGTTAGGTTAGGGTAGGTTAGGTTAGGTTAGGTTAGGTTAGGTTAGGTTAGGTTAGGTTAGGTTAGGTTAGGTTAGGTTAGGTAGGTTAGGTTAGGTTAGGTTAGGTTAGGTTAGGTTAGGTTAGGTTAGGTTAGGTTAGGTTAGGTTAGGTTAGGTTAGGTTAGGTTAGGTTAGGTTAGGTTAGGTTAGGTAGGTTAGGTTAGGTTAGGTTAGGTTAGGTTAGGTTAGGTTAGGTTAGGTTAGGTTAGGTTAGGTTAGGTTAGGTTAGGTAGGTTAGGTTAGGTTAGGTTAGGTTAGGTTAGGTTAGGTTAGGTTAGGTTAGGTTAGGTTAGGTAGGTTAGGTTAGGTTAGGTTAGGTTAGGTTAGGTTAGGTTAGGTTAGGTTAGGTTAGGTTAGGTTAGGTTAGGTTAGGTTAGGTTAGGTTAGGTTAGGTTAGGTTAGGTTAGGTTAGGTTAGGTTAGGTTAGGTTAGGTTAGGTTGGTTAGGTTAGGTTAGGTTAGTTTAGGTTAGGTTAGGTTAGGTTAGGTTAGGTAGGTTAGGTTAGGTTAGGTTAGGTTAGGTTAGGTTAGGTTAGGTTAGGTTAGGTTAGGTTAGGTTAGGTGTTAGGTTAGGTTAGGTTAGGTTAGGTTAGGTTAGGTTAGGTTAGGTTAGGTTAGGTAGGTTAGGTTAGGTTAGGTTAGGTTAGGTTAGGTTAGGTTAGGTTAGGTGAGGTTAGGTTAGGTTAGGTTAGGTGAGGTTAGGTTAGGTTAGGTTAGGTTAGGTTAGGTTAGGTAGGTTAGGTTAGGTTAGGTAGGTTAGGTTAGGGTAGGTTAGGTTAGGTTAGGTTAGGTTAGGTTAGGTTAGGTTAGGTGTAGGTTAGGGTAGGTTAGGTTAGGTTAGGGTAGGTTAGGTTAGGGTAGGGTAGGGTAGGTTAGGGTTAGGTTAGGTTAGGTTTAGGTTAGGTTAGGTAGGTTAGGTTAGGTAGGTGTAGGTTAGGTTAGGGTTAGGTTAGGTAGGTAGGTTAGGTAGGGTAGGTTAGGTTAGGTTAGGTTAGGTTAGGGTTAGGTTAGGTTTAGGGTTAGGGTTAGGTTAGGTTAGGTTAGGTTAGGTTAGGTTAGGTTAGGTTAGGTTAGGGTAGGTTAGGTTAGGTTAGGTTAGGTTAGGTTAGGTTAGGTTAGGTTAGGTTAGGTTAGGTTAGGTTAGGTTAGGTTAGGTGAGGGGAGGTGAGGGTAGGTTAGGTTAGGTTGGTTAGGTTAGGTTAGGTTAGGTTGGTTAGGTTAGGTTAGGGTAGGGTAGGGTAGGTTAGGTTAGGGTAGGTTAGGTTAGGTTAGGTTAGGTTAGGGTAGGTTAGGTTAGGTTAGGGTAGGTTAGGGTAGGGGTGGTGGGT
>HG993158.1:3501028-3506028 GCA_905231865.2 Boloria selene | reverse complement strand
CATATAAAAGATACATAATAATATGAGTTTCTTCGAACTGGTGGTAAATATAAAAGTAATTACCTGAATTACCTTTGTATAGTTATCTTAATAACAATATAATATTATAATGTATTAAAGCGGCAATAACAATATCTCCTCTTGATATTAAAGTATTAGCGTGTAGTTAGAAGCTTTTGTTATATCCATAATCTCTATATTTCTATCACACTACGTACGTACGTACGTACGTATGTATGTACGTATGTATGTATGTACGTATGTATGTACGTATGTATGTACGTATGTATGTACGTATGTATGTATGTACGTATGTATGTATGTATGTATGTATGTATGTATGTATGTATGTATGTATGTATGTATGTATGTATGTATGTATGTATGTATGTATGCATGTATGCATGTATGCATGTATGCATGTATGCATGTATGTATGTATGTATGTATGTATGCACGCATGCATGCATGTGTGTATGTATATATGTATGTATGTATGTATGTATGTATGTATGTATGTATGTATGTATGTATGTATGTATGTATGTATGTATGTATGTATGTATGTATGTATGTATGTGTGTATGTATGTACGTATGTATGGATGGATGGATGTATGTATGTATGCATGCATGCATGCATGCATGCATGCATGCGTGCGTGCGTGCGTGCGTGCACGCACGTACGTACGTACGTACGTACGTATGTATGTATGTATGTATGTATGTATGTATGTATGTATGTATGCACGCATGCATGCGTGCATGCATGCATGCATGCATGCATGCATGTGTGTATGTATATATGTTTATATATATTTATATATATATGTTATATATATTTTTCTTGCGTGCGTATGTATGTATGTGCACGCGCCAAACGTCATACCAGTGTATTTACAATAGTATGGAGGTTCGTGAGTAACGAACCGACATGTGAAAACACTGTGTCGATCGACGGGCGCGCGTAACACGTTTACGTTCTTATTTACTTTAAGATGTTTGCGTGCAAGTGCTGTTCGTATGTTAATAGTTATTAGCGATCGTTCTAAAATTTTGTATACGTAATTGTATAATTTTTATATTTGAAATATTTGGCCGCGATCACTCTAACACCGGGCGATGATCACGTACATGTTCGCGCTCATGTTAATCGAGTGACTCAATATATTTGAGTGTGGCGTATGTATTTAATATATACGCGAAAAGATCTCGTTTTCGAACTTTCAGTCTCGTGACCGCGTCAAGCGTCATATGCGAGCGAAACGCCGTCGCCTAGAAGGCGATCGTGTGTTAAACTTATAAACAATTAATATTATGTCAACGTTGCGCAGTTCGCGGTTAAAACCCGGACGCGTACGTTCGACGGTCAGAGTTAATGTCGAGTTAGCTCCCTGGTTGATCCTGCCAGTAGTTATATGCTTGTCTCAAAGATTAAGCCATGCATGTCTCAGTGCAAGCCGTATTAAGGCGATACCGCGAATGGCTCAATATATCAGTTTTGGTTCCTTAGATCTTACTCAGTTACTTGGATAACTGTGGTAATTCTAGAGCTAATACATGCAATCAGAACTCTGACCAGTGATGGGATGAGTGCTTTTATTAGATCAAAACCAATCGACGGAGGGCCTCGCGTCCGAAGTCGTTAATTTTGATGAATCTGGATAACTTTTGCCGATCGCATGGTCAAGTACCGGCGACGCATCTTTCAAATGTCTGCCTTATCAACTTTCGATGGTAGTTTCTGCGACTACCATGGTTGTCACGGGTAACGGGGAATCAGGGTTCGATTCCGGAGAGGGAGCCTGAGAAACGGCTACCACATCCAAGGAAGGCAGCAGGCGCGCAAATTACCCACTCCCGGCACGGGGAGGTAGTGACGAAAAATAACGATACGGGACTCTTTCGAGGCCTCGTAATCGGAATGAGTACACTTTAAATATTTTAACGAGGAACAATTGGAGGGCAAGTCTGGTGCCAGCAGCCGCGGTAATTCCAGCTCCAATAGCGTATACTAAAATTGTTGCGGTTAAAAAGCTCGTAGTTGCATTTGTGCGCCGCGCTGTCGGTGCACCGCATCCGCGGTGATACTGACACGTCTGCGGAGCATATCGTCGGTGAGCCGTCGGTAAAACGCCGGTTCAATATCAAAATCCTATCGCGGTGCACTTCACTTGTGTGTCGAGATGGGCCGACAATTTTACTTTGAACAAATTAGAGTGCTCAAAGCGGGCTCAAAATGCCGCTTGAATATTTCGTGCATGGAATAATAGAATATGATCTCGGTTCTATTTTGTTGGTTTTCAGAACTCCGAGGTAATGATTAATAGGGATAACTGGGGGCATTCGTATTGCGACGTTAGAGGTGAAATTCTTGGATCGTCGCAAGACGAACATCAGCGAAAGCATTTGCCAAAGGTGTTTTCATCAATCAAGAACGAAAGTTAGAGGTTCGAAGGCGATTAGATACCGCCCTAGTTCTAACCGTAAATATGTCATCTAGCGATCCGCCGACGTTACTACAATGGCTCGGCGGGCAGCTTCCGGGAAACCAAAGATTTTGGACTCCGGGGGGAGTATGGTTGCAAAGCTGAAACTTAAAGGAATTGACGGAAGGGCACCACCAGGAGTGGAGCCTGCGGCTTAATTTGACTCAACACGGGAAATCTCACCAGGCCCGGACACCGGAAGGATTGACAGATTAACAGCTCTTTCTTGATTCGGTGGGTGGTGGTGCATGGCCGTTCTTAGTTGGTGGAGCGATTTGTCTGGTTAATTCCGGTAACGAACGAGACTCTAGCCTGCTAAATAGGCGTCGTCATTTAGGTGTGCGCGATTTCGGTCGCGCAACTCACTGGCGACGTATTAAAATTCTTCTTAGAGGGACCGGCGTCTTCGAGCCGCACGAGATTGAGCAATAACAGGTCTGTGATGCCCTTAGATGTCCTGGGCCGCACGCGCGCTACACTGAAGGAATCAGCATGTTCTCCCTGGCCTGAGAGGCCCGGGCAACCCGTTGAAACTCCTTCGTGCTGGGGATTGGGGTTTGCAATTATCCCCCATAAACGAGGAATTCCTAGTAAACGCGGGTCATAAGCCCGCATTGATTACGTCCCTGCCCTTTGTACACACCGCCCGTCGCTACTACCGATTGAATGATTTAGTGAGGTCTTCGGACCGACACGCGGTGGCTTCACGGCCGTCGGCGTTGCTGGGAAGTTGACCAAACTTGATCATTTAGAGGAAGTAAAAGTCGTAACAAGGTTTCCGTAGGGGAACCTGCGGAAGGATCATTAACGTGTTGCGTGTGCTTTCGTCGCAATCGCGCGAGACCAGATCACGAATCACAAAGATAAAAACGACGACTCCGCAAGGAGGAATCGTAAGAGCGAACCTATCCATATGTGTTTGTCTAATGTTGTTCGGGTACTCTATTGTATTATTTCGACATGAACGCGCGCGTCGAGAGCTCTATCGCTGTTCGCAATACGCATAGGTACTTTGGCCTTATGCGCCGCCACAACGGCGTGCACGATCATCGGACACTGTGCGGGGAGATATAGCGACATTGTTTATGTCGTTATTGAGAGGGGTATGTAGTGAGCGACGCAGACCGGTAGAAATCCGCACCGCGAGTCGCTCGCTCTCTCCACGCTTCCCGCGTCCTATGTCGATGAAAACGCACACTGAACGTCGGCGGCGTGTTATTGGCGAGTTTCTGTATTGCGGCGTATGTATAGTGGTAAGTGTTATCTCGGGCGTGATATGTTTTTGTTGATACAATACAGAGGAGACCCGCGTACGTTGGACGCACTGGGAGAGGATCACATTTGTTATATAATATGCGGTCATAGATGAAGTCTCGAGCTCGCGGTAAACGCGTTGCCTCGGTCAGATTCTATCAAACTCGTATGATTCGCGCGGTTAGTCCGCGCGGTTCATCAGTTAATGACACAAAACTTATTCGTTTGTTTTGTGTGACTTTGTTACACGTTACAATCTAACAATAAACCTGTGCGAACCGCACAAACCATTACCCTGGACGGTGGATCACTTGGCTCGCGGGTCGATGAAGAACGCAGTTAACTGCGCGTCATAGTGTGAACTGCAGGACACATTTGAACATCGACATTTCGAACGCACATTGCGGTCCGTGGAGAAACATCCAGGACCACTCCTGTCTGAGGGCCGGCTGCATAAAAACATAAGCCACACTGTTCTCGCGCGCGCGCAACGACTCTTACCGGTCGGAGTTGCGTACGCGATGGACAAATGGCGGCTCCGTCTCGATCGTTATTCGTAATGGTCGCGCGGTCCGCTTAAATATATGACGAAAGGCGCACGAGCCGTGTGCGCGCACGACGCATGTCGCGTAGTGCGTCGCGCCAGCGAGTGCCGTCGTCGTGTTTCGACACGATACGGTCGAACGTCCAGAGAGTGAGAGAGACGTGTCTGGTCGTGGCGGAGTTGGCGTGTGCCGACCTCCTCCTGTACCCTTCGAGATTATTTCAGAGGGTCCACGGGACGGACGGGACGCACCTCGCCGACACCCGACACGCGCTGCTCGCTCGCTCGCTCTCGCCGAGCGACGGTTCGATCTATGTGACGGAACGCGTTCGTAATGATGAACAACGACGACGAGCCGCGCGCTGGGCGACGCGTCGCGATTCTGACGCGTCGTGCGCCGCTTTCACGTGTCTCAACGTGTGGCCTCATCGTAAACGTGTGTACTCAACGTACAAACAAAGTAGGCGGACTCGACGTCCGAAGTGCGCGTCGACGCCGGCTTGGCACGGCGGCGGGAGAACAACACCGGGCTCGCCTCGGTGTACACTCCCGACCGTCCGGGCGAGATCGGCGCCTTCGCGCTGACGGATATCGCGTCTGCCTCGTTTTTTATCGTTGGCCTCAGATCAGGGAGGATCACCCGCCGAATTTAAGCATATTAGTAAGCGGAGGAAAAGAAACTAACCAGGATTTCCTTAGTAGCGGCGAGCGAAC
>HG993158.1:3496028-3498528 GCA_905231865.2 Boloria selene | reverse complement strand
CGTGCGCGATCGGCGCGGTTCTGTACGACCGCCGTTCAACGGTCAGCTCAGAACTGGCACGGACAAGGGGAATCCGACTGTCTAATTAAAACAAAGCATTGCGATGGCCCTCGCGGGTGTTGACGCAATGTGATTTCTGCCCAGTGCTCTGAATGTCAACGTGAAGAAATTCAAGCAAGCGCGGGTAAACGGCGGGAGTAACTATGACTCTCTTAACATCCATCTTATGCCGCCGTTTTAACCCTGTTAATACACGAACTTGAAGGCAAACCCCTAACGGGGATTTGGGAGAGCAATGTTACTCACGACCCGGTGGTAGCACACGTTTCACTGACGCGCCAGCTAGTCGGAGGGATGTGAATACTGCGCGATCGGGCCTGTCAATGGGGAAGAGTGTTTGGTATAGACACGACGCCCAACTCCTATCCTCGACCTGCCCGTGGTGCCGCTGCGAAAGCAAACGAGGGAGGGGGGACCTTATCAGATTTGGCAACCCTTTAGCAGCTGTTGCGGTGTTGCAGTCTCGCTGATATCGTCTAAACTCACATAGAGACTACGCACATTTCCACTACTATCTCCACTGTCCTCGCCTCGCGGGGGCAGTGGAGAAAGAAGTCAGGCTTGTCCCTGGATCCTCTACGGAGTGTGCAGCACCTTAACATCTCAGGTGTGATCCAGGTGGTGGCTGTGGGGTGAGATTCCCCACAGCAGTCTCGTTGGGTGGGTTCTACGGAACTCGCCAAGTCTAGTGGCCTACTTCGGTTGGGACCTTCGCGAAGGCCATGGGCGAACCTGGTGGTTGGGCTTGCACCCCAATCACCAAAGGGTAAAACTGACGCAATGGAACACAAGAGAAAAAGAAAAGTGGACCACCCCGACCTTCCACAGGAGTCGGGGAGCGGCCAGAATCCCACCTCTTCGGCTCGTTCCGGCGATCATGATATGAACGTCGGCGAGTCGTCTGATTTCGACTGTCCACATTGCGGACGGTCCTTCAAAACCAAGACGGGGCTTGGGGTCCACAAGCGTAGAGCCCACCCCGTCGAGGCAAATGTGGAGGCTGCTCCAAAAGGGGAGAAGCGGAGATGGCACGAAGAAGAGGTGCATCTCCTTGCACGCACAGAGGCGCAGCTCACGAAAGAGTTTGGGAAGTGCTCAGGCGCAGACCTGCTCGCCAAACTGCCCCAGCTCCAAAGGACGCTGGAGGCGGTTAAGGGAAAACGCAGGGGGGCGGACTACAAAAGGTTGGTGA
The DNA here is from genome assembly GCA_905231865.2 of Boloria selene. Taxonomy (NCBI): domain Eukaryota; kingdom Metazoa; phylum Arthropoda; class Insecta; order Lepidoptera; family Nymphalidae; genus Boloria; species Boloria selene. The sequence continues at coordinate 3,497,276 of HG993158.1, read as the reverse complement.
AAACCTTCCTGGAGGAGTCTCGCTCACCGGCGCCATTACCTTCCGCGAGCGGGGGTCGAAGCACGGATCACTCTGGAGTGGCGCAGCCGATGAGCGTTCAGGAGAAAGGTGTCTCTGAAGACGTGCCTCCCGCTGATGAACCCCAAGCCGCGGTCAGGGCTCCAATGAGTTCTAACGCAGAGCGAGCGTTGGCGAGGCTATTGCAGGTAGCCGAGAAGCGGCGCAAGCGATGCGGACTCGGAGCAAGGGCCGCGAGGCGCCTCCACCTACATGGAGTTGACGGGTGTGCGCTAGAGTCACTATCTAGCAAGAAGAGGAGACGAGCAGAGTACGCGAGAGTGCAGGAACTTTTCCGGAAGTGTCCAGGTCGAATAGCGACCGAGGTCATCACTGGCCAGTCTCGGGAGGTGAAGCACAGTCTTGAGGAGTTGGAAGCATTTTGGCGACCTATCCTTGAGGAGGTGTCGGAGGCTCCTGGGCCCTCGGAGGATTACTTGCGAGCCCTACGGCAAGCGAGGGCCGAAGAGGGGGCGAATGTGTATGACCGAGCGTGGAGGCCCATCTCCGTCGAGGAGGTGGAAGCTGCCAATATCGACCTGCAGACGGCGCCTGGTCCGGATGGAATACGTTCGGATGAGTGGCGCTCAGTTCCTAGCACATTGAAGGCGGAAATGTTCAACTACTGGATGGCAATCGGTGAGACTCCGGACCAGCTTAGACAGAGTCGCACAATCTTCGTCCCAAAGACGGACGCTCCTCAGCGACCGAGTGACTATCGGCCGATTTCGATCGCGTCGGTACCACTCCGACACCTCCATACAATTCTGGCGCGTAGGCTGCTGGATTGTTGTCCGCCAGACACGAGGCAGAGGGGTTTCATTCATGCGGATGGGACCCTCGAGAACACTGCTGTTCTCGATGCGGTGTTAGGCGACAGTAGGAGGAAGTTGCGGGAGTGTCATGTGGCGGTCCTGGATTTCTCGAGGGCGTTCGACACAGTGTCCCACAAGGCGCTGCTAGAGCTCCTGAGAGCGAAGGGAATGCCGCATGGATTGTGCGAATACATGGCTCGTTTGTACGAAACGGCGACTACCACCTTAGCCGTAACAGGAAAATATAGCCAACCTGTCAAAGTGGGACGAGGAGTCCGCCAGGGAGACCCGCTGTCCCCCATTCTCTTCAACATGGCCATGGACGGGATCCTGGCGTCTCTGCCTAAGGGAGTCGGTTATGGGCTGGAAGGCGAGC
>HG993158.1:3492700-3495828 GCA_905231865.2 Boloria selene | reverse complement strand
CAAGCGTCATATGCGAGCGAAACGCCGTCGCCTAGAAGGCGATCGTGTGTTAAACTTATAAACAATTAATATTATGTCAACGTTGCGCAGTTCGCGGTTAAAACCCGGACGCGTACGTTCGACGGTCAGAGTTAATGTCGAGTTAGCTCCCTGGTTGATCCTGCCAGTAGTTATATGCTTGTCTCAAAGATTAAGCCATGCATGTCTCAGTGCAAGCCGTATTAAGGCGATACCGCGAATGGCTCAATATATCAGTTTTGGTTCCTTAGATCTTACTCAGTTACTTGGATAACTGTGGTAATTCTAGAGCTAATACATGCAATCAGAACTCTGACCAGTGATGGGATGAGTGCTTTTATTAGATCAAAACCAATCGACGGAGGGCCTCGCGTCCGAAGTCGTTAATTTTGATGAATCTGGATAACTTTTGCCGATCGCATGGTCAAGTACCGGCGACGCATCTTTCAAATGTCTGCCTTATCAACTTTCGATGGTAGTTTCTGCGACTACCATGGTTGTCACGGGTAACGGGGAATCAGGGTTCGATTCCGGAGAGGGAGCCTGAGAAACGGCTACCACATCCAAGGAAGGCAGCAGGCGCGCAAATTACCCACTCCCGGCACGGGGAGGTAGTGACGAAAAATAACGATACGGGACTCTTTCGAGGCCTCGTAATCGGAATGAGTACACTTTAAATATTTTAACGAGGAACAATTGGAGGGCAAGTCTGGTGCCAGCAGCCGCGGTAATTCCAGCTCCAATAGCGTATACTAAAATTGTTGCGGTTAAAAAGCTCGTAGTTGCATTTGTGCGCCGCGCTGTCGGTGCACCGCATCCGCGGTGATACTGACACGTCTGCGGAGCATATCGTCGGTGAGCCGGCGGTAAAACGCCGGTTCAATATCAAAATCCTATCGCGGTGCTCTTTAGTGAGTGTCGAGATGGGCCGACAATTTTACTTTGAACAAATTAGAGTGCTCAAAGCGGGCTCAAAATGCCGCTTGAATATTTCGTGCATGGAATAATAGAATATGATCTCGGTTCTATTTTGTTGGTTTTCAGAACTCCGAGGTAATGATTAATAGGGATAACTGGGGGCATTCGTATTGCGACGTTAGAGGTGAAATTCTTGGATCGTCGCAAGACGAACATCAGCGAAAGCATTTGCCAAAGGTGTTTTCATCAATCAAGAACGAAAGTTAGAGGTTCGAAGGCGATTAGATACCGCCCTAGTTCTAACCGTAAATATGTCATCTAGCGATCCGCCGACGTTACTACAATGGCTCGGCGGGCAGCTTCCGGGAAACCAAAGATTTTGGACTCCGGGGGGAGTATGGTTGCAAAGCTGAAACTTAAAGGAATTGACGGAAGGGCACCACCAGGAGTGGAGCCTGCGGCTTAATTTGACTCAACACGGGAAATCTCACCAGGCCCGGACACCGGAAGGATTGACAGATTAACAGCTCTTTCTTGATTCGGTGGGTGGTGGTGCATGGCCGTTCTTAGTTGGTGGAGCGATTTGTCTGGTTAATTCCGGTAACGAACGAGACTCTAGCCTGCTAAATAGGCGTCGTCATTTAGGTGTGCGCGATTTCGGTCGCGCAACTCACTGGCGACGTATTAAAATTCTTCTTAGAGGGACCGGCGTCTTCGAGCCGCACGAGATTGAGCAATAACAGGTCTGTGATGCCCTTAGATGTCCTGGGCCGCACGCGCGCTACACTGAAGGAATCAGCATGTTCTCCCTGGCCTAGAGGCCCGGGCAACCCGTTGAAACTCCTTCGTGCTGGGGATTGGGGTTTGCAATTATCCCCCATAAACGAGGAATTCCTAGTAAACGCGGGTCATAAGCCCGCATTGATTACGTCCCTGCCCTTTGTACACACCGCCCGTCGCTACTACCGATTGAATGATTTAGTGAGGTCTTCGGACCGACACGCGGTGGCTTCACGGCCGTCGGCGTTGCTGGGAAGTTGACCAAACTTGATCATTTAGAGGAAGTAAAAGTCGTAACAAGGTTTCCGTAGGGGAACCTGCGGAAGGATCATTAACGTGTTGCGTGTGCTTTCGTCGCAATCGCGCGAGACCATATCACGAATCACAAAGATAAAAACGACGACTCCGCAAGGAGGAATCGTAAGAGCGAACCTATCCATATGTGTTTGTCTAATGTTGTTCGGGTACTCTATTGTATTATTTCGACATGAACGCGCGCGTCGAGAGCTCTATCGCTGTTCGCAATACGCATAGGTACTTTGGCCTTATGCGCCGCCACAACGGCGTGCACGATCATCGGACACTGTGCGGGGAGATATAGCGACATTGTTTATGTCGTTATTGAGAGGGGTATGTAGTGAGCGACGCAGACCGGTAGAAATCCGCACCGCGAGTCGCTCGCTCTCTCCACGCTTCCCGCGTCCTATGTCGATGAAAACGCACACTGAACGTCGGCGGCGTGTTATTGGCGAGTTTCTGTATTGCGGCGTATGTATAGTGGTAAGTGTTATCTCGGGCGTGATATGTTTTTGTTGATACAATACAGAGGAGACCGCGTACGTTGGACGCACTGGGAGAGGATCACATTTGTTATATAATATGCGGTAGATGATAGATGAAGTCTCGAGCTCGCGGTAAACGCGTTGCCTCGGTCAGATTCTATCAAACTCGTATGATTCGCGCGGTTAGTCCGCGCGGTTCATCAGTTAATGACACAAAACTTATTCGTTTGTTTTGTGTGACTTTGTTACACGTTACAATCTAACAATAAACCTGTGCGAACCGCACAAACCATTACCCTGGACGGTGGATCACTTGGCTCGCGGGTCGATGAAGAACGCAGTTAACTGCGCGTCATAGTGTGAACTGCAGGACACATTTGAACATCGACATTTCGAACGCACATTGCGGTCCGTGGAGAAACATCCAGGACCACTCCTGTCTGAGGGCCGGCTGCATAAAAACATAAGCCACACTGTTCTCGCGCGCGCGCAACGACTCTTACCGGTCGGAGTTGCGTACGCGATGGACAAATGGCGGCTCCGTCTCGATCGTTATTCGTAATGGTCGCGCGGTCCGCTTAAATATATGACGAAAGGCGCACGAGCCGTGTGCGCGCACGACGCATGTCG
>HG993158.1:3482700-3485200 GCA_905231865.2 Boloria selene | reverse complement strand
CGATTCCGGAGAGGGAGCCTGAGAAACGGCTACCACATCCAAGGAAGGCAGCAGGCGCGCAAATTACCCACTCCCGGCACGGGGAGGTAGTGACGAAAAATAACGATACGGGACTCTTTCGAGGCCTCGTAATCGGAATGAGTACACTTTAAATATTTTAACGAGGAACAATTGGAGGGCAAGTCTGGTGCCAGCAGCCGCGGTAATTCCAGCTCCAATAGCGTATACTAAAATTGTTGCGGTTAAAAAGCTCGTAGTTGCATTTGTGCGCCGCGCTGTCGGTGCACCGCATCCGCGGTGATACTGACACGTCTGCGGAGCATATCGTCGGTGAGCCGTCGGTAAAACGCCGGTTCAATATCAAAATCCTATCGCGGTGCACTTCACTTGTGTGTCGAGATGGGCCGACAATTTTACTTTGAACAAATTAGAGTGCTCAAAGCGGGCTCAAAATGCCGCTTGAATATTTCGTGCATGGAATAATAGAATATGATCTCGGTTCTATTTTGTTGGTTTTCAGAACTCCGAGGTAATGATTAATAGGGATAACTGGGGGCATTCGTATTGCGACGTTAGAGGTGAAATTCTTGGATCGTCGCAAGACGAACATCAGCGAAAGCATTTGCCAAAGGTGTTTTCATCAATCAAGAACGAAAGTTAGAGGTTCGAAGGCGATTAGATACCGCCCTAGTTCTAACCGTAAATATGTCATCTAGCGATCCGCCGACGTTACTACAATGGCTCGGCGGGCAGCTTCCGGGAAACCAAAGATTTTGGACTCCGGGGGGAGTATGGTTGCAAAGCTGAAACTTAAAGGAATTGACGGAAGGGCACCACCAGGAGTGGAGCCTGCGGCTTAATTTGACTCAACACGGGAAATCTCACCAGGCCCGGACACCGGAAGGATTGACAGATTAACAGCTCTTTCTTGATTCGGTGGGTGGTGGTGCATGGCCGTTCTTAGTTGGTGGAGCGATTTGTCTGGTTAATTCCGGTAACGAACGAGACTCTAGCCTGCTAAATAGGCGTCGTCATTTAGGTGTGCGCGATTTCGGTCGCGCAACTCACTGGCGACGTATTAAAATTCTTCTTAGAGGGACCGGCGTCTTCGAGCCGCACGAGATTGAGCAATAACAGGTCTGTGATGCCCTTAGATGTCCTGGGCCGCACGCGCGCTACACTGAAGGAATCAGCATGTTCTCCCTGGCCTAGAGGCCCGGGCAACCCGTTGAAACTCCTTCGTGCTGGGGATTGGGGTTTGCAATTATCCCCCATAAACGAGGAATTCCTAGTAAACGCGGGTCATAAGCCCGCATTGATTACGTCCCTGCCCTTTGTACACACCGCCCGTCGCTACTACCGATTGAATGATTTAGTGAGGTCTTCGGACCGACACGCGGTGGCTTCACGGCCGTCGGCGTTGCTGGGAAGTTGACCAAACTTGATCATTTAGAGGAAGTAAAAGTCGTAACAAGGTTTCCGTAGGGGAACCTGCGGAAGGATCATTAACGTGTTGCGTGTGCTTTCGTCGCAATCGCGCGAGACCATATCACGAATCACAAAGATAAAAACGACGACTCCGCAAGGAGGAATCGTAAGAGCGAACCTATCCATATGTGTTTGTCTAATGTTGTTCGGGTACTCTATTGTATTATTTCGACATGAACGCGCGCGTCGAGAGCTCTATCGCTGTTCGCAATACGCATAGGTACTTTGGCCTTATGCGCCGCCACAACGGCGTGCACGATCATCGGACACTGTGCGGGGAGATATAGCGACATTGTTTATGTCGTTATTGAGAGGGGTATGTAGTGAGCGACGCAGACCGGTAGAAATCCGCACCGCGAGTCGCTCGCTCTCTCCACGCTTCCCGCGTCCTATGTCGATGAAAACGCACACTGAACGTCGGCGGCGTGTTATTGGCGAGTTTCTGTATTGCGGCGTATGTATAGTGGTAAGTGTTATCTCGGGCGTGATATGTTTTTGTTGATACAATACAGAGGAGACCGCGTACGTTGGACGCACTGGGAGAGGATCACATTTGTTATATAATATGCGGTAGATGATAGATGAAGTCTCGAGCTCGCGGTAAACGCGTTGCCTCGGTCAGATTCTATCAAACTCGTATGATTCGCGCGGTTAGTCCGCGCGGTTCATCAGTTAATGACACAAAACTTATTCGTTTGTTTTGTGTGACTTTGTTACACGTTACAATCTAACAATAAACCTGTGCGAACCGCACAAACCATTACCCTGGACGGTGGATCACTTGGCTCGCGGGTCGATGAAGAACGCAGTTAACTGCGCGTCATAGTGTGAACTGCAGGACACATTTGAACATCGACATTTCGAACGCACATTGCGGTCCGTGGAGAAACATCCAGGACCACTCCTGTCTGAGGGCCGGCTGCATAAAAACATAAGCCACACTGTTCTCGCGCGCGCGCAACGACTCTTACCGGTCGGAGTTGCGTACGCGATGGACAAATGGCGGCTCCGT
>HG993158.1:3472700-3475200 GCA_905231865.2 Boloria selene | reverse complement strand
TTTCAAATGTCTGCCTTATCAACTTTCGATGGTAGTTTCTGCGACTACCATGGTTGTCACGGGTAACGGGGAATCAGGGTTCGATTCCGGAGAGGGAGCCTGAGAAACGGCTACCACATCCAAGGAAGGCAGCAGGCGCGCAAATTACCCACTCCCGGCACGGGGATGGTAGTGACGAAAAATAACGATACGGGACTCTTTCGAGGCCTCGTAATCGGAATGAGTACACTTTAAATATTTTAACGAGGAACAATTGGAGGGCAAGTCTGGTGCCAGCAGCCGCGGTAATTCCAGCTCCAATAGCGTATACTAAAATTGTTGCGGTTAAAAAGCTCGTAGTTGCATTTGTGCGCCGCGCTGTCGGTGCACCGCATCCGCGGTGATACTGACACGTCTGCGGAGCATATCGTCGGTGAGCCGGCGGTAAAACGCCGGTTCAATATCAAAATCCTATCGCGGTGCTCTTTAGTGAGTGTCGAGATGGGCCGACAATTTTACTTTGAACAAATTAGAGTGCTCAAAGCGGGCTCAAAATGCCGCTTGAATATTTCGTGCATGGAATAATAGAATATGATCTCGGTTCTATTTTGTTGGTTTTCAGAACTCCGAGGTAATGATTAATAGGGATAACTGGGGGCATTCGTATTGCGACGTTAGAGGTGAAATTCTTGGATCGTCGCAAGACGAACATCAGCGAAAGCATTTGCCAAAGGTGTTTTCATCAATCAAGAACGAAAGTTAGAGGTTCGAAGGCGATTAGATACCGCCCTAGTTCTAACCGTAAATATGTCATCTAGCGATCCGCCGACGTTACTACAATGGCTCGGCGGGCAGCTTCCGGGAAACCAAAGATTTTGGACTCCGGGGGGAGTATGGTTGCAAAGCTGAAACTTAAAGGAATTGACGGAAGGGCACCACCAGGAGTGGAGCCTGCGGCTTAATTTGACTCAACACGGGAAATCTCACCAGGCCCGGACACCGGAAGGATTGACAGATTAACAGCTCTTTCTTGATTCGGTGGGTGGTGGTGCATGGCCGTTCTTAGTTGGTGGAGCGATTTGTCTGGTTAATTCCGGTAACGAACGAGACTCTAGCCTGCTAAATAGGCGTCGTCATTTAGGTGTGCGCGATTTCGGTCGCGCAACTCACTGGCGACGTATTAAAATTCTTCTTAGAGGGACCGGCGTCTTCGAGCCGCACGAGATTGAGCAATAACAGGTCTGTGATGCCCTTAGATGTCCTGGGCCGCACGCGCGCTACACTGAAGGAATCAGCATGTTCTCCCTGGCCTAGAGGCCCGGGCAACCCGTTGAAACTCCTTCGTGCTGGGGATTGGGGTTTGCAATTATCCCCCATAAACGAGGAATTCCTAGTAAACGCGGGTCATAAGCCCGCATTGATTACGTCCCTGCCCTTTGTACACACCGCCCGTCGCTACTACCGATTGAATGATTTAGTGAGGTCTTCGGACCGACACGCGGTGGCTTCACGGCCGTCGGCGTTGCTGGGAAGTTGACCAAACTTGATCATTTAGAGGAAGTAAAAGTCGTAACAAGGTTTCCGTAGGGGAACCTGCGGAAGGATCATTAACGTGTTGCGTGTGCTTTCGTCGCAATCGCGCGAGACCATATCACGAATCACAAAGATAAAAACGACGACTCCGCAAGGAGGAATCGTAAGAGCGAACCTATCCATATGTGTTTGTCTAATGTTGTTCGGGTACTCTATTGTATTATTTCGACATGAACGCGCGCGTCGAGAGCTCTATCGCTGTTCGCAATACGCATAGGTACTTTGGCCTTATGCGCCGCCACAACGGCGTGCACGATCATCGGACACTGTGCGGGGAGATATAGCGACATTGTTTATGTCGTTATTGAGAGGGGTATGTAGTGAGCGACGCAGACCGGTAGAAATCCGCACCGCGAGTCGCTCGCTCTCTCCACGCTTCCCGCGTCCTATGTCGATGAAAACGCACACTGAACGTCGGCGGCGTGTTATTGGCGAGTTTCTGTATTGCGGCGTATGTATAGTGGTAAGTGTTATCTCGGGCGTGATATGTTTTTGTTGATACAATACAGAGGAGACCGCGTACGTTGGACGCACTGGGAGAGGATCACATTTGTTATATAATATGCGGTAGATGATAGATGAAGTCTCGAGCTCGCGGTAAACGCGTTGCCTCGGTCAGATTCTATCAAACTCGTATGATTCGCGCGGTTAGTCCGCGCGGTTCATCAGTTAATGACACAAAACTTATTCGTTTGTTTTGTGTGACTTTGTTACACGTTACAATCTAACAATAAACCTGTGCGAACCGCACAAACCATTACCCTGGACGGTGGATCACTTGGCTCGCGGGTCGATGAAGAACGCAGTTAACTGCGCGTCATAGTGTGAACTGCAGGACACATTTGAACATCGACATTTCGAACGCACATTGCGGTCCGTGGAGAAACATCCAGGACCACTCCTGTCTGAGGGCCGGCTGCATAAAAAC
>HG993158.1:3462700-3465200 GCA_905231865.2 Boloria selene | reverse complement strand
AGGGCCTCGCGTCCGAAGTCGTTAATTTTGATGAATCTGGATAACTTTTGCCGATCGCATGGTCAAGTACCGGCGACGCATCTTTCAAATGTCTGCCTTATCAACTTTCGATGGTAGTTTCTGCGACTACCATGGTTGTCACGGGTAACGGGGAATCAGGGTTCGATTCCGGAGAGGGAGCCTGAGAAACGGCTACCACATCCAAGGAAGGCAGCAGGCGCGCAAATTACCCACTCCCGGCACGGGGAGGTAGTGACGAAAAATAACGATACGGGACTCTTTCGAGGCCTCGTAATCGGAATGAGTACACTTTAAATATTTTAACGAGGAACAATTGGAGGGCAAGTCTGGTGCCAGCAGCCGCGGTAATTCCAGCTCCAATAGCGTATACTAAAATTGTTGCGGTTAAAAAGCTCGTAGTTGCATTTGTGCGCCGCGCTGTCGGTGCACCGCATCCGCGGTGATACTGACACGTCTGCGGAGCATATCGTCGGTGAGCCGGCGGTAAAACGCCGGTTCAATATCAAAATCCTATCGCGGTGCTCTTTAGTGAGTGTCGAGATGGGCCGACAATTTTACTTTGAACAAATTAGAGTGCTCAAAGCGGGCTCAAAATGCCGCTTGAATATTTCGTGCATGGAATAATAGAATATGATCTCGGTTCTATTTTGTTGGTTTTCAGAACTCCGAGGTAATGATTAATAGGGATAACTGGGGGCATTCGTATTGCGACGTTAGAGGTGAAATTCTTGGATCGTCGCAAGACGAACATCAGCGAAAGCATTTGCCAAAGGTGTTTTCATCAATCAAGAACGAAAGTTAGAGGTTCGAAGGCGATTAGATACCGCCCTAGTTCTAACCGTAAATATGTCATCTAGCGATCCGCCGACGTTACTACAATGGCTCGGCGGGCAGCTTCCGGGAAACCAAAGATTTTGGACTCCGGGGGGAGTATGGTTGCAAAGCTGAAACTTAAAGGAATTGACGGAAGGGCACCACCAGGAGTGGAGCCTGCGGCTTAATTTGACTCAACACGGGAAATCTCACCAGGCCCGGACACCGGAAGGATTGACAGATTAACAGCTCTTTCTTGATTCGGTGGGTGGTGGTGCATGGCCGTTCTTAGTTGGTGGAGCGATTTGTCTGGTTAATTCCGGTAACGAACGAGACTCTAGCCTGCTAAATAGGCGTCGTCATTTAGGTGTGCGCGATTTCGGTCGCGCAACTCACTGGCGACGTATTAAAATTCTTCTTAGAGGGACCGGCGTCTTCGAGCCGCACGAGATTGAGCAATAACAGGTCTGTGATGCCCTTAGATGTCCTGGGCCGCACGCGCGCTACACTGAAGGAATCAGCATGTTCTCCCTGGCCTAGAGGCCCGGGCAACCCGTTGAAACTCCTTCGTGCTGGGGATTGGGGTTTGCAATTATCCCCCATAAACGAGGAATTCCTAGTAAACGCGGGTCATAAGCCCGCATTGATTACGTCCCTGCCCTTTGTACACACCGCCCGTCGCTACTACCGATTGAATGATTTAGTGAGGTCTTCGGACCGACACGCGGTGGCTTCACGGCCGTCGGCGTTGCTGGGAAGTTGACCAAACTTGATCATTTAGAGGAAGTAAAAGTCGTAACAAGGTTTCCGTAGGGGAACCTGCGGAAGGATCATTAACGTGTTGCGTGTGCTTTCGTCGCAATCGCGCGAGACCATATCACGAATCACAAAGATAAAAACGACGACTCCGCAAGGAGGAATCGTAAGAGCGAACCTATCCATATGTGTTTGTCTAATGTTGTTCGGGTACTCTATTGTATTATTTCGACATGAACGCGCGCGTCGAGAGCTCTATCGCTGTTCGCAATACGCATAGGTACTTTGGCCTTATGCGCCGCCACAACGGCGTGCACGATCATCGGACACTGTGCGGGGAGATATAGCGACATTGTTTATGTCGTTATTGAGAGGGGTATGTAGTGAGCGACGCAGACCGGTAGAAATCCGCACCGCGAGTCGCTCGCTCTCTCCACGCTTCCCGCGTCCTATGTCGATGAAAACGCACACTGAACGTCGGCGGCGTGTTATTGGCGAGTTTCTGTATTGCGGCGTATGTATAGTGGTAAGTGTTATCTCGGGCGTGATATGTTTTTGTTGATACAATACAGAGGAGACCGCGTACGTTGGACGCACTGGGAGAGGATCACATTTGTTATATAATATGCGGTAGATGATAGATGAAGTCTCGAGCTCGCGGTAAACGCGTTGCCTCGGTCAGATTCTATCAAACTCGTATGATTCGCGCGGTTAGTCCGCGCGGTTCATCAGTTAATGACACAAAACTTATTCGTTTGTTTTGTGTGACTTTGTTACACGTTACAATCTAACAATAAACCTGTGCGAACCGCACAAACCATTACCCTGGACGGTGGATCACTTGGCTCGCGGGTCGATGAAGAACGCAGTTAACTGCGCGTCATAGTGTGAACTGCAGGACACATTTGAA
>HG993158.1:3452700-3455200 GCA_905231865.2 Boloria selene | reverse complement strand
ATTCTAGAGCTAATACATGCAATCAGAACTCTGACCAGTGATGGGATGAGTGCTTTTATTAGATCAAAACCAATCGACGGAGGGCCTCGCGTCCGAAGTCGTTAATTTTGATGAATCTGGATAACTTTTGCCGATCGCATGGTCAAGTACCGGCGACGCATCTTTCAAATGTCTGCCTTATCAACTTTCGATGGTAGTTTCTGCGACTACCATGGTTGTCACGGGTAACGGGGAATCAGGGTTCGATTCCGGAGAGGGAGCCTGAGAAACGGCTACCACATCCAAGGAAGGCAGCAGGCGCGCAAATTACCCACTCCCGGCACGGGGAGGTAGTGACGAAAAATAACGATACGGGACTCTTTCGAGGCCTCGTAATCGGAATGAGTACACTTTAAATATTTTAACGAGGAACAATTGGAGGGCAAGTCTGGTGCCAGCAGCCGCGGTAATTCCAGCTCCAATAGCGTATACTAAAATTGTTGCGGTTAAAAAGCTCGTAGTTGCATTTGTGCGCCGCGCTGTCGGTGCACCGCATCCGCGGTGATACTGACACGTCTGCGGAGCATATCGTCGGTGAGCCGGCGGTAAAACGCCGGTTCAATATCAAAATCCTATCGCGGTGCTCTTTAGTGAGTGTCGAGATGGGCCGACAATTTTACTTTGAACAAATTAGAGTGCTCAAAGCGGGCTCAAAATGCCGCTTGAATATTTCGTGCATGGAATAATAGAATATGATCTCGGTTCTATTTTGTTGGTTTTCAGAACTCCGAGGTAATGATTAATAGGGATAACTGGGGGCATTCGTATTGCGACGTTAGAGGTGAAATTCTTGGATCGTCGCAAGACGAACATCAGCGAAAGCATTTGCCAAAGGTGTTTTCATCAATCAAGAACGAAAGTTAGAGGTTCGAAGGCGATTAGATACCGCCCTAGTTCTAACCGTAAATATGTCATCTAGCGATCCGCCGACGTTACTACAATGGCTCGGCGGGCAGCTTCCGGGAAACCAAAGATTTTGGACTCCGGGGGGAGTATGGTTGCAAAGCTGAAACTTAAAGGAATTGACGGAAGGGCACCACCAGGAGTGGAGCCTGCGGCTTAATTTGACTCAACACGGGAAATCTCACCAGGCCCGGACACCGGAAGGATTGACAGATTAACAGCTCTTTCTTGATTCGGTGGGTGGTGGTGCATGGCCGTTCTTAGTTGGTGGAGCGATTTGTCTGGTTAATTCCGGTAACGAACGAGACTCTAGCCTGCTAAATAGGCGTCGTCATTTAGGTGTGCGCGATTTCGGTCGCGCAACTCACTGGCGACGTATTAAAATTCTTCTTAGAGGGACCGGCGTCTTCGAGCCGCACGAGATTGAGCAATAACAGGTCTGTGATGCCCTTAGATGTCCTGGGCCGCACGCGCGCTACACTGAAGGAATCAGCATGTTCTCACCTGGCCTAGAGGCCCGGGCAACCCGTTGAAACTCCTTCGTGCTGGGGATTGGGGTTTGCAATTATCCCCCATAAACGAGGAATTCCTAGTAAACGCGGGTCATAAGCCCGCATTGATTACGTCCCTGCCCTTTGTACACACCGCCCGTCGCTACTACCGATTGAATGATTTAGTGAGGTCTTCGGACCGACACGCGGTGGCTTCACGGCCGTCGGCGTTGCTGGGAAGTTGACCAAACTTGATCATTTAGAGGAAGTAAAAGTCGTAACAAGGTTTCCGTAGGGGAACCTGCGGAAGGATCATTAACGTGTTGCGTGTGCTTTCGTCGCAATCGCGCGAGACCATATCACGAATCACAAAGATAAAAACGACGACTCCGCAAGGAGGAATCGTAAGAGCGAACCTATCCATATGTGTTTGTCTAATGTTGTTCGGGTACTCTATTGTATTATTTCGACATGAACGCGCGCGTCGAGAGCTCTATCGCTGTTCGCAATACGCATAGGTACTTTGGCCTTATGCGCCGCCACAACGGCGTGCACGATCATCGGACACTGTGCGGGGAGATATAGCGACATTGTTTATGTCGTTATTGAGAGGGGTATGTAGTGAGCGACGCAGACCGGTAGAAATCCGCACCGCGAGTCGCTCGCTCTCTCCACGCTTCCCGCGTCCTATGTCGATGAAAACGCACACTGAACGTCGGCGGCGTGTTATTGGCGAGTTTCTGTATTGCGGCGTATGTATAGTGGTAAGTGTTATCTCGGGCGTGATATGTTTTTGTTGATACAATACAGAGGAGACCGCGTACGTTGGACGCACTGGGAGAGGATCACATTTGTTATATAATATGCGGTAGATGATAGATGAAGTCTCGAGCTCGCGGTAAACGCGTTGCCTCGGTCAGATTCTATCAAACTCGTATGATTCGCGCGGTTAGTCCGCGCGGTTCATCAGTTAATGACACAAAACTTATTCGTTTGTTTTGTGTGACTTTGTTACACGTTACAATCTAACAATAAACCTGTGCGAACCGCACAAACCATTACCCTGG
>HG993158.1:3445000-3452500 GCA_905231865.2 Boloria selene | reverse complement strand
GTGTCTCGGCTTTGGCCTATGCTGATGACCTGATTCTCCTAGCGGGATCCAAGGTGGGGATGCAGGAGTCTATTGACTGTGTAGTGAGGGCTGGGGAAACGGTAGGACTCTTTGTCAACAGGAGTAAGAGCTCCGTCCTCTCGATGGTGCCGGACGGCCACCGCAAGAAACACCATTATCCTACGGAGAGTTTATTCTCGGTTGGTAGGAAAAAGCTTCGGCAGGTGACTTGTGTGGAAAGATGGCGCTATCTTGGGGTCGATTTTGACTCGGCTGGATGCGCGACATTAGAGCAGGAGGTGAGCAATGCTCTCAATAACATCTCGAGAGCGCCCCTCAAGCCACAACAGCGGCTCGAACTGGTGAGGGGTCACCTGATCCCGAGATTTATGCACGGCCTGGTGCTGGGGAAAATCTCGGATGATAGACTGAGGATGCTCGATGTCCAGATCCGGGGCGCAGTGAGGAAGTGGTTGAGGCTCCCTGCCGACGTACCAGTGGGCTACTTCCACGCTTCTGAGAAGGATGGCGGGCTCGGTGTGCCCTCGTTCCGTGTGGTCGTTCCGGCCATCATTGAGCGGAGGTATGGTGGGCTCGCTAGGTCGAGTTGGCCCGCGGCTACGGCTGCTGCCAGATCCGACCGTATCCGGAAGAAGGTGAAGTGGGCTCGCAGGTTACTGAGGAAGTTTGGCATGAGCGGTCCCGATGACCTAACATCTGTGGCAAAGTACTGGCGGGAGAAGCTGCACGCATCGACGGATGGGTTCGAACTCCGTGAATCCTCCCGAGTCCCTGCATCCACTGAGTGGATCAGGAAGCGAAGTGGGCAGTTTACCGGCCGCGACTACGTGCAGTTCGTCCATTGCCATATCAACGCTCTCCCGTCCCGAGTCCGGGTTTCGAGAGGGCGAAGAGATGGCGTGGACATAAAGTGCCGCGCCGGATGTGTGGAGAACGAGACGACGGCCCACACGATCCAGCGGTGCTTCAGAACTCACGGCGGCCGTATCGAACGTCACAATTTTGTCACAAGGGTCGTTGCCGAGGCGATGACCCAGCGGGGCTGGTCTGTCGAACTTGAGCCTAAAATCACTACCGCACTTGGGCACCGAAAGCCCGACGTGATAGCGGTAAGGGATGGAGTGGGAATTATTTTGGACACGCAGGTGGTCTCGGGCCAGCGACCTCTCGACGATGCTCATCGTGTGAAACGTAACAAATACGGGAAGCACGAGGAGCTAGTTAAGAAGGTTGCAGGTAGACTAGGACTGCCAAGCTCGGAGTGTGTCCGGAGTACGACCTGCACCATTTCCTGGCGAGGCGTATGGAGTTCCTCCTCCGTAAAGGAGATGAAGGAACTTCTAGGGCTTAACAACTCCGTGTTCGGTTTAATACCGAGCCTTGTTTTGAGAGGGTCCCACACCAACTGGACCCGATTTAATCAGATGACAAGCCACATCAACTCGTGGACGCCGGACCGAGTCTAGGGGGCCTGTGGAACTGGGTCCCTGCAAAACCCATGATCCCGGACCCCACGCGGTAACTTCACGTGGTGCCTCTGTTGCTAGAACTCGCGGATCAATCCCAACAATTTGCAAAATGCCGTACCCAATCGCTGTGGGAGTTAGAGGTTGTTTTGGTCACTCCCGGGTATGCCCGTTATGGGGCGCTATCGCTGGTTCGGGGGCGAAGCAAGCGGCTGAAAATAGCCAAATGCCTCGTCATCTAATTAGTGACGCGCATGAATGGATTAACGAGATTCCCGCTGTCCCTATCTACTATCTAGCGAAACCACAGCCAAGGGAACGGGCTTGGGAGAATCAGCGGGGAAAGAAGACCCTGTTGAGCTTGACTCTAGTCTGGCATTGTAAGGAGACATGAGAGGTGTAGCATAAGTGGGAGATCGTTCGCGGTCGTCGCTGAAAAACCACTACTTTCATTGTTTCATTACTTACTCGGTTGGGCGGAAGCGGTGCGCGGTCGATTATATCGGCGGGCGTACGGTGTTTCGTTCCAAGCGTGCAGAGTGGCGGCGTGGCGGCAACGCTCGTCGCCATACAACTCCCGCGTGATCCGGTTCGAGGACACTGCCAGGCGGGGAGTTTGACTGGGGCGGTACATCTGTCAAAGAATAACGCAGGTGTCCTAAGGCCAGCTCAGCGAGGACAGAAACCTCGCGTGGAGCAAAAGGGCAAAAGCTGGCTTGATCCAGATGTTCAGTACGCATAGGGACTGCGAAAGCACGGCCTATCGATCCTTTAGTATAAAGAGTTTTTAGCAAGAGGTGCCAGAAAAGTTACCACAGGGATAACTGGCTTGTGGCGGCCAAGCGTTCATAGCGACGTTGCTTTTTGATCCTTCGATATCGGCTCTTCCTATCATTGCGAAGCAAAATTCGCCAAGCGTTGGATTGTTCACCCATCAAAAGGGAACGTGAGCTGGGTTTAGACCGTCGTGAGACAGGTTAGTTTTACCCTACTGATGGCTCGTCGTTGCGATAGTAATACTGCTCAGTACGAGAGGAACCGCAGTTTCGGACATTTGGTTCATGCACTCGGCCGAGCGGCCGGTGGTGCGAAGCTACCATCCGCGGGATTATGCCTGAACGCCTCTAAGGCCGAAGCCAGCCTAGCCGAATCCGGCAAGGATATGCTCACTGTGGAGCCCCGAGAGTCGGGAGGCTCTAAACAATGTGACTTTACTAGTTGCGCTTTACTCGTAAGGTGCGACGTCGAAGCCCATTTGGAACGCGGCGATCGATGCGAGCGGTCTTAACACGTGCATCACGGCGCCGAAGTTCCGAATTTGACTCAGTTCGATGTCGGGGCTCGGAATAGTCTGTAGACGACTTACGTTCCTGGCGGGGTGTTGTGCTCGGTAGAGCAGCGTCGTGCTGCGATCTGTTGAGACTCAGCCCTACGCCAGGTGATTCGTCCGAGGACGTGTCACTCGTACCACTCTCCGTGTACTACATTCGCATATTATCTCTCTCACGAGAGTGTGTGAAAATGTATGTACGACACACTTGTGTGTGTTTGTAACGAGAGGAGGATACGATTGCGAATTGGTAAAGTACCACGAACGGCCCTGTGGCGTGTTATTCGCTCGAGATGTTCGTAAAAAGAACTTTAACTCTCCTACTCGTTAGTTACAACTTAATAGTGTAATGTTAGAGTAGAGGGGGGGAGGTATACCCTCGGAGAGGAAAATTTCACGCATTTGATACACGAACGACCCGCGTTTCTTGCGTCGCGAGCGTCGACGACGTACGGTCCGAGGGGCGTACATACGACGGTACGCTGACGACAAGGTTCGACACACTACGCGAGGCACGTCGATACACGAACTACACTAGTTATTATCACGATCGCATCGAAGTATCGCGGGACCGGCGTCCCCGGCCCCGAGTCACGAGCGCACGTCGATACACGAACTGCACTAGTTATTATCATGATCGTATCCGAGTCTCGCGGGACCGGCGTCCCCCGCTCGGGTCATCTGGACATCTTATACGATATGAACTATGATAATGACACACGTTCACATCTTTATGTTTTATATATATTATTATATGTAATATTATAATATTTAATAGATTTCGATATATTTGTTTGTGCAAACTCAGTGGTGTCCGCCAACGGCAGTTGCGTGGCCGGCATTTTCTGTTGTATGAAATAAGCATTAAATAAAAAAAAATATATGTTAATCCATCGGAAATCTTGCAACAAATTTACATTGCAATGTCTTGATGACGGGGTACAAGTTACATCTCGATGCACTACTACTACTTGAAGGGCTGTCAAAACAAACAGTTTTGTGTTCAATCATAGATAACGTGAAATGTTTCCGCTGATGATGTGTTTCATGACTCGCAAGATTAAGGTTCGTAACTTCGTTCGACTTTGAGACGGCTATGTATGTGATAGAATAAGTAGTAAAAATTGTAATGAATTGTTGTAGTAAAATATATAGTAATTTTTATTAATAGGAAATCAATATGAAATACTATATTGTGACTGTATTAATTATGACATATAAAAGATACATAATAATATGAGTTTCTTCGAACTGGTGGTAAATATAAAAGTAATTACCTGAATTACCTTTGTATAGTTATCTTAATAACAATATAATATTATAATGTATTAAAGCGGCAATAACAATATCTCCTCTTGATATTAAAGTATTAGCGTGTAGTTAGAAGCTTTTGTTATATCCATAATCTCTATATTTCTATCACACTACGTACGTACGTACGTACGTATGTATGTACGTATGTATGTATGTACGTATGTATGTACGTATGTATGTACGTATGTATGTACGTATGTATGTATGTACGTATGTATGTATGTATGTATGTATGTATGTATGTATGTATGTATGTATGTATGTATGTATGTATGTATGTATGTATGTATGTATGCATGTATGCATGTATGCATGTATGCATGTATGCATGTATGTATGTATGTATGTATGTATGCACGCATGCATGCATGTGTGTATGTATATATGTATGTATGTATGTATGTATGTATGTATGTATGTATGTATGTATGTATGTATGTATGTATGTATGTATGTATGTATGTATGTATGTATGTATGTGTGTATGTATGTACGTATGTATGGATGGATGGATGTATGTATGTATGCATGCATGCATGCATGCATGCATGCATGCGTGCGTGCGTGCGTGCGTGCACGCACGTACGTACGTACGTACGTACGTATGTATGTATGTATGTATGTATGTATGTATGTATGTATGTATGCACGCATGCATGCGTGCATGCATGCATGCATGCATGCATGCATGTGTGTATGTATATATGTTTATATATATTTATATATATATGTTATATATATTTTTCTTGCGTGCGTATGTATGTATGTGCACGCGCCAAACGTCATACCAGTGTATTTACAATAGTATGGAGGTTCGTGAGTAACGAACCGACATGTGAAAACACTGTGTCGATCGACGGGCGCGCGTAACACGTTTACGTTCTTATTTACTTTAAGATGTTTGCGTGCAAGTGCTGTTCGTATGTTAATAGTTATTAGCGATCGTTCTAAAATTTTGTATACGTAATTGTATAATTTTTATATTTGAAATATTTGGCCGCGATCACTCTAACACCGGGCGATGATCACGTACATGTTCGCGCTCATGTTAATCGAGTGACTCAATATATTTGAGTGTGGCGTATGTATTTAATATATACGCGAAAAGATCTCGTTTTCGAACTTTCAGTCTCGTGACCGCGTCAAGCGTCATATGCGAGCGAAACGCCGTCGCCTAGAAGGCGATCGTGTGTTAAACTTATAAACAATTAATATTATGTCAACGTTGCGCAGTTCGCGGTTAAAACCCGGACGCGTACGTTCGACGGTCAGAGTTAATGTCGAGTTAGCTCCCTGGTTGATCCTGCCAGTAGTTATATGCTTGTCTCAAAGATTAAGCCATGCATGTCTCAGTGCAAGCCGTATTAAGGCGATACCGCGAATGGCTCAATATATCAGTTTTGGTTCCTTAGATCTTACTCAGTTACTTGGATAACTGTGGTAATTCTAGAGCTAATACATGCAATCAGAACTCTGACCAGTGATGGGATGAGTGCTTTTATTAGATCAAAACCAATCGACGGAGGGCCTCGCGTCCGAAGTCGTTAATTTTGATGAATCTGGATAACTTTTGCCGATCGCATGGTCAAGTACCGGCGACGCATCTTTCAAATGTCTGCCTTATCAACTTTCGATGGTAGTTTCTGCGACTACCATGGTTGTCACGGGTAACGGGGAATCAGGGTTCGATTCCGGAGAGGGAGCCTGAGAAACGGCTACCACATCCAAGGAAGGCAGCAGGCGCGCAAATTACCCACTCCCGGCACGGGGAGGTAGTGACGAAAAATAACGATACGGGACTCTTTCGAGGCCTCGTAATCGGAATGAGTACACTTTAAATATTTTAACGAGGAACAATTGGAGGGCAAGTCTGGTGCCAGCAGCCGCGGTAATTCCAGCTCCAATAGCGTATACTAAAATTGTTGCGGTTAAAAAGCTCGTAGTTGCATTTGTGCGCCGCGCTGTCGGTGCACCGCATCCGCGGTGATACTGACACGTCTGCGGAGCATATCGTCGGTGAGCCGGCGGTAAAACGCCGGTTCAATATCAAAATCCTATCGCGGTGCTCTTTAGTGAGTGTCGAGATGGGCCGACAATTTTACTTTGAACAAATTAGAGTGCTCAAAGCGGGCTCAAAATGCCGCTTGAATATTTCGTGCATGGAATAATAGAATATGATCTCGGTTCTATTTTGTTGGTTTTCAGAACTCCGAGGTAATGATTAATAGGGATAACTGGGGGCATTCGTATTGCGACGTTAGAGGTGAAATTCTTGGATCGTCGCAAGACGAACATCAGCGAAAGCATTTGCCAAAGGTGTTTTCATCAATCAAGAACGAAAGTTAGAGGTTCGAAGGCGATTAGATACCGCCCTAGTTCTAACCGTAAATATGTCATCTAGCGATCCGCCGACGTTACTACAATGGCTCGGCGGGCAGCTTCCGGGAAACCAAAGATTTTGGACTCCGGGGGGAGTATGGTTGCAAAGCTGAAACTTAAAGGAATTGACGGAAGGGCACCACCAGGAGTGGAGCCTGCGGCTTAATTTGACTCAACACGGGAAATCTCACCAGGCCCGGACACCGGAAGGATTGACAGATTAACAGCTCTTTCTTGATTCGGTGGGTGGTGGTGCATGGCCGTTCTTAGTTGGTGGAGCGATTTGTCTGGTTAATTCCGGTAACGAACGAGACTCTAGCCTGCTAAATAGGCGTCGTCATTTAGGTGTGCGCGATTTCGGTCGCGCAACTCACTGGCGACGTATTAAAATTCTTCTTAGAGGGACCGGCGTCTTCGAGCCGCACGAGATTGAGCAATAACAGGTCTGTGATGCCCTTAGATGTCCTGGGCCGCACGCGCGCTACACTGAAGGAATCAGCATGTTCTCCCTGGCCTAGAGGCCCGGGCAACCCGTTGAAACTCCTTCGTGCTGGGGATTGGGGTTTGCAATTATCCCCCATAAACGAGGAATTCCTAGTAAACGCGGGTCATAAGCCCGCATTGATTACGTCCCTGCCCTTTGTACACACCGCCCGTCGCTACTACCGATTGAATGATTTAGTGAGGTCTTCGGACCGACACGCGGTGGCTTCACGGCCGTCGGCGTTGCTGGGAAGTTGACCAAACTTGATCATTTAGAGGAAGTAAAAGTCGTAACAAGGTTTCCGTAGGGGAACCTGCGGAAGGATCATTAACGTGTTGCGTGTGCTTTCGTCGCAATCGCGCGAGACCATATCACGAATCACAAAGATAAAAACGACGACTCCGCAAGGAGGAATCGTAAGAGCGAACCTATCCATATGTGTTTGTCTAATGTTGTTCGGGTACTCTATTGTATTATTTCGACATGAACGCGCGCGTCGAGAGCTC
>HG993158.1:3435000-3437500 GCA_905231865.2 Boloria selene | reverse complement strand
CCGACATGTGAAAACACTGTGTCGATCGACGGGCGCGCGTAACACGTTTACGTTCTTATTTACTTTAAGATGTTTGCGTGCAAGTGCTGTTCGTATGTTAATAGTTATTAGCGATCGTTCTAAAATTTTGTATACGTAATTGTATAATTTTTATATTTGAAATATTTGGCCGCGATCACTCTAACACCGGGCGATGATCACGTACATGTTCGCGCTCATGTTAATCGAGTGACTCAATATATTTGAGTGTGGCGTATGTATTTAATATATACGCGAAAAGATCTCGTTTTCGAACTTTCAGTCTCGTGACCGCGTCAAGCGTCATATGCGAGCGAAACGCCGTCGCCTAGAAGGCGATCGTGTGTTAAACTTATAAACAATTAATATTATGTCAACGTTGCGCAGTTCGCGGTTAAAACCCGGACGCGTACGTTCGACGGTCAGAGTTAATGTCGAGTTAGCTCCCTGGTTGATCCTGCCAGTAGTTATATGCTTGTCTCAAAGATTAAGCCATGCATGTCTCAGTGCAAGCCGTATTAAGGCGATACCGCGAATGGCTCAATATATCAGTTTTGGTTCCTTAGATCTTACTCAGTTACTTGGATAACTGTGGTAATTCTAGAGCTAATACATGCAATCAGAACTCTGACCAGTGATGGGATGAGTGCTTTTATTAGATCAAAACCAATCGACGGAGGGCCTCGCGTCCGAAGTCGTTAATTTTGATGAATCTGGATAACTTTTGCCGATCGCATGGTCAAGTACCGGCGACGCATCTTTCAAATGTCTGCCTTATCAACTTTCGATGGTAGTTTCTGCGACTACCATGGTTGTCACGGGTAACGGGGAATCAGGGTTCGATTCCGGAGAGGGAGCCTGAGAAACGGCTACCACATCCAAGGAAGGCAGCAGGCGCGCAAATTACCCACTCCCGGCACGGGGAGGTAGTGACGAAAAATAACGATACGGGACTCTTTCGAGGCCTCGTAATCGGAATGAGTACACTTTAAATATTTTAACGAGGAACAATTGGAGGGCAAGTCTGGTGCCAGCAGCCGCGGTAATTCCAGCTCCAATAGCGTATACTAAAATTGTTGCGGTTAAAAAGCTCGTAGTTGCATTTGTGCGCCGCGCTGTCGGTGCACCGCATCCGCGGTGATACTGACACGTCTGCGGAGCATATCGTCGGTGAGCCGGCGGTAAAACGCCGGTTCAATATCAAAATCCTATCGCGGTGCTCTTTAGTGAGTGTCGAGATGGGCCGACAATTTTACTTTGAACAAATTAGAGTGCTCAAAGCGGGCTCAAAATGCCGCTTGAATATTTCGTGCATGGAATAATAGAATATGATCTCGGTTCTATTTTGTTGGTTTTCAGAACTCCGAGGTAATGATTAATAGGGATAACTGGGGGCATTCGTATTGCGACGTTAGAGGTGAAATTCTTGGATCGTCGCAAGACGAACATCAGCGAAAGCATTTGCCAAAGGTGTTTTCATCAATCAAGAACGAAAGTTAGAGGTTCGAAGGCGATTAGATACCGCCCTAGTTCTAACCGTAAATATGTCATCTAGCGATCCGCCGACGTTACTACAATGGCTCGGCGGGCAGCTTCCGGGAAACCAAAGATTTTGGACTCCGGGGGGAGTATGGTTGCAAAGCTGAAACTTAAAGGAATTGACGGAAGGGCACCACCAGGAGTGGAGCCTGCGGCTTAATTTGACTCAACACGGGAAATCTCACCAGGCCCGGACACCGGAAGGATTGACAGATTAACAGCTCTTTCTTGATTCGGTGGGTGGTGGTGCATGGCCGTTCTTAGTTGGTGGAGCGATTTGTCTGGTTAATTCCGGTAACGAACGAGACTCTAGCCTGCTAAATAGGCGTCGTCATTTAGGTGTGCGCGATTTCGGTCGCGCAACTCACTGGCGACGTATTAAAATTCTTCTTAGAGGGACCGGCGTCTTCGAGCCGCACGAGATTGAGCAATAACAGGTCTGTGATGCCCTTAGATGTCCTGGGCCGCACGCGCGCTACACTGAAGGAATCAGCATGTTCTCCCTGGCCTAGAGGCCCGGGCAACCCGTTGAAACTCCTTCGTGCTGGGGATTGGGGTTTGCAATTATCCCCCATAAACGAGGAATTCCTAGTAAACGCGGGTCATAAGCCCGCATTGATTACGTCCCTGCCCTTTGTACACACCGCCCGTCGCTACTACCGATTGAATGATTTAGTGAGGTCTTCGGACCGACACGCGGTGGCTTCACGGCCGTCGGCGTTGCTGGGAAGTTGACCAAACTTGATCATTTAGAGGAAGTAAAAGTCGTAACAAGGTTTCCGTAGGGGAACCTGCGGAAGGATCATTAACGTGTTGCGTGTGCTTTCGTCGCAATCGCGCGAGACCATATCACGAATCACAAAGATAAAAACGACGACTCCGCAAGGAGGAATCGTAAGAGCGAACCTATCCATATGTGTTTGTCTAATGTTGTTCGGGTACT
>HG993158.1:3425000-3427500 GCA_905231865.2 Boloria selene | reverse complement strand
ACAATAGTATGGAGGTTCGTGAGTAACGAACCGACATGTGAAAACACTGTGTCGATCGACGGGCGCGCGTAACACGTTTACGTTCTTATTTACTTTAAGATGTTTGCGTGCAAGTGCTGTTCGTATGTTAATAGTTATTAGCGATCGTTCTAAAATTTTGTATACGTAATTGTATAATTTTTATATTTGAAATATTTGGCCGCGATCACTCTAACACCGGGCGATGATCACGTACATGTTCGCGCTCATGTTAATCGAGTGACTCAATATATTTGAGTGTGGCGTATGTATTTAATATATACGCGAAAAGATCTCGTTTTCGAACTTTCAGTCTCGTGACCGCGTCAAGCGTCATATGCGAGCGAAACGCCGTCGCCTAGAAGGCGATCGTGTGTTAAACTTATAAACAATTAATATTATGTCAACGTTGCGCAGTTCGCGGTTAAAACCCGGACGCGTACGTTCGACGGTCAGAGTTAATGTCGAGTTAGCTCCCTGGTTGATCCTGCCAGTAGTTATATGCTTGTCTCAAAGATTAAGCCATGCATGTCTCAGTGCAAGCCGTATTAAGGCGATACCGCGAATGGCTCAATATATCAGTTTTGGTTCCTTAGATCTTACTCAGTTACTTGGATAACTGTGGTAATTCTAGAGCTAATACATGCAATCAGAACTCTGACCAGTGATGGGATGAGTGCTTTTATTAGATCAAAACCAATCGACGGAGGGCCTCGCGTCCGAAGTCGTTAATTTTGATGAATCTGGATAACTTTTGCCGATCGCATGGTCAAGTACCGGCGACGCATCTTTCAAATGTCTGCCTTATCAACTTTCGATGGTAGTTTCTGCGACTACCATGGTTGTCACGGGTAACGGGGAATCAGGGTTCGATTCCGGAGAGGGAGCCTGAGAAACGGCTACCACATCCAAGGAAGGCAGCAGGCGCGCAAATTACCCACTCCCGGCACGGGGAGGTAGTGACGAAAAATAACGATACGGGACTCTTTCGAGGCCTCGTAATCGGAATGAGTACACTTTAAATATTTTAACGAGGAACAATTGGAGGGCAAGTCTGGTGCCAGCAGCCGCGGTAATTCCAGCTCCAATAGCGTATACTAAAATTGTTGCGGTTAAAAAGCTCGTAGTTGCATTTGTGCGCCGCGCTGTCGGTGCACCGCATCCGCGGTGATACTGACACGTCTGCGGAGCATATCGTCGGTGAGCCGGCGGTAAAACGCCGGTTCAATATCAAAATCCTATCGCGGTGCTCTTTAGTGAGTGTCGAGATGGGCCGACAATTTTACTTTGAACAAATTAGAGTGCTCAAAGCGGGCTCAAAATGCCGCTTGAATATTTCGTGCATGGAATAATAGAATATGATCTCGGTTCTATTTTGTTGGTTTTCAGAACTCCGAGGTAATGATTAATAGGGATAACTGGGGGCATTCGTATTGCGACGTTAGAGGTGAAATTCTTGGATCGTCGCAAGACGAACATCAGCGAAAGCATTTGCCAAAGGTGTTTTCATCAATCAAGAACGAAAGTTAGAGGTTCGAAGGCGATTAGATACCGCCCTAGTTCTAACCGTAAATATGTCATCTAGCGATCCGCCGACGTTACTACAATGGCTCGGCGGGCAGCTTCCGGGAAACCAAAGATTTTGGACTCCGGGGGGAGTATGGTTGCAAAGCTGAAACTTAAAGGAATTGACGGAAGGGCACCACCAGGAGTGGAGCCTGCGGCTTAATTTGACTCAACACGGGAAATCTCACCAGGCCCGGACACCGGAAGGATTGACAGATTAACAGCTCTTTCTTGATTCGGTGGGTGGTGGTGCATGGCCGTTCTTAGTTGGTGGAGCGATTTGTCTGGTTAATTCCGGTAACGAACGAGACTCTAGCCTGCTAAATAGGCGTCGTCATTTAGGTGTGCGCGATTTCGGTCGCGCAACTCACTGGCGACGTATTAAAATTCTTCTTAGAGGGACCGGCGTCTTCGAGCCGCACGAGATTGAGCAATAACAGGTCTGTGATGCCCTTAGATGTCCTGGGCCGCACGCGCGCTACACTGAAGGAATCAGCATGTTCTCCCTGGCCTAGAGGCCCGGGCAACCCGTTGAAACTCCTTCGTGCTGGGGATTGGGGTTTGCAATTATCCCCCATAAACGAGGAATTCCTAGTAAACGCGGGTCATAAGCCCGCATTGATTACGTCCCTGCCCTTTGTACACACCGCCCGTCGCTACTACCGATTGAATGATTTAGTGAGGTCTTCGGACCGACACGCGGTGGCTTCACGGCCGTCGGCGTTGCTGGGAAGTTGACCAAACTTGATCATTTAGAGGAAGTAAAAGTCGTAACAAGGTTTCCGTAGGGGAACCTGCGGAAGGATCATTAACGTGTTGCGTGTGCTTTCGTCGCAATCGCGCGAGACCATATCACGAATCACAAAGATAAAAACGACGACTCCGCAAGGAGGAATCGTAAGAGCGAACCTATCCA
>HG993158.1:3415000-3417500 GCA_905231865.2 Boloria selene | reverse complement strand
TGTATGTATGTGCACGCGCCAAACGTCATACCAGTGTATTTACAATAGTATGGAGGTTCGTGAGTAACGAACCGACATGTGAAAACACTGTGTCGATCGACGGGCGCGCGTAACACGTTTACGTTCTTATTTACTTTAAGATGTTTGCGTGCAAGTGCTGTTCGTATGTTAATAGTTATTAGCGATCGTTCTAAAATTTTGTATACGTAATTGTATAATTTTTATATTTGAAATATTTGGCCGCGATCACTCTAACACCGGGCGATGATCACGTACATGTTCGCGCTCATGTTAATCGAGTGACTCAATATATTTGAGTGTGGCGTATGTATTTAATATATACGCGAAAAGATCTCGTTTTCGAACTTTCAGTCTCGTGACCGCGTCAAGCGTCATATGCGAGCGAAACGCCGTCGCCTAGAAGGCGATCGTGTGTTAAACTTATAAACAATTAATATTATGTCAACGTTGCGCAGTTCGCGGTTAAAACCCGGACGCGTACGTTCGACGGTCAGAGTTAATGTCGAGTTAGCTCCCTGGTTGATCCTGCCAGTAGTTATATGCTTGTCTCAAAGATTAAGCCATGCATGTCTCAGTGCAAGCCGTATTAAGGCGATACCGCGAATGGCTCAATATATCAGTTTTGGTTCCTTAGATCTTACTCAGTTACTTGGATAACTGTGGTAATTCTAGAGCTAATACATGCAATCAGAACTCTGACCAGTGATGGGATGAGTGCTTTTATTAGATCAAAACCAATCGACGGAGGGCCTCGCGTCCGAAGTCGTTAATTTTGATGAATCTGGATAACTTTTGCCGATCGCATGGTCAAGTACCGGCGACGCATCTTTCAAATGTCTGCCTTATCAACTTTCGATGGTAGTTTCTGCGACTACCATGGTTGTCACGGGTAACGGGGAATCAGGGTTCGATTCCGGAGAGGGAGCCTGAGAAACGGCTACCACATCCAAGGAAGGCAGCAGGCGCGCAAATTACCCACTCCCGGCACGGGGAGGTAGTGACGAAAAATAACGATACGGGACTCTTTCGAGGCCTCGTAATCGGAATGAGTACACTTTAAATATTTTAACGAGGAACAATTGGAGGGCAAGTCTGGTGCCAGCAGCCGCGGTAATTCCAGCTCCAATAGCGTATACTAAAATTGTTGCGGTTAAAAAGCTCGTAGTTGCATTTGTGCGCCGCGCTGTCGGTGCACCGCATCCGCGGTGATACTGACACGTCTGCGGAGCATATCGTCGGTGAGCCGGCGGTAAAACGCCGGTTCAATATCAAAATCCTATCGCGGTGCACTTCACTTGTGTGTCGAGATGGGCCGACAATTTTACTTTGAACAAATTAGAGTGCTCAAAGCGGGCTCAAAATGCTGCTTGAATATTTCGTGCATGGAATAATAGAATATGATCTCGGTTCTATTTTGTTGGTTTTCAGAACTCCGAGGTAATGATTAATAGGGATAACTGGGGGCATTCGTATTGCGACGTTAGAGGTGAAATTCTTGGATCGTCGCAAGACGAACATCAGCGAAAGCATTTGCCAAAGGTGTTTTCATCAATCAAGAACGAAAGTTAGAGGTTCGAAGGCGATTAGATACCGCCCTAGTTCTAACCGTAAATATGTCATCTAGCGATCCGCCGACGTTACTACAATGGCTCGGCGGGCAGCTTCCGGGAAACCAAAGATTTTGGACTCCGGGGGGAGTATGGTTGCAAAGCTGAAACTTAAAGGAATTGACGGAAGGGCACCACCAGGAGTGGAGCCTGCGGCTTAATTTGACTCAACACGGGAAATCTCACCAGGCCCGGACACCGGAAGGATTGACAGATTAACAGCTCTTTCTTGATTCGGTGGGTGGTGGTGCATGGCCGTTCTTAGTTGGTGGAGCGATTTGTCTGGTTAATTCCGGTAACGAACGAGACTCTAGCCTGCTAAATAGGCGTCGTCATTTAGGTGTGCGCGATTTCGGTCGCGCAACTCACTGGCGACGTATTAAAATTCTTCTTAGAGGGACCGGCGTCTTCGAGCCGCACGAGATTGAGCAATAACAGGTCTGTGATGCCCTTAGATGTCCTGGGCCGCACGCGCGCTACACTGAAGGAATCAGCATGTTCTCCCTGGCCTAGAGGCCCGGGCAACCCGTTGAAACTCCTTCGTGCTGGGGATTGGGGTTTGCAATTATCCCCCATAAACGAGGAATTCCTAGTAAACGCGGGTCATAAGCCCGCATTGATTACGTCCCTGCCCTTTGTACACACCGCCCGTCGCTACTACCGATTGAATGATTTAGTGAGGTCTTCGGACCGACACGCGGTGGCTTCACGGCCGTCGGCGTTGCTGGGAAGTTGACCAAACTTGATCATTTAGAGGAAGTAAAAGTCGTAACAAGGTTTCCGTAGGGGAACCTGCGGAAGGATCATTAACGTGTTGCGTGTGCTTTCGTCGCAATCGCGCGAGACCATATCACGAATCACAAAGATAAAAA
>HG993158.1:3400000-3407500 GCA_905231865.2 Boloria selene | reverse complement strand
ATATGTTATATATATTTTTCTTGCGTGCGTATGTATGTATGTGCACGCGCCAAACGTCATACCAGTGTATTTACAATAGTATGGAGGTTCGTGAGTAACGAACCGACATGTGAAAACACTGTGTCGATCGACGGGCGCGCGTAACACGTTTACGTTCTTATTTACTTTAAGATGTTTGCGTGCAAGTGCTGTTCGTATGTTAATAGTTATTAGCGATCGTTCTAAAATTTTGTATACGTAATTGTATAATTTTTATATTTGAAATATTTGGCCGCGATCACTCTAACACCGGGCGATGATCACGTACATGTTCGCGCTCATGTTAATCGAGTGACTCAATATATTTGAGTGTGGCGTATGTATTTAATATATACGCGAAAAGATCTCGTTTTCGAACTTTCAGTCTCGTGACCGCGTCAAGCGTCATATGCGAGCGAAACGCCGTCGCCTAGAAGGCGATCGTGTGTTAAACTTATAAACAATTAATATTATGTCAACGTTGCGCAGTTCGCGGTTAAAACCCGGACGCGTACGTTCGACGGTCAGAGTTAATGTCGAGTTAGCTCCCTGGTTGATCCTGCCAGTAGTTATATGCTTGTCTCAAAGATTAAGCCATGCATGTCTCAGTGCAAGCCGTATTAAGGCGATACCGCGAATGGCTCAATATATCAGTTTTGGTTCCTTAGATCTTACTCAGTTACTTGGATAACTGTGGTAATTCTAGAGCTAATACATGCAATCAGAACTCTGACCAGTGATGGGATGAGTGCTTTTATTAGATCAAAACCAATCGACGGAGGGCCTCGCGTCCGAAGTCGTTAATTTTGATGAATCTGGATAACTTTTGCCGATCGCATGGTCAAGTACCGGCGACGCATCTTTCAAATGTCTGCCTTATCAACTTTCGATGGTAGTTTCTGCGACTACCATGGTTGTCACGGGTAACGGGGAATCAGGGTTCGATTCCGGAGAGGGAGCCTGAGAAACGGCTACCACATCCAAGGAAGGCAGCAGGCGCGCAAATTACCCACTCCCGGCACGGGGAGGTAGTGACGAAAAATAACGATACGGGACTCTTTCGAGGCCTCGTAATCGGAATGAGTACACTTTAAATATTTTAACGAGGAACAATTGGAGGGCAAGTCTGGTGCCAGCAGCCGCGGTAATTCCAGCTCCAATAGCGTATACTAAAATTGTTGCGGTTAAAAAGCTCGTAGTTGCATTTGTGCGCCGCGCTGTCGGTGCACCGCATCCGCGGTGATACTGACACGTCTGCGGAGCATATCGTCGGTGAGCCGTCGGTAAAACGCCGGTTCAATATCAAAATCCTATCGCGGTGCTCTTTAGTGAGTGTCGAGATGGGCCGACAATTTTACTTTGAACAAATTAGAGTGCTCAAAGCGGGCTCAAAATGCCGCTTGAATATTTCGTGCATGGAATAATAGAATATGATCTCGGTTCTATTTTGTTGGTTTTCAGAACTCCGAGGTAATGATTAATAGGGATAACTGGGGGCATTCGTATTGCGACGTTAGAGGTGAAATTCTTGGATCGTCGCAAGACGAACATCAGCGAAAGCATTTGCCAAAGGTGTTTTCATCAATCAAGAACGAAAGTTAGAGGTTCGAAGGCGATTAGATACCGCCCTAGTTCTAACCGTAAATATGTCATCTAGCGATCCGCCGACGTTACTACAATGGCTCGGCGGGCAGCTTCCGGGAAACCAAAGATTTTGGACTCCGGGGGGAGTATGGTTGCAAAGCTGAAACTTAAAGGAATTGACGGAAGGGCACCACCAGGAGTGGAGCCTGCGGCTTAATTTGACTCAACACGGGAAATCTCACCAGGCCCGGACACCGGAAGGATTGACAGATTAACAGCTCTTTCTTGATTCGGTGGGTGGTGGTGCATGGCCGTTCTTAGTTGGTGGAGCGATTTGTCTGGTTAATTCCGGTAACGAACGAGACTCTAGCCTGCTAAATAGGCGTCGTCATTTAGGTGTGCGCGATTTCGGTCGCGCAACTCACTGGCGACGTATTAAAATTCTTCTTAGAGGGACCGGCGTCTTCGAGCCGCACGAGATTGAGCAATAACAGGTCTGTGATGCCCTTAGATGTCCTGGGCCGCACGCGCGCTACACTGAAGGAATCAGCATGTTCTCCCTGGCCTAGAGGCCCGGGCAACCCGTTGAAACTCCTTCGTGCTGGGGATTGGGGTTTGCAATTATCCCCCATAAACGAGGAATTCCTAGTAAACGCGGGTCATAAGCCCGCATTGATTACGTCCCTGCCCTTTGTACACACCGCCCGTCGCTACTACCGATTGAATGATTTAGTGAGGTCTTCGGACCGACACGCGGTGGCTTCACGGCCGTCGGCGTTGCTGGGAAGTTGACCAAACTTGATCATTTAGAGGAAGTAAAAGTCGTAACAAGGTTTCCGTAGGGGAACCTGCGGAAGGATCATTAACGTGTTGCGTGTGCTTTCGTCGCAATCGCGCGAGACCATATCACGAATCACAAAGATAAAAACGACGACTCCGCAAGGAGGAATCGTAAGAGCGAACCTATCCATATGTGTTTGTCTAATGTTGTTCGGGTACTCTATTGTATTATTTCGACATGAACGCGCGCGTCGAGAGCTCTATCGCTGTTCGCAATACGCATAGGTACTTTGGCCTTATGCGCCGCCACAACGGCGTGCACGATCATCGGACACTGTGCGGGGAGATATAGCGACATTGTTTATGTCGTTATTGAGAGGGGTATGTAGCGAGCGACGCAGACCGGTAGAAATCCGCACCGCGAGTCGCTCGCTCTCTCCACGCTTCCCGCGTCCTATGTCGATGAAAACGCACACTGAACGTCGGCGGCGTGTTATTGGCGAGTTTCTGTATTGCGGCGTATGTATAGTGGTAAGTGTTATCTCGGGCGTGATATGTTTTTGTTGATACAATACAGAGGAGACCCGCGTACGTTGGACGCACTGGGAGAGGATCACATTTGTTATATAATATGCGGTCATAGATGAAGTCTCGAGCTCGCGGTAAACGCGTTGCCTCGGTCAGATTCTATCAAACTCGTATGATTCGCGCGGTTAGTCCGCGCGGTTCATCAGTTAATGACACAAAACTTATTCGTTTGTTTTGTGTGACTTTGTTACACGTTACAATCTAACAATAAACCTGTGCGAACCGCACAAACCATTACCCTGGACGGTGGATCACTTGGCTCGCGGGTCGATGAAGAACGCAGTTAACTGCGCGTCATAGTGTGAACTGCAGGACACATTTGAACATCGACATTTCGAACGCACATTGCGGTCCGTGGAGAAACATCCAGGACCACTCCTGTCTGAGGGCCGGCTGCATAAAAACATAAGCCACACTGTTCTCGCGCGCGCGCAACGACTCTTACCGGTCGGAGTTGCGTACGCGATGGACAAATGGCGGCTCCGTCTCGATCATAATCGAACGTTTCATTAATCGTTCCCTCGTTTGCGAAAGCGAGAGTTCGACGGGGTAACCCAAAGTGGCCTGAAGACGCCGCCGAGGGGTCCGGGAAGAGTTTTCTTTTCTGCCTGAGCGTTCGAGTTCCATGGAATCCTATAGAAGGGAGATATGGTTCGGAACGCGAAGAGCACCGCATTTGCGGCGGTGTCCGGATACTCTCTGCGGACCTTGAAAATTCAGGTGAGGGATGTACGTGGAGATGTCGCGCCGGTTCGTACCCATATCCGCAGCAGGTCTCCAAGGTGAAGAGCCTCTAGTCGATAGAATAATGTAGGTAAGGGAAGTCGGCAAATTGGATCCGTAACTTCGGAATAAGGATTGGCTCTGAGGACCGGGGCGTGTCGGGTTTGGACGGGAAGCGGATGCGGCCGGTGCCGGGCCTGGTCGATGCTCGTGCGCGTTCGCTCCTCGTGCGTGCGTGCTCCTGTAACAGGGGGTGCGTTGCGTCGGGGTCGCGGCGCGTTTCGGGCGGAATCCGGACCCGCGTTCCGGCCTTCCGCGGATCTTCCTAGCCGTAAGGCCGCGTCGGTTTCATCTCGTGCGCGATCGGCGCGGTTCTGTACGACCGCCGTTCAACGGTCAGCTCAGAACTGGCACGGACAAGGGGAATCCGACTGTCTAATTAAAACAAAGCATTGCGATGGCCCTCGCGGGTGTTGACGCAATGTGATTTCTGCCCAGTGCTCTGAATGTCAACGTGAAGAAATTCAAGCAAGCGCGGGTAAACGGCGGGAGTAACTATGACTCTCTTAACCATCCATCTTATGCCGCCGTTTTAACCCTGTTAATACGCGAACTTGAAGGCAAACCCCTAACGGGGATTTAGGAGAGCAATGTTACTCACGACCCGGTGGTAGCACACGTTTCACTGACGCGCCAGCTAGTCGGAGGGATGTGAATACTGCGCGATCGGGCCTGTCAATGGGGAAGAGTGTTTGGTATAGACACGACGCCCAACTCCTATCCTCGACCTGCCCGTGGTGCCGCTGCGAAAGCAAACGAGGGAGGGGGGACCTTATCAGATTTGGCAACCCTTTAGCAGCTGTTGCGGTGTTGCAGTCTCGCTGATATCGTCTAAACTCACATAGAGACTACGCACATTTCCACTACTATCTCCACTGTCCTCGCCTCGCGGGGGCAGTGGAGAAAGAAGTCAGGCTTGTCCCTGGATCCTCTACGGAGTGTGCAGCACCTTAACATCTCAGGTGTGATCCAGGTGGTGGCTGTGGGGTGAGATTCCCCACAGCAGTCTCGTTGGGTGGGTTCTACGGAACTCGCCAAGTCTAGTGGCCTACTTCGGTTGGGACCTTCGCGAAGGCCATGGGCGAACCTGGTGGTTGGGCTTGCACCCCAATCACCAAAGGGTAAAACTGACGCAATGGAACACAACAGAAAAAGAAAAGTGGACCACCCCGACCTTCCACAGGAGTCGGGGAGCGGCCAGAATCCCACCTCTTCGGCTCGTTCCGGCGATCATGATATGAACGTCGGCGAGTCGTCTGATTTCGACTGTCCACACTGCGGACGGTCCTTCAAAACCAAGACGGGGCTTGGGGTCCACAAGCGTAGAGCCCACCCCGTCGAGGCAAATGTGGAGGCTGCTCCAAAAGGGGAGAAGCGGAGATGGCACGAAGAAGAGGTGCATCTCCTTGCACGCACAGAGGCGCAGCTCACGAAAGAGTTTGGGAAGTGCTCAGGCGCAGACCTGCTCGCCAAACTGCCTCAGCTCCAAAGGACGCTGGAGGCGGTTAAGGGAAAACGCAGGGGGGCGGACTACAAAAGGTTGGTGAAAACCTTCCTGGAGGAGTCTCGCTCACCGGCGCCATTACCTTCCGCGAGCGGGGGTCGAAGCACGGATCACTCTGGAGTGGCGCAGCCGATGAGCGTTCAGGAGAAAGGTGTCTCTGAAGACGTGCCTCCCGCTGATGAACCCCAAGCCGCGGTCAGGGCTCCAATGAGTTCTAACGCAGAGCGAGCGTTGGCGAGGCTATTGCAGGTAGCCGAGAAGCGGCGCAAGCGATGCGGACTCGGAGCAAGGGCCGCGAGGCGCCTCCACCTACATGGAGTTGACGGGTGCGCGCTAGAGTCACTATCTAGCAAGAAGAGGAGACGAGCAGAGTACGCGAGAGTGCAGGAACTTTTCCGGAAGTGTCCAGGTCGAATAGCGACCGAGGTCATCACTGGCCAGTCTCGGGAGGTGAAGCACAGTCTTGAGGAGTTGGAAGCATTTTGGCGACCTATCCTTGAGGAGGTGTCGGAGGCTCCTGGGCCCTCGGAGGATTACTTGCGAGCCCTACGGCTAGCGAGGGCCGAAGAGGGGGCGAATGTGTATGACCGAGCGTGGAGGCCCATCTCCGTCGAGGAGGTGGAAGCTGCCAATATCGACCTGCAGACGGCGCCTGGTCCGGATGGAATACGTTCGGATGAGTGGCGCTCAGTTCCTAGCACATTGAAGGCGGAAATGTTCAACTACTGGATGGCAATCGGTGAGACTCCGGACCAGCTTAGACAGAGTCGCACAATCTTCGTCCCAAAGACGGACGCTCCTCAGCGACCGAGTGACTATCGGCCGATTTCGATCGCGTCGGTACCACTCCGACACCTCCATACAATTCTGGCGCGTAGGCTGCTGGATTGTTGTCCGCCAGACACGAGGCAGAGGGGTTTCATTCATGCGGATGGGACCCTCGAGAACACTGCTGTTCTCGATGCGGTGTTAGGCGACAGTAGGAGGAAGTTGCGGGAGTGTCATGTGGCGGTCCTGGATTTCTCGAGGGCGTTCGACACAGTGTCCCACAAGGCGCTGCTAGAGCTCCTGAGAGCGAAGGGAATGCCGCATGGATTGTGCGAATACATGGCTCGTTTGTACGAAACGGCGACTACCACCTTAGCCGTAACAGGAAAATATAGCCAACCTGTCAAAGTGGGACGAGGAGTCCGCCAGGGAGACCCGCTGTCCCCCATTCTCTTCAACATGGCCATGGACGGGATCCTGGCGTCTCTGCCTAAGGGAGTCGGTTATGGGCTGGAAGGCGAGCGTGTCTCGGCTTTGGCCTATGCTGATGACCTGATTCTCCTAGCGGGATCCAAGGTGGGGATGCAGGAGTCTATTGACTGTGTAGTGAGGGCTGGGGAAACGGTAGGACTCTTTGTCAACAGGAGTAAGAGCTCCGTCCTCTCGATGGTGCCGGACGGCCACCGCAAGAAACACCATTATCCTACGGAGAGTTTATTCTCGGTTGGTAGGAAAAAGCTTCGGCAGGTGACTTGTGTGGAAAGATGGCGCTATCTTGGGGTCGATTTTGACTCGGCTGGATGCGCGACATTAGAGCAGGAGGTGAGCAATGCTCTCAATAACATCTCGAGAGCGCCCCTCAAGCCACAACAGCGGCTCGAACTGGTGAGGGGTCACCTGATCCCGAGATTTATGCACGGCCTGGTGCTGGGAAAAATCTCGGATGATAGACTGAGGATGCTCGATGTCCAGATCCGGGGCGCAGTGAGGAAGTGGTTGAGGCTCCCTGCCGACGTACCAGTGGGCTACTTCCACGCTTCTGTGAAGGATGGCGGGCTCGGTGTGCCCTCGTTCCGTGTGGTCGTTCCGGCCATCATTGAGCGGAGGTATGGTGGGCTCGCTAGGTCGAGTTGGCCCGCGGCTACGGCTGCTGCCAGATCCGACCGTATCCGGAAGAAGGTGAAGTGGGCTCGCAGGTTACTGAGGAAGTTTGGCATGAGCGGTCCCGATGACCTAACATCTGTGGCAAAGTACTGGCGGGAGAAGCTGCACGCATCGACGGATGGGTTCGAACTCCGTGAATCCTCCCGAGTCCCTGCATCCACTGAGTGGATCAGGAAGCGAAGTGGGCAGTTTACCGGCCGCGACTACGTGCAGTTCGTCCATTGCCATATCAACGCTCTCCCGTCCCGAGTCCGGGTTTCGAGAGGGCGAAGAGATGGCGTGGACATAAAGTGCCGCGCCGGATGTGTGGA
>HG993158.1:3000000-3395000 GCA_905231865.2 Boloria selene | reverse complement strand
TTGCGCGCTATGTGTGCAGGGCGTGCGGGCAGCAGGGGCACCTACAGCGGGTGTGTCCTAATATGACACGAGCTTATAACATCGAGAATACGACGACAGCGGCAACAGCTACAGACAGCGAAGAGAGTGACGAGGTAATAGTAGTTGAACTTAACCAATTAGCACTAGAACAATGCAAACCATTCATGGTGACCTTAAATGTTCAAAATAAATCTATTTCCATGGAATGTGATACGGGTAGTGCAGTGTCGTGTATTAGTAGTGAATTTTATAACAAATATTTATATGATTTAAAATTACAAGATTGTAGATTAATTTTAAAATATTACACCGGGGAAACGGTACGCCCGGTCGGGGTCATTAAGCCTCTGGTTAAATACGGCGGGCAAGAAAAATATTTGGATCTTTATGTAGTGCGGGATGCTAAGTCTGCTTTATTGGGGAGGCAATGGTTATTAGAATTAAACATAAATTAATTACCTAAACTAGAAATTGATGCTGAGAATTTTTTAGCAAATAATATTTTTAATATCAATGATTTCAGTTCCAAATATTGTGAAGTATTTGCGGAGGGCCTCGGACGGTTCACCGGTGGCGCGGCGAGCATTCACATACGAGAGGGAGCGCGGCCGGTGTTCATGCGCGCGCGCCCGCTGGCGTACGCGCTGCGCGAGCCGGTGGAGCGCGCGCTCGAGCAGATGGTGCGCGACGGCATCCTCACACCTGTCGAGCGCTCCGACTGGGCCACTCCGATAGTGCCAGTTATGAAGAAAGATGGTAATGTACGGATTTACGCTGATTACAAATTAACACTCAATAAAGTAATCGAGATTGACCGTTACCCGCTACCTCGTACGGAGGACTTGCTCGCTCGGTTACACGGGGGCGAGTTGTTTACTAAGATAGACCTTTCACAGGCCTACGCACAGATTGAATTAGATGAGAGTAAGAAATATACAGTCATAAATACGCACAAAGGACTTTTTATGTTTAATCGTTTAGTGTTCGGATCATCTAGCCCAGGCATTTTTCAAAAGCGTTTAGAGCAACTATTTTCCGATTTACCATACGTAGGAGTATTTTTGGACGATATAGTAATAACGGGGCGGAATAACCAAGAACATGTTAACAATTTACACAAGGTATTTGAGCGATTAAAAGTTAGCGACCTCAAAGTAAAGAAAGAAAAATGTGAGTTTTTCCAGGAGTCAATTTGTTATTTGGGGCATGTTATTGATAAGCGGGGTATACATACTAATCCTGAAAAGGTTAAGGCTATTGTTAACACCTCCGCACCCACAACGGTATCTGAGCTTAGGTCTTTCATAGGTATGGTCATGTATTACGCTAAGTTTATTAAAAATGTAAGTACGATTTTAGCACCGCTATACAATCTTCTGCGGGCTAATGTCAAATTCATATGGAGCAAGGAATGTGAAAGGGCTTTCCATATAATAAAGGAAAAATTAAGTTCTAGCGAAGTATTGGTACATTACTCAAGCGACTTGCCGCTAATACTGACAGCGGACGCGAGCGGGGTAGGGGTAGGCGCCGTCATCTCACACAGTACGCCCGAGGGCGAACGGCCTATAGCTTATGCATCGCGTTCATTAACGGCAGCCGAACGGGCGTATTCACAAATTGATAGGGAAGCTTTAGGAATTATATATGGAATTAGAAAGTTTCATCAATACCTGTACGGGCGGCGCTTCACATTAAGAACTGATCATAAGCCACTTACTTATATTTTTGGTAATAAAATAGGCATTCCAATAATGGCAGCGTCGCGGTTGCAGCGATGGGCTGTATTGTTAGCGGGATATAACTATGCAATAGAGTACATCTCGTCACAAAAAAATTGTGCGGATGCGTTGTCCAGGCTGCCACAGATCAGGGTCACCGATAAAGAGATCAAAGAAAGTACGTACTTAAATTTTGTCGAGACGTTCTTGCCCGTGACTAATGATGATATAAGAGCGGCTACTAGCAGGGACGCATTGCTAAGTAAAATAATTTTATACGTTCACTCGGGGTGGCCTTTGAACTGCCCGGAGGGTGAAGAATACAAGCCTTACTACAATAAGCGTAATGAAATATATATAGATCGAGGCTGTTTAATCTATAGGGTTACAGTACCAGCTTCGTTACGTAGTGTAGTATTGAAGCAACTTCATGCTAGTCACATGGGCATTGTCAAAACTAAGGGTATAGCGCGGAGTTACGTATGGTGGCCGAATATAGACGTCGACGTGGAAGCCGTCTGTAGGCAATGCGACACGTGTGCGGCGGAGGCCCAGAAACCCCCGCGCGCTCCTCCAAGTCCTTGGACTTACGATTTGCGTCCTTGGAGTAGGATTCACTTAGATTTCTTATGCCCGTTGGGTAGTAAAACGTTTTTAATATTAATCGATTCTAGTACAAAATGGCTGGAAATATTTGAAATGGCTCGAACGAACGCTGCATCGGTCATAAAAATTTTAAGGGCAACTTTTGCACGTTTCGGGTTACCAACCGAGGTCGTGTCGGACCAGGGACCTCCTTTCACAAGTTACGAGTTCAGAGATTTCTTAGAAAAAAATGGGGTCCGTCAATCGTTTTCACCTGTTTATCACCCGGCATCTAATGGAGCCGCGGAAAACGCAGTAAAGCTTTGTAAGCGTGTGATTAAAAAGGCCATGCGAGAGGCAATCGATGTAGACGCTGCTCTTCAAACTTTTCTGCTGTCATATCGAAA
The DNA here is from genome assembly GCA_905231865.2 of Boloria selene. Lineage (NCBI taxonomy): Eukaryota > Metazoa > Arthropoda > Insecta > Lepidoptera > Nymphalidae > Boloria > Boloria selene. Next base: position 3,392,266 of record HG993158.1, on the reverse strand, counting down.
TAGCGTGCATAGTAGTACCGGCGAAAGCCCTTCCATGTTGCTTCAAAAGCGTATCCTTCGCTCTCGGTTAGATCTTCTGAGAGGCGAACGTGCCCGTGAGGACAGCGTGCGGGACGCGCAGGCGCGCCAGGTACAGTATGCGGGTGGTGTACCACGTAATTTACACATAGGAGACCAAGTTATGGCTAGAGGTTATGGTAGTAGGGAAAAATGGTTAGACGGAACAATTATAAGTAGAGAAGGTTCCCAAAGGTACATTGTCGAAAGCGGTAACGGTCAAAAGTTTCATAGACATATGGATCAAATAAAGCGCAAATCTCGTTATTCGGGCGTGTTGAGCTCGGCAGGTGACGAGGAGGTCGTCGAGCAACCATATGATAAAGAGAACCTAGAATTAAATACGGGAATAGAGAAGACAGGAAGTCGTATCGGTGAGGAGGATGATAAGGGTATGGCTGATAAACATGCAGATGACAATTCACTTAATGAACCTTGTTCTCCAAATAAGTGCTCGCCCAAGTCACCGCTGAATCGTCCCAGGCGCCAAAGAAAGCCTGTTTTTAGATATGGAATAGATGCCTAAGTTCGATGTTTGTAATATATGTATATTTAATTAGAATAGTTGTATTTTAAGTGGGGAGGTGTAATATATGTGGGTAGAAACTACATTGACACTCTGTAATATGTATATATAGGCGGCATTCCATCTTGTCGAATGAGTCTGCAATAAACGGTCAACGAAGTACCTACCTGTGTTTTCTTTGTCTCGTAACGTCCAAATATTTCTCAGTTTATTATCATTTAAAATCGGTAATTACATGATTACTTAAAACTTTAATTAACATAGAAAGTAAAATATACAATCTACTTGTCATTTGAAAATAAAACTTGTTTAATATTTGCAAAAAAATGTCCCCAGCGGGACTCGAACCCGCTACCACTGCCGCAGAAACAATCATTATTGAATATATAACAGAAATGGGTATTTTATCCACTGCTAAAGCGAAGAATAGTAATAGTTAATAAGTAGTTATTTAAATAAAACAATGAAATTCTCAGTCTTAGAAAAGTAGATACTTTATTTTTCGTTTTGTAATTTAGAGTATTATGTAAAAAAGTATATAAATAGATAATATTCACCACATCGATCACTTAAAGAAGTAGATAATAAGCGACCTACGAAAACCTACTTTACCATTTGGGTGCACTTTTAACTTAAAAGCATTCGAACACCAACGGTAAACAAGGTTAAATTTTTAGTTTACTCACGAGATTAGGTTGTAAAAACTTTTTTGCTTTTTGTACATGGCTTTTTAAAAATCAACAAAAAATGCTGTTATTTTTTATTAAATGGCTTGCTATCATAAATAAGATCACATTCAGTTCACAAAAATAGTATGAACTAATTTAAACAATTGGTATGAATATATTGTTTTATGCTAAATAATCATGAATCCTCATCTGAAGAGTCTGAAATTTCTATAACAATTCGATCTCCATTAATCAGTGCAAAATTTTCAATATTATCTCGAAATTGATTATCTTTTATATTTTCTTTAGGTTCCTCCTTTATTTCATCAATATCAATAACATTTGAGTCTGTATCTGGTAATTTTTCTTCATTCATATTAATATCTTTATTTTCTATCAGTTCTTTATTGTCTATGATATTAGCATCTGGGAAGCTGTCATCAGAATCGTCTGAACATGATAAGAATACTACTTCATGGTCAACCTTAGTTTGATTTTGCATCATCGAAAATCTGTAACATTTATAGTATAATTTTATAGTGAGAAATATGAAATGTAACTTTTTATTTCAAATCCTTATAACAGGTAATATGAAAATTATTTTATAATTTTAAGAGTGCCGCCGCAATGTCGCCCGCTTTGCGTGACGTCAAGGCGAAAGAATCATACTAATCTCTAAGCATTGTTTGTGTAATATAAGGTCCGCGCGCACTAGGCGACACTTTACTGCAGCAGACCGACGCGGCACTGCAGTGCAAAATATTACATAGTAGTATTTATACCGCACGGCACAGCCGCGTAGTGCGCTATGTCTCATACTATTTCATACAAAGAATATTTTGCAGTGCAGTTACGACTAGTGCGCGCTCGACTTACGACTGCACGTCAAAATAAGAGTTAGTGCTGCCAATTTAGCTATAAAGAGCGACTTTTGCAATTATTATAAGCGAAAAGATAAAAAATCGCGGAATTGGCAACACTGGTTCTGTAATGTTGTACTTTGACGTCATATTCGCTTTATAGTATAAGTATTATGTTCTTAGATTATAAGTTATACATATTATCTAAAAAAAGTGAAAAAATATAATATTAGCATTATTCAAAAACATTACATTGTTAAAAAAATCTATAATATATATAATAAATTAAGTGAAAACCCCTTAATTTGAAATTAAAAACACACTCTAATTTTATTTATATGTATAGACTAGCAGTACCCGCGGCTTCGCCCGCATTCAATTTTTATATAGCTACTAATCTTTATTCGATCACTCGCAATCTATAGATTGCCCGAGAATTCTACAAAATTACTCAAGCTATTTCAGAACCTATCGTTGATAAACTCCTGAGCCGCGCGGCTACCTCTCCCGCTCTTGGCTCCCCCTCCCTCTCCCCATTTCCCGCTGTGCTGCGCTTTATTTTATTATTATTATTTTAATTAGATTGAAATTTTTATATTCGTAATATCCTTTGAATGGAGTGTCCGATTTGGAATGAAGTGTCCGATTTGTACTATCATGAAAGTTATCTACTAACTATAAACTCCCTGTGAAATTTTAAACTTGTAGCACAAACTTATGAGACCCTTACACAACCTTAATCCGGCCCTGTATAAAAAAACGTTTTTAAAGAATTAACCGCCTTTCATACCAAATTTAAAGTTCTTAGCATTAAAGATGAATACTTTCACACAAACTTGCTATATCCCTAAGATCTCCTCAACTAGGCCCGTCGCAAAATTCATTCTTTACAGATGTCAATTAAATGTTAACTACCTCCGTGCTAAATTTAAAGTATGTAGCACAAAAAATGATGGACTTTCATACAAAATAATGAGAGCCATCAGATCACCTTAATCCAACCCTGTTGCAAAATTCGTTCTTAGCGGATGTCTACTGACCTCACATTATCTCCCTGCTAAATTTAAAAATTAAAAGTTTGTAGCACAGCACTTACATAGAAACTTGCTACAGCCCCTAGACCTTATTAATCTGGCCCTGTAGCAAAATCAGTTATTAACTTCTACTTACCTACTATAAACTACTTTCCTGCCAACTAGTTTGTAAGCCAAAAAATGAAGAAATTTCATACAAACTTGCGAGAGCCCTTGGACCTTCTCAATCCGGCCCTGTCGAGAAAATTTGTTCTTAGCGGACGTTTACTAACAATTAACTACCTCCCAATTTTAAAGTTAGTAGCACAAAAGATAGAGGAACCTCATAAAAACTTGCGAGACTCCCTAGACCACTCAATCCGGCCCTTATCAGAACCCATTCTTAGAGGTCTACTACTACAATAACTACCTCTCTACAAAATTTAAAGTTTGTTGTACAAAAGGTGAACGACTTTCATACAAACTTGCGACAGCCCTTGGACTTTTCAATCCGACCCTGCCGCAAAATTATTCTTTGCGGATGTCTACTGACTATTAACTACCTTCCTGCTAAATTTAAAGTTAGTGTAACAAAAAAAAAGACTTTCATACAAATTAATGAGAGCCCTTCGACTATCCAAATCTGACTCTGTTCCAAAAACATTTTTAGCGGACGTCTACTAACTATTAACTTCCTCCCTGTGAATTTTAAAGTATGTAGCACAAAAACTGAAGAACTTACAAACTTGCAAAAGGCCTTAGACCTCCTTAATCCGACTCTGATGCAAAAAAACGTTTTTAGTGAACGATTGCAAACCATTAATTACTTCCATACCAAATTTAAAGTTTGTAGCACAAAAAATTAACGACTTTCGTCTTTCATACGGATTTGCGAGAGCCTTTAGACCACCATAATTCGACCCTGTCACAAAATTCATTCTTCGCGGTCATCTAGTAACTATTAACTAACTCTCTGCCAAGTATAAAGTTTGTAGCACAAAAAATGAAGGAATTAAAAAAAATGTGAGAGCCCTTAGACCTCCTTAATGCGGCCCTGTCGCAAAGTTCATTCTTCGAGGGCATTTACTAATAATTAACTAACTCTCTGCCAAGTCTAAAGTTTGTAGCACAAAAAATGAAGGAATCTCATACAAACTTGCGATAGCCCTTAGACCACCTTAATCCAGCCCAATCGCAAAATCCGTTCTAAAACGGACATTTACTAACTTAAAACTACATCCCTGCCAAATTTTAAGTTTCTAGCACAAAAAATTAAGAAATTAAAAAAAAATGTGAGAGACCTTAGACCTCCTTAATGCGGCCCTGTCGCAAACTTTGTTCTTAGCGGAACTTAACTAACAATTAACTACCTCCCTGCCAAATTTAAAGTCTGTAGCATAAAAGGTAAAGGACTTTCATACAAACTTGCGAGAGCCCTTAGACCACCTTAATACGGCCCATTCGCAAAATCCGTTCTTAGCGGACATCTACTATTTGTAAACTACCTCCCTGCCAATTTTCATCTTTATATATTTAGCGGTTTTCGAGATTACGTGATCAGTCAATGGTGTTTTTCGCATATATATATATATATATATATTACTAGCGGTACTCGCGGCTTCGCTCGCGTTCACATTTTTAATCGCTACTAATCTTATTCGATCACTTGCAATCGGTTGATCTGTAGATTACCTGAAAATTCACCAAAAATACTCCAGCTATTTCAGAACCCATCGTTAATATACTCCTGAGCCTCGTGGTTACCTCTCCCGATTTTGGCTCCCCCTCCCTCTCCCCATTTCCCGCTGTATTTTATTATTATTTTCTTTAGATTGAAATTTTTAAATTCGTAATATCTTTTGAATGGAGTGTCCGGTTTGTACTATTGTAAATGTTATCTACTAACTAAAAACTATCTCTAAAATTTGGAACTTGTAGCACAAAAACTGAAGGAATTTCTTAAAAACTTATGAGACCCTTACACAACCTTAATCCGACTCTTTAGAAAATAATTTTTTTAGCGGACTTTTACGAACAATTAACCGCCTTCCTACCAAATTTAAAGTTCAGTAGCAAAAAATATGACGACTTTCATACAAACTATGGCCCTAAGACCTTCTCGTCTCGGCCCGTCGCAAAATTCATTCTTTGGGGATGTCAATTAACTATTAACTACCTCCGTGATTAATTTAAAGTTTGTATCACAAAAATGAAGGACTGATACAAAATAATGAGAGCCCTCAAATCACCTTAATCCAACCCTGTTGCAAAATTTGCGGATGTCTACTGACCACACATTATCTCCCCGCCAAATTTAAAGTTTGTAGCACAAAAGATTAAGGACTTACATACAAACTTGCGAGAGCCCTTGGACCTTCTTAATCCGGCCCTGTCGCAAAATTTGTTTTTAGCGGACGTTTACTAACAATTAACTACTTCCCTGCTAATTTTAAAGTTTGTAGCACAAAAGATAGAGGAACCTCATACATACTTGCGAGAGTCCCTAGACCACCTTAATCCGGCCCTGTTCAAAACCCATTCTTAGACGTCTTCTACTACAATAACTACCTCTTTACAAACATTTAAAGTTTATAGTACTAAATGTGAAGGATTTTCATACAAACTTGTGACAGCCCTTGGACTTTTCAATCCGGCCCTGTCGCAAAATCGTTCTTTGCGGATGTGTACTGACTATTAACTACCTTTCTGCTAAATTTAAAGTTTGTGGCATAAAAAAATAAAACAATTTCATACAAACTAATGAGTGCCCTGTTCCAAAATTCATTTTTAAGGGACGTCTACTAACTATTAACTTCTTCCATGTCTTATTTAAACTATGTAGCACAAAAACTGAAGAACTTCCATACAAACTTGCGAAGGCTCTTAGGCCTCCTTAATCCGGCCCTGATGCAAAATACTTTTTTAACGAACGATTACAAACTATTAATTACCTCCCTACCAAATTTAAAGTTGGTAGCACAAAATATGAACGACTTTCGTCTGTCATACAGACTCGCGAGAGCCTTTAGATCTCCATAATTCGACCCTGTAACGAAATTCGTTCTTTGCGGGCATCTACTTACGATTAACTAACTCTTAGCCAAATTTAGAGTTTGTAGCACAAAAAATGAAGGCATTTCATACAAACTTGCGAGAGCCCTTAGACCTCCTAAATGCGGCCCTATCACAAAATTGCGGGCGTCTAGTAACTATGAACTAACTCCCTGCCAAGTTTAAAGTTTGTACCACAAAAAATGAAGGAATTTTATACTAACTTGCCATAGTCCTTAGACCACCTCAATCCGGCCCAATCTCAAAATCCGTTCTCGATGGGCATGTACTAACTTTATATCACCTCCCTGTCAAATTTAAGGTTTCTAGCACAAAAAATGAAGAAATTTCATACAAACTTGCGATAGCCCTTAGACCACCTCGATTCGGCTCAATCGCAAAATCCGATCTTAAATGGACATCTACTAACTTTAAACTACCCTGCCAATTTTTGAGTTTCTAGCACAAAAAATGAAGAAATTAAAAAAAAAACTTCTGAGAGCCCTTAATAATAATAATATTAATAATATAGCTTTATTTAATTCCATGCAAAAAAATAAATTACAATACTAAATTTATATAACATTGAACATTACATAATTAGAATTAATTTATTAAAATAAATTTGAATTGCTTTAAAATAAATAATTAATTAACTATAATAAGTTTTTTTTTGTATATAAAATGAAAATTAGTTATCAATATATAATATGTATTTATAACATTCAATATATATATAATTAATAAAATTGTTAATTCTTATAATTACTTAATTTTCTTTAATTTATTTTCTCTGAGATCTGAGAGCCCTTAGACCACCTTAATCCGGCCCAATTGTTCTTAATTAGATCTTAGTGCACCTATACTATTTATAAAGTACCTCCCTTTTTCATCCTTGTACGTCTAGCAGTTTTTGAGATTTCGTAATGAGTGTTTTTCGCATTTATATATATATATATATATATATCAAATCAAATCAAATCAAAATATTTTATTCAGCATAAAAATTGTTACAATTTCTTACTGAACGTCATGAGTCTACCACCAGTTCGGAAAGAAGAAACCTCTGACCTGAGAAGAACTGGCGAAAGAAACTCAGCGGGACTAATGTTTTTTTTAATCTTAATCTCATTCTTTTTTTTTTTAAGTTAAATTGCATATTTACAATAATTCTATATGTTGAAATAGCCTGGCGGCGATCACATCATTCCCAAGGCGTACTGTCTTCTAAAAAATCGTTAATCGTATAATAACCCTTAGTACACAAACGTTCCTTCACAATTTTTTATATTCATAATTTTTTAATATATATATATATATATATATATATATATATATATATATATATATATATATATATATATATATATATATATATAGAATAGATTATAGATAAGTCCTGTCATCACGATTGTTCAAAATAAAAGCTACATTCCTTTACAAATAAAACTATTAAGTCTTAATATTTTTTATAAACATATCTTTCAGCCACCAAAAATACAGCAAATACATATAGTATAATAATCTTACTTTTGTAGCACTTCTAACTCCCTCTTTATGGCAATTTGTTTGTTGGCCTCCAGCTTAGCTCGCAGCTCAGGGTCGTGATCAGCTGGGTCCTCATCACAGTTGTCCACCTTGCTCATGAGATCCTCATATTCTCTCTTTTGTCGGCGTTTCTGTAGTGCACGACCACAGGAAGAGAATAGTGCTTGAGCTAGGTATACAGAAAGCTCTTTTAGAAAGATTTTCTTATGTTAATGGAGTTAGTAGTAGTTTTTAAAAAAGATGGTTAATAAGAAGATTTCTTAAAGAATTATCATAAAGCATTACAAGAAAAGTTTAACTTAAAAGTTCAACTATGAAAAACTACTTTTAAACCAATCATTTTTGATATTTGAGGATAAAGATGTATCGGATATTGTAAAAACACTATATTGGTTGTTATACTTTATTAAATCCAATATCAGTTCTGAACTTTTATATTTTTCAGGTGTTTTTTTTATACTTAGTCCTCCTCTATCACACCCCAACAAGTCAGCCATTTTTGAGTTTTAAAAAGTAACAAATGGCAATAGATTTTTAAAAAAGTTTTTTCTACTACCTTCATTCATTACTTTTGCTTTACTCCATCCTAAGTTATCTTCCTTATTTGCTACCAGAACACATTTAACTACTTCTCTAAAATTTGGAAATGGTGGGAGTCCATCACTGCCAATATTATCATTTAAAAAGGTTTCCAGCCTTTTAAGTGGTCCAGAAGGATAGCCTTTTATGGCTTTTATACACACTTGTCGCCTTCGGACTGGGTGTTCTCCAGTCAACTGACATAGCTCTTGATATAAAATTACTATTTTTGCTTTTAATCTGTAAATACATAAATATAATATGAATTCTTCATAATTTTTTTTAAACTGATGAGAAGAAGTAAGATCTAACTCTAAAAGTTATGTTATAACTAAAAATATAACTAAAAAAAAGTGTGTGTGTAAAGAAACTCACCTTAGGCTCTGCATATATGGTGATCTCTTACTGTCATTACATACTTCTTGCTCATCCAGTTTAGCAATTTTACTTTTGCATATAGCAATTTTATTCTCGAGTTCTTTAATTTTTTCCAAGGTATTTGAATTATTAGTAAGACTAAATTCTACAGATTTTAAAGGTTTCAGAAGTTTGTTTTCATCTTCAGATTCACTAGAAAGGTTTATAATGTCATAAAATTTATCTTCATCATTTAATGTTACCTCATTTTCTGTATCCCAATAATTAGTAGAAATGGATTCTATTGATTGAGAGGTTTCTAATACTTTATATTCATCATTATTTGTTTGTTTATTCAAAGGATTTTCCTGGCGATGCAGTGTATGAAAATGTGCCTCACTGATGTCACTTTGTGGACTTATTTTAATGTTATTTTCTACATCTATTATTTTTTCTATATTCGAACTACTTGAAGCATTTATTTCCACAGATTTATCAGGTACATTAAGATTGCTAAGATCACTGCAGGATTTCAAGTTACATGCACCATTGTGTATAGCTTCAGCTTCCTTATCTCTTTCCTCATAAATTGGATTTAAAATATCTTCAATGTTATAACTTTGATCAAATTCTAAACTTGAGGTAATTTTTTTAATTTTATCTTCATTTGTTTTTGGTTTATTACCACAAGTATTTAAGTTATTTTTCTGATCTGTTTTCGGTCTTTTGCAGGAGAACTTTGATAACTTATTTGCTGTAAAGGAATCAAGATATTAATGTTAAAAAAATAATATTTAAACTGGCTTGTGACAGCAGGAAAAAAATAAGTAAATTAAAGTTAAGCTATCAAATTGCACATAAACTTACTGGTAACTTAATGGTTTAAATAAAGATTTTTATTATACCTTTTACATTTTTGTCTAAAGTTATCAACTGTACTCTTTTCTTTTTAGGCTTTAAGTCAGATAAATCATTTAATAAACGTTTTATATGATTAAATTTTTTGTGAGGATCTTTGTTCAATTTGACAAGAGCTTCTTTTAAAGCCTTTTCAAATTCCTCAGAAGTTTTAACACTATCTTCTAATCCATTGTAATAAACTACTAATTTCTGATTAATAACAGCAAGCATTCCTGTTGAGTTTTCTAAATTTAAACATGTTTCTAATATTTCACAAAATAAAAGATTCTCCCGTTTTATGTGATGATAATTATTTATATTACTTGTAGTAAATATCTGTAAAAGTTGTAGTAAAATGCTAAGGTTATAAATTATGATTACTCATATTATTATTATAATTAAAAATAACTGATAAAATATGAACATCACATCACTCAATCACTAATCACAATACTTACACAGTCATCGTCATATTCTGTTAAATCTATTACGTTTTCCATTTTATTTCAAAAGATTAACATGATAACAATAAGCATTTTAATTTTGAAGTTCACTATTGAAATGAAAATTATTTCAACTTTCAAATTAGAGATGGGAAACGAATGATTTGGATTTAAATAACGTACAGTTCTCGAGGCATAAGCTCAGCTTTGCAGTTTGCATTTGTGTGCGTGCAATATATGGATAGATACAGCTGATGGCGCGGGCGTAGCGCGTTGCGAGTGGTTTAAACCGATTTTAACTGGTTTTTGATGCACGGCTATTGGCTTTTAGCTTATGCATCGAGAACTGTACTCTGTAACTGTTTAAATTAATGGAATGAAAAAAAAGGTTTCTCCCCGACTATATTAACAGTGTTGCTACTTGCTAGTGTGCTTCAAGCTTCTTCAAAAAGAATCTTGTAAATTATTTTTTATTAAAATAAAAATGTAATTAGATGCCACTTTATATTTCTTTTATTAAAAGTCAGATAGAGGTATACTTCGTGGTTTAATCTATAGAGTGTTGTAAGTGAGACTCTACAGCACGGTCGACGGTCTAGCACTAGGACGATGTATCACAATCGTCCTAGGTCTAACAACAAGCTCAATTTCAGTAGTAAGAGATTTGTACGATTTGTGTGACAAGTTTTCAAGTGTCGCGTTAATTCCGCTATACAGTTCGCGTCACGTAAAAAGAACGCTGGAAGAAAGTGGTGGGGTGAAAAGTTTGCGCATGGGTACATTCGCATACGAAATTGGTAGGCCTATTCTTTTATTTTTGAAGTAGCCTTTCGCTCGCGACGTATATTGGTTATTGGCAGGTACATTGAAAAATATATTAGATAGAATGTCATTAAATAGAATTATATTAACTAAAAAAATATGTTTGATTCAGTGTAGAATGTTTAATTTACTTACCAAAAATATAATTAATTAATTTAACATATTTTTTAAAATTATTAACTGCATTATTATAAAACTCTCTCTTTATAAAATAATATACGTCAAAAATATTTTTTCTCTATTTTTTATATAAAACCATGTCGTAATGAGGATCCGTACGGTTTTTAGTTGAGAATACAGATTTATAGGGCTAAGAAATCCTTAACATACTGTCGCGGAATAGAGTGTGAACCCGTCATAATAGCACGCTTGTACCATGCCTTACAACAGCTAATGTCAATTTATAACTTTTGACAATTAGATAACAAGAACAGTTTATTGCAAATTTTAATGTGTCAGAGAGAGAGAAAGCATTTTCAAGAAAGATTTGGAAGTTACTAGAAACATTTTGAACTTTCGATACTAGAATGTTCTATATTTACGCATATAAAAAGGCCGGCAGTGTGTCGAGAGTTCAGTTGATGTTCGGAGCTAAGTGAAGAATGCGAAGAGATACGAAATAGTGAAAAAGTGAAGAAGAGTATAGTGAATTGTTAAAAGTGGTGATTTATAGAGCTCAGAGACTCAATTAAACTAGTGCTGTGTACAAACTGCGCGTGTGTATAAAGTGTAAATAAAACATCTTTAGTGCGAGAACGCTTTTAATTTCCGATCCCGAACCCGTAGTACGTAACAATTGGTGTCAGAAGTGGGATCGGAAATGCCGTTAGTACCGAGGCACGAGAAGGAAGGAGTCACTACACGCGCAATGGCAGAACAGCAAAGGGAAGATTCTGACCCTAGTACATTGAGTGGTGAGTCCGCGGCTCAACAGAGTACCACGCTAGACATGAACGCCCTTCTACAACAAATGGCATTCATGATGCAAGAACAAGCGCGCCGCCAGGATGAACAGCTGCGCGCACTCCAAGAAGAGCAGGCTCGCCGCCAAGAGGAGCAGGCTCGCCGCGAGGAAGAACGTGCACGCCGCCAGGAGGAACAGCTGCGCGCACTCCAAGGAGAGCAGGCTCACCGCCAAGATGAACAGGCTCGTCGCCAGGAGGAACAGCTGCGCGCACTCCAAGAAGAGCAGGCTCGCCGCGAGGAAGAACGTGCACGCCGCCAAGAGGAACAGCTGCGCGCACTACAAGATGGCATTCACAAGGATGTTATAGTCGCTCTCCAACAAAATAAGGAACGGGTTGAAGCCGTAGAAAGGGAAGTCGAGGGAATTAAGACGACACTCAATGAGGCCATAGGGGAGTATGACTCTAAACTATCTAAAATAGAGAAAAGGGTCGATTACATGGAAACTCACAGATTACCGCGTAGTGTTGACCTCATAACATCAACAGCAAAAATCTTTAAAGTCCCTTACTTTGACGGCAAATCTTCTTGGGCTGCATTCAAGATCCAGTTCGAGACGATCAAGGAGACAAGTGGATGGACAAATGATGAAGCCCGATCTGCCCTTACCGTCGCACTTAGAGAGGAGGCCCTAAATGTGTTGGAGGCGCTTTGTGCCAGCGACCCTGGCAGGAAGACCACATACAGTGAGCTACTTAACGCTTTAGAATCGCGGTATGGTGATAGTCATCTAGAGCACGTGTACAGGGCTCAAATTAAAGACCGTACACAACGAGCCAATGAAACCCTGCAGCAGTGGTCCGTAGAGATTGAGAGGCTCGTACGGAAGGCATATAAATCCTCGCCATCCACCATAGAAACCATTCTTCTGCAGGCTTTTGTGGACGGGATTCGCGACTCGGAGGTACGTGCCGCTGTACGCCTAAGACACCATACAAGTCTCAGGGAAGCTGTCGCACATGCTCTAGAGATTGAAGCTGTGCGTCATGACTCAAGACGTTGGAGGGTGCAGCAAGCTACCACGGGAGGATTATCCAACCGGAGACGTCTTTTCAACCCAAAGTGCTACGAGTGCGGTGAACGGGGCCATCTTCAAAGTGACTGCCCTATAAGGAAAAATGGTCGACTACAGTCAGATGTTGGTGTAACAACCTGCGATCAAGTCAGAGGAGAATTGATCTCGGCTAGAGTTAGGACGCTGGACGGGGGATCTACAACTCCACCGATAGAAGTAAAACAGGCAGTAGATGGGAACACTTTGGTCATACATGGCGCTATTAATGGAGTGACATGTAAACTGACACTGGATACCGGAGCTTCGCGAACTGTCATTAATAACCGGAAGCTAAAACACATTGCGGACAATAATTTGCAAGATAGAAGGCACATCACCCTTATGACAGCCACAGGTCAGCTCATACCTGTTTGGGGGGAAAGAAAAGTAGCTATAAAAATTGGGGACAACATCTATTGGCATAACGCAATAGTTGCAGATATTTTGGATGATTGCATCATTGGATTGGACTTCCTTCAAAATTACCAGTGTACGATTGACATGAAATATGGAGTTTTAAAGTGCAGAAATAGAGAAGTACCGATAAGTGGTGGAGTTAAGGGGAAAGTTTGTTGCTTAAGAGACACCGCTCTTCCACCAAGATCACAGACTCTAGTACCTGTCGCTATACCTCAGAACAAGTCAGGAAGTCAATGGTGCTGCGCTATCATAGAGAAGTGTGAAGATGAGAGCTCGTGGATCCCAGCAAGAGTTGTAGTAGGTAAAACTTCGACATCCATGGTTCCAGTGCTGAACACCAGTGACTCTACGCAAACTATTCAGAGAGGGGAAGTTGTGGGGACTTGCGAAGAGATAGCCTGGTTAAGCAGATGTCAACGGAATGAGAAGGTGCTTAGCAAGGATAAGGAGCAAGCAATAAAACTTTTAGAAGACTGCAAAGATCATCTCACAAGATCACAGAAGACAAAAGCTGAAAATTTACTTTACCAATATTCAGATTTGTTCTCGAAACATGATGGCGATATTGGAAGAACTAGTTTGGTGAAGCACAAAATTAATACTGGTGACGTAGCGCCTATTCGACAACGACCAAGACGAATTCCATGGGCTAAAGAAAAAGAGGTTGACGACATGATCCAAGACATGAGAAAGAATGACATCATCGAACAATCTACTAGTCCTTGGTGTTCTCCAGTAGTACTTGTAAGGAAAAAGGATGGATCTACAAGGTTTTGCATCGATTACCGCAGACTCAACGATGTAACCAAAAAGGACAGTTATCCCCTGCCTCGAATCGATGACACCTTAGACACTCTCAGTGGTATGAAATGGTTTTCAACTCTCGATTTGAAGAGTGGCTATTGGCAAGTGGACATGGACCCCGTAGATAAGGAGAAAACTGCGTTTTCAACTGGAAAAGGGTTGTGGCAGTTTAAGGTTATGCCGTTCGGGTTATGCAATGCGCCAGCAACATTCGAGAGGTTAATGGAACGTGTACTCGCTGGATTACTAGGAGCAGCCTGCCTTGTTTACCTGGATGACATAATTATTGCGGGACGTGACTTCGAAGACCATCTTAAGAAACTCGAAGCAGTACTCGATAAACTAAGGGAAGCTAATCTAAAGTTGAGTCCGAAGAAGTGCTTATTCTTCAGAAAACAAGTAAATTACCTTGGTCACGTAGTTTCAGAAAACGGAGTAGAAACGGATCCTGGGAAAATCACCGCTGTGAAAGATTGGCCGACCCCTAAAGACAAGACGCAAGTGAGAGCATTTCTAGGATTGTGCTCCTACTATCGACGATTTGTGAAAGGGTTTTCTGACATCGCCAAACCACTTCATAAACTAACCGAGGAGAAGAGACCTTTCGTATGGGACAATAATTGTGAATCGGCCTTTCAAGAACTGAAGAAACATCTTTGCCAAACACCGATCCTTGGGTATCCAGACACAAAAGGAGAGTTTATTGTCGACACTGATGCTAGCAATATCGGTATTGGAGGTATATTGTCCCAGCGGAAGGGTGATCAGGAGGTGGTTATCGCATATTTCAGTAAGTCACTCTCTAAACCGGAAAAGAATTATTGCGTTACTCGAAGGGAGCTACTTGCTGTAGTAAAAACCTTACAGCATTTTAAGAAATACTTGCTGGGACGCAAATTTTTGGTAAGAACCGATCACGCTGCCCTGAAATGGTTATTGGAATTCAAGGACCCCGAAGGACAGGTAGCGCGATGGATTGAACAACTTCAAGAGTTTCAGTTTGAAATAGAACATCGTGGGGGTAAAACACACAGTAACGCCGATGCCCTATCTAGAAGACCATGCGAGGAACACTGCAAGCACTGTCATAGACAGGAGGTAAAAGAGCTAGAATCTATTAAAATTATAAGAACAGATTCGATAGATGAACGTTGGAGCGATGATGCCATGAAGAGAGCACAAGAAGAAGACCGAGACATACGACCGATCATGGAATGGTTAAGTAGTGGTAGACCAAAACCTAAGTGGACTGACATAGCACAGTATAGTACCGCTACGAAAAGTTTGTGGGCACAATGGGACAGTTTGTTGTTACACAATGGAGTATTGTGCCGCAAATGGGAGCAGACACGTGGAAATGATAGCCATCTCCAACTAGTGGTACCTAAAATAAAAGTATCCGAGGTACTTCGAGCATACCATGATGGTTCTTCTGGTGGACACTTAGGGGTAAGAAGAACGTTAATCAAGATCAAGGAGCGATTTTATTGGTTGCATTGTCGAGATGATGTCGAGGACTGGTGTCGGAAATGTGTACAATGTGCCTCTGTCAAAGGCCCGCAAACCAGAAGTCGAGGAGCAATGAAATTATACAATGTTGGGGCACCTTGGGAGAGAATCGCAATAGACGTAGCAGGACCATTTCCGGTTACTAACTCCGGGAACCGATACATTTTAGTTATAATGGACTATTTCACGAAATGGCCTGAAGCATTCGCCATACCAAATCAAGAAGCTGTTACTGTTGCAAATAAATTGGTCAAAGAGGTATTTTGCAGATTTGGTGTCCCATTAGAAATGCACAGTGATCAAGGAAGAAACTTCGAATCACAGGTGTTTCAAGAACTGTGTAAAATCATGGGGGTGCACAAAACTAGAACTACGCCTTGTCACCCACAGTCCGATGGAATGGTGGAGAGGTTTAATCAAACTTTAGAACGACATCTAGCCAAGGTTGTAGATAGTCATCAAAAGGATTGGGACGAGTACATATCACTGCTTTCAACAACATACAATTCAATAACATTCTACTATCTTACCGGACAGCATTACATGAAAGCATTGCAATGACACCTGCCTTTGCCAATTTCGGAAGAGAATTACGACTACCAGCGGATCTGTTAAGTGGTTGCCCGCCGGATACTCCCAGTTGCATAACCGAATATGCCAGTGAACTAAGAGCAAAGATGATTGGTGTTTATGAGCAGATACGAGATGCAGGACTACAAGCAAGTGAACGCATGAAAACTCGTTATGACCGGAAGGCGACAGGAACGAACTTCGAGGAAGGCTCATTGGTATGGCTGCATAACCCGGTGAGACGAAAGGGTAAATCGCCAAAGCTACAACCCAGTTGGGAGGGGCCTTATAAGGTTATAACGAAAATTAACGACGTCACTTTCCGAATTCAACGTACATCTAGAAGCCCAGCTAAAATCGTGCATGTGGACCGATTGGCCAAGTATCACGGCAACAACGATGCTCGAGACGAGCATGTCTTAGGAGGGGGTAGTGTTGCGGAATAGAGTGTGAACCCGTCATAATAGCACGCTTGTACCATGCCTTACAACAGCTAATGTCAATTTATAACTTTTGACAATTAGATAACAAGAACAGTTTATTGCAAATTTTAATGTGTCAGAGAGAGAGAAAGCATTTTCAAGAAAGATTTGGAAGTTACTAGAAACATTTTGAACTTTCGATACTAGAATGTTCTATATTTACGCATATAAAAAGG
Source organism: Boloria selene (assembly GCA_905231865.2). Taxonomy (NCBI): domain Eukaryota; kingdom Metazoa; phylum Arthropoda; class Insecta; order Lepidoptera; family Nymphalidae; genus Boloria; species Boloria selene. Next base: position 3,375,461 of record HG993158.1, on the reverse strand, counting down.
CCGGCAGTGTGTCGAGAGTTCAGTTGATGTTCGGAGCTAAGTGAAGAATGCGAAGAGATACGAAATAGTGAAAAAGTGAAGAAGAGTATAGTGAATTGTTAAAAGTGGTGATTTATAGAGCTCAGAGACTCAATTAAACTAGTGCTGTGTACAAACTGCGCGTGTGTATAAAGTGTAAATAAAACATCTTTAGTGCGAGAACGCTTTTAATTTCCGATCCCGAACCCGTAGTACGTAACAATACAGTGCAAAAATTTTTGTTCTACGACTAAAATTGACGAAGTTATAAGGAAATTACTAGCGAATTTTGCTGCGTGCCGCCTCTGTAGCTGTGACGTCATAGTAACGGATAGCCGTTGGCAACGGTAAGGCGCGTAGTGTGTTCGTAACTTTAATATCAAATCTAAGTGTCCAATTTGTGTCGAATTGACCTTTTTAACTATGTATTAATATTGTATAGTGCATAAATGTATAAACACTTGTTTTAAAACGCTAGATTGACTATTTTTAACCGACTTCAAAAAAGGAGGAGGTTATATGTTCCGTTGTATGTATTTTTTTTATGTATGTTCACCGATTACTCCGCCGTCTGTGGGCCGATTTCAAAAATTTTTCTTTTGATTGGTAGGGTATAGTTCCGAGGTGGTCCCATTGTCACCAAGTCAGGATCTGATGATGGGATCCCAGGGAAATCGAAGGCAACTCTCAAAATTTACAGGCACCTATTATGTTTTTGATATATTTTCTAAACCCGATAAAGCTTTTACGTATGAAAATCATCATCTCATGTGGATGAGCTGATGATGGAAGGTAAAATTCCTCAACAGTTGTTTTTTATGTGTTTTCACCGATTTCTCCGTAAATTGTGGGCCAATTTTAAAAATTTCTTTTTTGTTCGGTAGGGTATACTTTCAAGATGTTCTCATTGTCACCAAGTCAGCATCTGATGATGGGATCCTAGAGAAATCGAGGGCAACCCTTAAATTTTATCGGCACTGATTACCTTTTTCATATATTTTCTAAAGCTGTTCAAGAATTTGTGATGATGTAAGGTATATATCCTCAACGGTTAGGAGTTGAAAGAAAATTCTTTTAATATTATACGTACTTATGAAATGATAGTCGTATTCCTTCAGGATATTAGGTGGATTGATAATAGAAGGTAAATCTTATTAACGTCTACGAGTTACGTGGAAAAATAGACGTGGACAAATCTCGATTGACTATTGTCGTTCATTTCAAAACTTCGCTGACTTATTGGAGCAGTAGTTTAGTTAGCCTTCCAATATTTTATTTAAACATAATAATTTCCACAAAAAAATTTAAAATAAATTATTTTTTAACAAAAATGAAAACCGACTTCGAAACCCAACAAATCGAAACTAAAAAGAAAAAAAAATAATTTTAATTACTTAGTTATTGTTGGAGTCGGTGCCAGCCATAGCAAAAAATCTTAATACAATTTAATTAATGTATCAATTTGTAAATATAATCAAAATATCCGTTCGAAAGTTTATTGCAAAGGCAGGATAAAACTGTCCTTCTTGGCTGGCACCGACTCCAACAATAACTAAGTAATTAAAATTATTTTTTTTTCTTTTTAGTTTCGATTTGTTTTACTTACCAAAGGGCCCAAAACTTCGTAGAAATTGGTTTTCCTTTGAAAAAAGAGATGATAAATCTCCACCCTCTGTCCAAACTACAAGGCATGATTGTTGTGAAGATTATTTCGATGAACGTACCTACAACTTTACCCAATAAATGATATAATATATATAGTTATGTTTATACTCAACTCAACTAAATAGTTGATACGAGCCAGTGATTCTCTCTCGCTTCGCTTGGGTTACTGCCTAGATTTAGCGCGAATGCGGCGTGAATTTCGCTAGTATTGATAAATTATAGCTTATGTGTTATTCTTATTTGTGAGCTATATTATTATAAAGTTTCATCAAAATCCATGGAATAGTTTTTGCGTGAAAGAGTAACAAACATACATCAATACATTCTTACAAACTTGCGCGTTTTAGACTATTAGTAGAATAAGTTGGTATCTACTATTACGTGTAGTGAAAGTGTACCTGGCTACTTCTCCAAACGATAAAAAAAAGTGCGTCTGCCTGGAGAAACACTTCTTCTAAAGATATTTTTGTTATTTAAAAATTATTTTACATTGTAGTTTGCCATTCCACACCTTGGATATTTACAAAATGGTGCCTAACTTTATTTTAAGTACATTAAAAAAAATCGTAAACTGTCAAAAATTGATCGCTCTGGTGTGTCCTGACTCCAGATTTGTTAGAATTATGTTTCATAACTTTTCTTCTATTACCGAATTTTGACTGGAAAAAAGTTTATTAATTAACTAAATAATGTTTTTATTGAATCAAATTAATTTTATATAATTACACTTATTAGTTTTGCTTCAATACAAAAAGAAAGAAGTGTCCGACGTGTTTTGTTGATAGCTCTGGAACAACATGAAATCATTTGCCAATCCCAAATTATGCACTCCACTACTCCGCTCTCCACCCAGCTAGGTGTCCTAAGTCGTGTTCCTAAAGCTACAAAGGTTCGTTGTGCTCTACGCTTCCGCAATTTCGATGTACGAAGGTAAGTCGTTGATAACTCTGGCTTTGGTTTTCAAAATTATTGATTGCTATGGCACATTTTTTTAAATTATTAATAAGTTGATATATAAATTGATTAGCCTAAAGTGTGTGTAGTGAGAATGTTAAAATGATGTAAAAATAAGGAATTTCTAATGCTAAAACTTTTGTCAGAATTTATAAAAATGTTACTTTTATTGACTGCTATGGCATTGATCGCTCTGGACAAAGTGGCCATAGCGTTTTGTTTCTTGTTCAAATTATATTTGTTGCATGTGTGTGGATTTATTACAAATCACTAAAATTTATATAAATACATATGTAACTCCAAAACGTTTTTTTTTAATATTGCTCACAACTTTTAACTGGTTTCAAAAACAGATAGAATATTTATTTGAAATCAACACAATATCTTTATAGTAAGAAATTGGTAAATATCCTCGCTGCACGCACCACTTCCACGCGCATGCATCGCTACGATTCCTAAAAGTCTTAAACATACATTACAAGTAATAAATAGAAAAGTGTTTTTTCAGATCATAAAAATGCCTCGGAAAACACTATCCATCGAAGAAAAGCGAGAGAAGAAGAAGTTGGCCAAGCGTCGTCGTATGGAAAAAATTTGAAAAGATCCTGATCTTTACGCTCAATGGCTAATTAAATCAAGAGATAGCTATCAAAGAAAAAAAGAACGAGGCAAAGTAGTACCAATTAGTGCCTTTACTTCAAAACAACAGAAATTAATGAGGAAAAAAGTAGGGAAAGCTCTAATAAATATAGTGAAAAAAAAAGATTAGCAAAATTAGCTCAAATTCAAGAGCAACCAATCGTTTGTGCTAATCGGGATGCAGAAGAGAACACAGAATGTGATCCCTTGGAAGCTTTATCAGACCATTCGCCGCTCGATATCCATAATGATAACTTAACAAAACCAATAACCAGATCTAGGGGATTATTACGCAATGTTACAAACTTATTGCAAAGTTATGAAATTCAGGGTGCAAGTGGTTCAAATATAAATGATATATCTGCAGTTTGTGGAAAGTGGAAAGAAATATTTTTTTTTAATGAAGAGAAGTCTATTCCCAAAGCGAATATATTACGCGACCACAGTCTTCTTTAGATTGATTTAATATTTTAAGTTTAAATTTAGTGTATTTAATTTTGATTAAAGAGATTAAAACTAGAAATATAGTATTGGTACCATATAACAAAGAAATTGTGATAATTTTTAAATATATAAATGATTCTATTAGTTAAGATTTTCTATTAAAAATGATCCTATTTTCTTGAGTTTTTTTCATTTCTTGTATATTTAACAGGCTTCGACTGACATGTGATTGCTTTAACAGATTCTATTATATTTTAGTCAGTGGATGGATATGAATTTTAATATTTATAACAGTTTTTCTATGATTCAAAATATTATTTGATTGCTCTGGCATCAATATTGATCGCTCTGGCTACGCAAAATTTCAAACATGAATTTCTCATAAACCGCTGGTAGAAAAGGAGAGACAATAAGAAAATTAGTTTTTTATAGGCCTCCTTATTTGTAAAAAACACATTAAACTCTTTTATTATTAATAATTAAAAATCACCAGAGCGATCAACTAAATAACAGTATTTTGGAGAAGTAGCCACCTATGTATTCTCTTATTTTAAGCCAACCGTATTAATAAAATATAAACAATACTATTACACATACCTACTAATAAACATATGTACCTACTTTTTATTAGTTTTGTGGATAAACCTACATACCTACACAGTGGCGGATACAAGATTACGTTTTGGGTTAGGCCTTGTTTTTTTGACGTTGGGAAATGCATTAACGCATACCACCAGGTGGTTATGTGGGACTCACCAGCTTAAAATAATCCAGTCCTACCCACTAAAGTCTTATGGGGCGTCGCAGTATCGCATTTAACCACGACGGCCCGGCAGGTCTGCCAAGGCAGACCACACAGCCCAGCGGTTGCTCCACAGTCCGCTCTGCTATCAGAGAAGTACCAGGAGCAGGAGCATGACTCACCGTTTGCTGAAGTGGTCCCTTGCGTGAGCCGTGAAGCCTCGGTTTTTTTCCTTTCGTTGGAAATGAAGAGACACCTCATGACAAAGAAGTGTCTCTTGTAAAGTCTCGAACGGCAGAGTGTTGAAGGAGTTAGCTGCATCCAGTGAGACGGCTAAAAGTACGCTTCCCTCCTTCACTGCGGCCAGAGACCCAACCTTCAGGGCATTCAGGGCATCCACGGTCGACCGACCCGCCTTTAACCCGAACTGAGCCTCTGAAAGACCCGGCCCCATCTCGAGATGCTGAGTGATACGGGCAGCAAGAATGTACTAAAAGAGCTTGCCCATATTACTCATCATCACGATTGGCCTGTAAGAAGAAGGAGAGTACAGAGAACGACCCTCCTTGGGCAACAGACACGATTTCTCCTCCTTTTAAATCTGCGGGAACTATCCAACACGAAGACGTTCATTCGTGTATTGACTAATACGTTTATTAAAATATACTACATTACGAATACTAAGTTTCTGATCTAATTCCTGGCACAATATATACTTTTTAATGACTATTTACTTTAACAAAGGAATCAACGCGACGTATCGGTAGGCGTTTAAGGAAGCAACTGGGGGTTTGTTGCGTGAATCGCGATACACTTGCTTTATAGTTAAAACTAGCGGAACCCGCGGCGCCGCTCGCGCTGAATCGCTAGTATATTATTGATATAAAATGTTATAGCAAAATACAATTAACACTAAAATTAAATATTAAAATATATTAATAACGCCATCTTTGAGAAATCATTACGCATGATTTGAGAGTTTAGAACACGTTATTATATTTTTCTTTTTTAACAGTATTTTAGGATTTAAATATTCTTTTTTATGTAGTAAATATATTATATTTTATTTAATTACACTATATATTTTATTTTATACACTTAAGTTACTTTTTTTAAGCTATTGCATAGCTTCTATCGCGGGCTTAGAGCGCGGCGACCGAATCAAAAAATTCGGTTACGAAAAAAAACCTAACACCAAAGAGTTTTTAAGTTTTGGCGCGTTAGGGAAAAATGCTGAGAGCAAATTTTTACAATCCGCGCGCACACCGCAACGAAAAAGACCGTTGTGAACCTACAAACACTTGCGATTCAGGATTTTTTTTTTAATCTTTATTTTTAAGGGGTTTGGTCACAAAGTGATCATGCCACCCCCATTGGGATAACTAAATATAGATAATACAAATCAAGTAATCACCGTTATCACTAACAAAAATTAAGAATATCTACGTTTTAATCCGACTTGTGCTACTTTATACAACATTCTTGACTGATCCGACAAAGGATAGGCCAGAATGCTGTTAAAAGCTCCTATGTCGAATAAATTTAAATTAAATCTAAACAGAAACTGAGTTCTTTCAGCTTCATTCCGGGCACATTCCGCTAATATATGATGTACAGTCGTAAGCAATGACATGTATACGTTGACAACTTTTCAAATATATGTAAACATCAATCGTTGCAAAAGAAAGTATACAAGCTTTGTGTCAAAATAAAGTATCCGTAAGTTGTTTCATAATTATGTATACATTTTTATCAATTCATAGTAAATAACATAAAACGAATATTATTGTACTATACGTTTCGTAATATAAGTAGTTAGCCATTAGTCTGTGCACAAAAAAGTGCACAGGTTCGCGCTCGAAAAGCATAAAATAATATTTTCGTATTTGAAACAAAGTATATAGTGTGTCTCTTCCATTAACATTTTTTAGTTCATATTTTATGACAATATTATGCTATTACTTATAATGATTAAATTCCCATTTAAATTTTCCGCCACGCTTTTAACTGGGTAGTCCATAGAACCATTATCCAGTGAGAATAAACGATTATCCTGAAGTAAACGGTATCCTAAATATTGACCTTAGCGTTTAGTAGTCGATTAGCGATAATGGTTGCTGATATATTTTATCTGTTTCATTATAAAACTTCCCAATAAAGTAACTGGCAGATAAATTTATATGTATTTAACCCATTTTACTCAAACCCAGACTTGAACCCCCATCACATGGATATCGAAGCAAGCGCGTTACCACAGCGCTACTACAATGTGTCAAGATAAATTTATATGCCACATGTTATTTGACGGAACGGCAACGTAAGCGACGTTGCCGTTTTGCGCATCGATACAAAGACGTCAACTTAAAATCTATTTTGAAAAGTCAAATAATTCACTATCTATCATAAACATATATTATAATAAAATTGTAACTAAGTCAAACCTGTACATAATTTTTTTTGATAATCTAATTAAAATAGATAAAATCTAATTAAAATAGATAGACATTATTATCCATACAATCAAATCTATCGTTTTTAAAATTTTTGTCTGTCTGTCTTTCTGTGACTGCATCACGAGAAAACCTCAGGACAGATTTTGAAGATGATTTTGGTATTATGATAACGGGTCAGGATATTTCTTTTTACTGCTGGAAAATATCTTATTTGTAAGAAATATCGACTAACCGTTACAAACCGGCTATAAAACGTCACACGGTGTGTGAAATCTAAGTATTTTGTTTCCAGTCTTTAGTACGCGGGCGGAACCGCGGGAAATGCTAGTTTCTTACATTTTTAAAAAAGAAACATTTTTTTAAATATTCTTCTAAATAAAATATGAATATAATATCATAGTGTGATAAAAATCATAGATAAGTATACTTGACCAGGTGGGGATTTGCGAACGTTGACCTGGAGTGCAGACTTGGTACTCTTCCTCTCTTTCCTCTCTTACACTTAAGTATATGACCTCCTTGTCCTGTTGCCTGCATCTTACAGGAGCTTATGCAATTATTATGGTGGCCGAGTTTTGGGCTTTCTTACTTTAACAATTGCCATCGACTCGGCAAGAAGAAGAAGACTAAATGCATAGAAAGTACCTATATACGGTACTTACATCCATACATCAATTTTTAAATTTTTTGTGTCTGTCTGTCTGTCTGTTAGTTTCAGCTAATCCTCGAAACGGCTACACTGATTTTGACGGGACTTCCGACCGCAGATATCGTAGCTAATGTTTAATCACTAGCTATTCAAGGAAAACTCAATACAACCAATTATTATTTTTTCCTGGAAATTAAAATGCTTTTATGTAATGAAAAGTATCCTAAGTCATGATCCGAGAAATATGTTATAACTACACAATTTGATTAACGGAATATGTAACACATTCACAACATTGGATGACAGTTTTAAACTTTTGACAATTCGAGGACAAGATCAGTTTATTTAGGCCTGATTTCACCAAAGTAGAATAACTTTTATTTCTAGGATAAAGCTGTTATTTACTCTAAGATAACCATGCTTTCATTTCACCAACTACTTATCCTGAGTATAACAAAGCTATACGAGAGTAACTCTTATACCGCCAATTTTGAAAGAATAACCGGCTTATTCCTCAGATAAAATCAAAATGGTGTCAAATTTTATGTCAGTAAACTGTTGATTCATATTTTTGCACATTGAATTGTAATTAGGAGAAAATATTATTAAAATGCAGCGTTTAAGAAGAATTTTATCGGACAGTGAAAGCGATAGTGAAGATAACTATTTTATTTTGAGACGTCCAAGGTGGTTTAAAGAAAGAAATGAGCATTTTTGCATTAGATTTCGTTTATCTAAAGCAGCAGCATACAATTTATTATTAAATTAAATTAATTATTAATTAAATTTATTATTATTTAATTTATTATAATTTTAAAAAAAACACATAGCAAACTAAGCGAAATTAACTTGAAAAATAGCACTGACACATTGACATAAGTTCAAAGTGACGACTAAATTAAAAATGTCCTGTTATGATATACTGTACTGAGATAATGATAAGTCTATTTAATTTGACTGCATTTACATTCAATTCTCATTCAGGTGTGCCACAGGTAAAAAAAACATTAATCTAAGAATAGTTATACTAGGATTAACATTTTGTCTTTACAAAGCGGTGAAACGTACTACGAGTTATTCTTAGAGTAAATGCAGCGAATAATTTTATACCTGGCATAGTTATTCTTGGATAACGACATCATTGGTGAAATTGGGCCTTAAAATTTTAATGTGTAACAAAGCGTTGCCGGAAAGGATTCGAAATTATTAGAATTACAACTGACAATTCTGTATTTGTTTAGTTTGCGTTGTTATGAAAAAATAACTTTTTCATAAATTAGCCCTATGATATTAAGTTGTCATAGCTCAACTGGCGTAGTTGTAGTATGCATTAAATATCCTTGCGGTTGCGGCGCGAGTTCGAATCCCACGCGTGTATAACTTTTTTAAATTTTTGTTTCGTGCGTATCTTTTTAACCGACTTCAAAAAAGGAGGAGGTTATATGTTCCGTTGTATGTATTTTTTTTTTATGTATGTTCACCGATTACTCCGCCGTCTGTGGGCCGATTTCAAAAATTTTTCTTTTGATTGGTAGGGTATAGTTCCGAGGTGGTCCCATTGTCACCAAGTCAGGATCTGATGATGAGATCCCAGGGAAATCGAAGGCAACTCTCAAAATTTACAGGCACCTATTATGTTTTTGATATATTTTCTAAACCCGATAAAGCTTTTACGTATGAAAATCATCATCTCATGTGGATGAGCTGATGATGGAAGGTAAAATTCCTCAACAGTTGTTTTTTATGTGTTTTCACCGATTTCTCCGTGAATTGTGGGCCGATTTTAAAAATTTCTTTTTTGTTCGGTAGGGTATACATTCAAGATGTTCTCATTGTCACCAAGTCAGGATCTGATGATGGGATCCTAGGGAAATCGAGGGCAACTCACAAAATGTATAGGCATTTATTACGTTTTACGTATATTTTATAAAGCTGTTCAAGAATTTGTGATGATGTAAGGTATATATCCTCAACGGTTAGGAGTTGAAAGAAAATTCTTTTAATATTATACGTACTTATGAACTGATAGTCGTATTCCTTCAGGATATTAGGTGGATTGATAATAGAAGGTAAATCTTATTAACGTCTACGAGTTACGTGGAAAAATAGACGTGGACAAATCTCGATTGACTATTGTCGTTCATTTCAAAACTTCGCTGACTTATTGGAGCAGTAGTTTAGTTAGCCTTCCAATATTTTATTTAAACATAATAATTTCCACAAAAAAATTTAAAATAAATTATTTTTTAACAAATATGAAAACCGACTTCAAAACGCTACAAATCGAAACTAAAAAGAAAAAAAAATAATTTTAATTACTTAGTTATTGTTGGAGTCGGTGCCAGCCAAAGCAAAATAATCTTAATACAATTTAATTAACCGACTTCAAAAAAAATTCAAAAAAGGAGGAGGTTATATGTTCCGTTGTATGTATTTTTTTTTTTTTTTTTTTATGTATGTTCACCGATTGCTCCGCCGTCTGTGGGCCGATTTCAAAAATTTTCCTTTTGATTGGTAGGGTATAGTTCCGAGGTGGTCCCATTGTCACCAAGTCAGGATCTGATGATGGGATCCCAGGGAAATCGAAGGCAACTCTCAAAATTTACAGGCACCTATTATGTTTTTGATATATTTTCTAAACCCGATAAAGCTTTTACGTATGAAAATCATCATCTCATGTGGATGAGCTGATGATGGAAGGTAAAATTCCTCAACAGTTGTTTTTTATGTGTTTTCACCGATTTCTCCGTGAATTGTGGGCCGATTTTAAAAATTTCTTTTTTGTTCGGTAGGGTATACATTCAAGATGTTCTCATTGTCACCAAGTCAGCATCTGATGATGGGATCCTAGAGAAATCGAGGGCAACCCTTAAATTTTATCGTCACTGATTACCTTTTTCATATATTTTCCAAAGCTGTTTAAGAATTTGTGATGATGTAAGGTATATATCCTCAACGGTTAGGAGTTGAAAGAAAATTCTTTTAATATTATACGTACTTATGAAATAATAGTCGTATTCCTTCAGGATATTAGGTGGATTGATAATAGAAGGTAAATCTTATTAACGTCTACGAGTTACGTGGAAAAATAGACGTGGACAAATCTCGATTGACTATTGTCGTTCATTTCTAAACTTCGCTGACTTATTGGAGCAGTAGTTTAGTTAGCCTTCCAATATTTTATTTAAACATAATAATTTCCACAAAAAAAATTAAAATAAATTATTTTTTAACAAAAATGAAAACCGACTTCAAAACGCTACAAATCGAAACTAAAAAGAAAAAAAATAATTTTAATTACTTAGTTATTGTTGGAGTCGGTGCCAGCCAAAGCAAAATAATCCTAATACAATCTCCTTGGCTGGCACCGACTCCAACAATAACTAAGTAATTAAAATTATTTTTTTTTCTTTTTAGTTTCGATTTGTAGCGTTTTGAAGTCGGTTTTCATTTTTGTTAAAAAATAATTAATGTATCAATTTGTAAATATAATCAAAATATCCGTTCGAAAGTTCATTGCAAAGGCAGGATAAAACTGTCCTTCTTGGCTGGCACCGACTCCAACAATAACTAAGTAATAAAAAATTTTTTTTTTCTTTTTAGTTTCGATTTGTAGCGTTTTGAAGTCGGTTTTCATTTTTGTTAAAAAATAATAATTTATGCATTATAAACTGGGTGGCGATTTAGGGACAAGGAGTGAGCCGTGATGAACGTGGCTCGTCATCATCATTGAGTATATGTTTTCCACATTTGTGAATTTATAAGATATACAATAATACGTATAATTATAATATAACAGTGAGTTAAAAAATCTATACATGAAATATTTTTTTGTATAGTGCGTATAGTGCATTGAATATAAATCCCAAAAAATATATGTTTTAATTTTTTTGTCTGTTTGTATGTTATCGTTTAACACAAAAAGTACTTGGCCGATTTTAACCAAATAGTGTAGATATAACATATTTCTCGGATCATGACTTAGGATACTTTTCATTACATAAAAGCATTTTAATTTCCAGGAAAAAATAATAATTGGTTGTATTGAGTTTTTCTTGGATAGCTAGTGATTAAACGGTAAGTTCATTTGTGTCTATTTTACGCAAATTTTTGAACGTAAACCTAAATTTTTTATAATTAATATTTACCACTAGCGAGCCCGGACCGCAACGCAACGTTCGCAAATCCCCACCTGTCGAGTATACTTATCTATGATGTTTATCACACTATGATTTATTTATATTTTATTTAGAAGAATATTTTAAAAAAAAATTATCTTTTTGAAAAATTTAAGAAACTAGCATTTCCCGCGGCCCCGCCCGTGTTCTAAAGACTGGAAACAAAATACTTAGATTTCACACACCGTGTGATGTTTTATAGTCGGTTTGTAACGGTTAGTCGATATTTCTTACAAATAAGATAGTTTCCAGCAGTAAAAAGTGTCTTATATCCTGACCCGGGTAACCAGCTATCATCATACGAAAATCATCATCAAAATCTGTCCTGAGGTTTTCTCGTGATGCAGTCACAGAAAGACAGACAGACAAAAATTTAAAAAACGATAGATTTGATTGTATGGATAATCACGAAATAGAAATTTTTTCTATTTCGTGATGGATAATAATGTCTATCTATTTTAATTAGATTTTTATCTATTTTAATTAGATTTTCAAAAAAAAATTATGTACAGATTACTCAGTTACAATTATTTTATTATATATGTTTATGATAGATAGTGAATTATTTGACTTTTCAAAATAGATTTCAAGTTGACGTCTTTGTATCGATGCGCAAAACGGCAACGTCGCTTACGTTGCCGTTCCGTCAAATAACATGTGGCATAATATAAATTTATCTTGACACATTCTAATTTGTAGTAGCGCTGTGGTAACACGCTTGCTTCGATATCCATGTGATGGGAACATCACGCAGCGAATCAAAGTCTTCGTAAACTGATTTCAACGACAGATCCTTGGCATCTTCTGGCCCGAAAGGATCTTCAATGAAGAGCTGGGGGGTCTGTCATGAAACGCCGATCGGACACCAGATCAAGCGCCAGAAATGAACATAGATCGGCCACACTCTCAGAAGATCTCTCAACCACATTCCTGGACTCTGCAAGGAGAAAAAATAAATAATAGTTTAAAAAAACTAAAAAACAGGCTTTTTATAGAAAACCGAACTAAAAAATAGAAATAAAATTTTATTTTAAAAAAAGCGTGGGGTGCATGGTGTCATTATCATTTCGATAATATCTTAAAAAGCACCCCACGCTTTTTTTAAAATAAAATTTTATTTTCTATTTTTTAGTTCGGTTTTCTATAAAAAGCGTGTTTTTTAGTTTTTTTAAACTATTATTTATTTTCTACTTTTTCTAGCAAAAATCATATTTTGCAAATTGAAAAATGGAATAATTTTATCAAATTAGTGTATTGTCATCGGTCCTCAATAAATCTACAAAGTTTGAACGAAATCTGGCCGTTTAAAGTGGGTCAAAATCGCGCCCAAAGAAGTCGGTTACAAACAAACATACAAACATACAGGTGAAGCTAATAAAAAGCGTGTAAAAAAACACACCGTACAAACAATTTTTTAATTTTTCGTAAAAAGTATATTTTTTTTTAATAAAGTCTCCTATGTTACTTCTAATACCTCCAAGAATATGTGTACAAAGTTTCATGACGATCGGTTGAGTAGTTTTTGCGTGAAAGCGTAACAAACAAACTTACATTTACATTTATAATATTAGTAGGGATGATTAACAAAATAATTTTCAAAATTGGATCAGGAGGTGGTTAAATTAAGTCACTTCTATATTCAATTAAACATTCAAACATAACTTCTTTAAAATAATTATGTGGGCGATAAATAAAAGTCTAAAACTTATGCACATCATTGCGAAATATTCATAGTATTGGATAAACAATATTTATCAAACTGCGATTATGAAAATATGTTTATAAATTATAACTTAAATATAATATAATAAAAAGTACAGATGGGCCGAGTACTCGGTTAATACTCGGTACTCGCGGCGTACTCGGCGGTTCTTTTGATACTCGTACTCGGCCGAATAACTCGGTTTTAATGCCGAGTATACTCGGTTTAAGTAAAGCAATATATTTATTTAGGTAGATATAATTAAAACAGCAGTGTTATATAATCAAAAAGTATTTATAACTAATTTAGGAAATCTTTAACAATCTCAATTATGATAATGAGTGAGTAGTATAGTCTAGTCGACAAGTTGAAAATGGTACAAAATAGAGATACTGCTCTAAAAATTATGTGCGATAGCTCATTGGATCCGGAATGACGTCTAAAAAAATGTGCCAAAAGCGTGTAAGCCATAAAAAATTGCAAAAGTTATAAACAATTAAAGATGAAAAGAAAATGGCATTTCGTTTTTTGCCAATATTTAATAAACTATTAATATTTAAGAAATTTCAAAAAAAGATTTTGAAAGAGGAGGAAATTTCCAATAAAAAACTCTAAACTCCCGGAACTCTATCTCCATTATTTATAATTTTAATTTAACGCTGAAAATAGGTCTGCGCGTGACATTTTTAGGATGCGCGCGTGGCGTCAAAAGCGAGTAACGGCACATTAATTAATTTATTTAAGGTATTGAATTTTTTTTTTTTTTAATTTGAGAAAATTATGGTGTGTTCTGAACACTATAATTAATTTATTCGCGTTGGAAATTTTACTTAAAGTTAATTTTTCAACAAGTTAAACAATTGTTAACTAACGAAATTTTCTCGAACTACCGTCTTAATTGTAAGTGAAAAAAAATGTTTAAATAATGGTCGTAAAAAATTTTCGCTTCGTAGAGCCTTTCCTACATACATACTTAACAAGATCGTGCCATAAAAGTTAATAAAATATTTATACTTTGTTTAAAACAATTTTTTTAAATTTGTCAACAAATGGCGGGAAAATTTTTGCAAATCAATAAATATCTTGTATTAATAAAAAAACGATATGATGATTTAGAAAAAAAAAAATTTTAACAACATTACTTGGATTTTGTTTTTGTTTAAGTAAAAAAATTGTATACACGCTTTTGGACATTTTTCTATACGTCATTCCGGATCCAATGAGCTATCGCACATAATTTTAAGAGCAGTATCTCTATTTTGTACCATTTTCAACTTGTCGACTAGACTAGTAATGAGACAAAATTAGGAGAACGTTAATGAAAAAATCAATATTTAAAATTTAATAAAGGTAAATTATGATGCAGGAACACAAGGCTCTCTGCACGTTCTGGTAACAGCCTATTCCTTTTTTCTTCATAGACGTTATCGGCCTCCGAAAATAAACGCTAGCTATACACGGTGCTTGCAGGTGCACATAGAAACACTCTTGCTAATCGTGGAATTTGATTGAACCGAGTTACTCGGCCGAGTACTCGGTTGGAAAAAAATTGAACCGAGTAAAACTCGGTACTCGTTACTCGGCAAAAGCGCTACCTACTCGGCGCATCTCTAATAAAAAGTATAACGATAGAGAATTTCAAAGACAATACCAGTTTATCACCTTTCTAGAAAATATTTTTATTTTATTATTAAGCTTTTAAAAGGCGCAGTGCTAATAAATAAATATGTAAACTATTAATTTTTGTAATACAAATACTGGCTTGCTTTTATTTTTCAGGAGGCCAATCTTTCTGTAAAGGAATGAGGCTCGCCGTGGGGACACGGCAAATGCAGGATGGCCGAATTTTACACCGTAAAAATAATGAAAATTATGATAATATGAAAATAGGATTTATGTGTATGATAATTATTTAATTGTTGAAGTTAAAAGTTGCCTGTTCTGACATTCTGATATAATCTTAATGTTTATTTGGTTTTCTTAAGTTAGCAACACGAATAATTCGTAATGTCGTTGGAGCCGTTAGTACTAAATGTATAGTGATGTGAAACTAATTAATGTATGAAATAATAAAACTTCACACAGTTTTATTATTTCATACATTAATTAGTTCCTCATCGAATTTTAATTGGCCTACTGACCTACTTCTGAAATACCCGTAACACATGATATTCGAAATATTAATCACTAAATTTTATTATTTTCATAAGGCAAAAAAGTGATTCAGTCATGTACTCAAATGTCTATAAAATAACACCAGTAAGTCATGAGTTGTTAAAATAAGATCTTAAGTATTCACTAGTTATCTGGCTAACAATACGAGTGTGGTGAATTAGGTGAAATGAAACACAACCGAACCCGTCGAGTAATTCTTTATTACTGCCATACTTAATTATATTATAAGCTTACATACTAATATACAGGTAAACATAATACATTACTACACGCCCCTTTCAAAAGGAAAAACAGAAAATACATATTTTTTCAAATTAAAGTAATGTTTTGTTCTGTTCTTATGTACTACATTATTGTTACCATTACCGCCTAAAATTACTAAATAAGAACCTTCCACCTAAACAACCTTATGTAGGTACACCTAAATAAAGTGGATCAAATTTTGTTTGACAATTTTCATTTTTTACTAGAACCAAATCTTCTTTTTTACCGTATATACCGTCATAATTTTGTCACAAGGGTCGTTGCCGAGGCGATGACCCAGCGGGGCTCGTCTGTTGAGCTTGAGCCAAAATTCACTACCTCACCTGGGCACCGAAAGCCCGACGTGAAGCGTAGCATTAAAGGATGAAGTGGGAATTATTTTTGCCAAGCAGGTGGTCTCGGGCCAGCAACCTCTTGACGATGCCCATCGAGTGAAACGTAATAAATACGGGAAGCACGACGAGCTGGTTAAGAAGGTTCAGTAACCTACAGGTATACTGGGGTAACTACTTATTAGTCATGAAACAATGAAAGTAGTGTTGCTACTAAGCACACACTACTCGGTTGGGCGGAAGCGGAGCGCGGTCGATTATATCGGCGGGCTGTACGCCCGTGTTTCGTTCCAAACGTGTAGAATGGCGGCGTGGTGGCAACGCTCGTCGCCATACAACTCCCGCGTGATCCGGTTCGAGAACACTGCCAGGCGGGGAGTTTGCAGTCAGCTCAGAACTGGCACGGACCAGGGGAATCCGACTGTCTTATTAAAACAAAGCATTGCGACGGCCCTCGCGGGTGTTGACGCAATGTGATTTCTGCCCAGTGCTCTAAATGTCAACGTGAAGAAATTCAAGCAAGCGCGGGTAAACGGCGGGAGTAACTCTCTTAACAATAACATCTTATGCCGCCGTTTTAACCCAGTTAAAACACGAACGTAAAGGCAAACCCCTAACGGGGATTTAAGACAGCAATGTTACTCACGACCCGGTGGTAGCACACGTTTCGTTGACGCGCGAGCTAGTCAGAGGGATGTGAATACTGAGCGATCGTGCCTGTCAATGGGGAAGTATTTTGTATAGACACGACGCCCAACTCCTATCCTCGACCTGCCCGTGGTGCCGCTGCGAAAGCAAACGAAGGAGGGGGGGACCTTATCAGATTCGGCAACCCTTTAGCAGCTGTTGCGGTGTTGCAAATGTCTCGCTGATATGATGCTGGATCCTCTACGGAGTGTGCAACATCTTAACATCACAGGTGTGATCCAGGTGGTGGCTGTGAGGTGAGATTCCCCACAGCAGTCTTGTTGGGTGGGTTCTACGGAATCTGCCAAGTCTAGTGGCCTACTTCGGTTGAGACCTTCGCGAAGGCCATGGGCGAACCTGGTAGTTGGGCTTGCACCCCAGCTACCAAAGGGAAAAACTGACGCAATGGAACAATATAGAGAATATATGGACCACCCCGACCTTCCACGGGAGTCGGGGAGCGGCCAGAATCCCACCTCCTCGGCTCGTTCCGGCGATCATGATATGAACGTCGGCGAGTCGTCTGATTTCGACTGTCCACATTGTGGACGGTCCTTTAAAACCAAGACGGAGATTGGGGTCCACAAGCGTAGAGCCCACCCCGTCGAGGCAAATGTGGAGGCTGCTCCAAAAGAGGTGAAGCGGAGATGGCACGAAGAAGAGGTGCATCTCCTTGCGCGCACAGAGGCGCAGCTCACGAAAGAGTTTGGGAAGTGCTCAGGCACAGACCTGCTCGCTTAACTGCCTTAGCTCCAAAGGACGCTGGAGTCGGCCAAGGGAAAACGCAGGGGAGCCGACTACAAAAGGTTGGTGAAAACCTTCCTGGAGGAGTCCCACTCACCAGCGCCATTACCTTCTGCGAGCGGGGGTCAAAGCACGGAACACTCTGGAGTGGCGCAGCCGATGAGCGTTCAGGAGAAAGGTGTCTCTGAAGACGTGATGAACCCCACGCCGCGGTCAGGGCTCCAATGAGTTCTAACGCAAAGCGAGCGTTGTCTAGGCTATTGCAGGTAGCCAAAGGCGACACAAGCGATGCGGACTCGGAGTAAGGGCCGCGAGGCGCCTCCATCTACATGGAGTTGACGGGGGCGCGCTCGAGTCATTATCTAGCAAGAAAAAGAGACGAGCAGAGTACGCGAGAGTGCAGGAACTTTTCCGGAAGTGTCCAGGTCGAATAGCGACCGAAGTCATCACTGGCCAGTCTCGAGAGGTGAAACACAGTCTTAAGGAGTTGGAAGCATTTTGGCGACCTATCCTTGAGGTGTCGGAGGCTCCTGGGCCCTCGGAGGATTACTTGCGAGCCTTACGGCAAGCGAGGGTCAATGAGGGGGCGAATGTGTATGACCGAGCGTGGAGGCCCATCTCCGTTGAGGAGGTGGAAGATGCCAATATCGACCTGCAGACGGCGCCTGGTCCGGATGGAATACGTTCGGATAAGTGGCGCTCAGTTCCTAGCACATTGAAGGCGGAAATGTTCAACTACTGGATGGCAGTCGGTGAGACTCCGGACCAGCTTAGACACAGTCGCACAATCTTCGTCCCAAAGACGGACGCTCCTCAGCGACCGAGTGACTATCGGCCGATTTCGATCGCGTCGGTACCACTCCGACACCTCCATACAATTCTGGCGCGTAGGCTGCTGGATTGTTGTCCGCCAGACACGAGGCAGAGGGGTTTCATTCTTGCGGATGGGACCCTCGAGAACACTGCTGTTCTCGATGCGGTGTTAGGCGACAGTAGGAGGAAGTTGCGGGAGTGTCATGTGGCGGTCCTGGATTTCTCGAGGGCGTTCGACACAGTGTCCCACAAGGCGCTGCTAGAGCTCCTGAGAGCGAAGGGACTGCCGCATGGATTTTGCGAATACATGGCTCGTTTGTACGAAACGGCGACTACCACCTTAGCCGTAACAGGAAAATATAGCCAACCTGTCAAAGTGGGACGAGGAGTCCGCCGGGGAGACCCGCTGTCCCCCATTCTCTTCAACATGGCCACGGACGTTATCCGTCTCTGCCTAAGGGAGTCGGTTATGGGTTGGAAGGCGAGCGTGTCTCGGCTCTGGCCTATGCTGATGAACTGATTCTCCTAGCGGGATCCAAGGTGGGGATGCAGGAGTCTATTGACTATGTAGTGAGGGCTGGGGAAACGGTAGGACTCTTTGTCAACAGGAGTAAGAGCTCCGTCCTTTCGATGGTGCCAGACAGCCACCGCAAGAAACACCACTATCCTACGGAGAGTTTATTCTCGGATGGCAGGAAAACGCTTCGGCAGGTGACTTGTGTGGAAAGATTGCGCTATCTTGGAGTCGATTTTGACTCGGCTGGATGCGCCACATTAGAGCAGGAGGTGAGCAATGCTCTCAATAACATCTCGAAAGCGCCCCTCAAGCCACAACAGACATCCGGAAGAAAGTGAAGTGGGCTCGCAGGTTACTGAGGAAGTTTGGCATGAACAGTCCCGATGAACTTACATCTGTGGCAAAATACTGGCGGGAGAAACTGCACGCATCGACGGATGGGTTCGAACTCCGTGAATCCTCCCGAGTCCCTTCATCCACTGAGTGGATCAGGAAGCGAAGTGGGCAGTTTTCCGGCCGCGACTACGTGCAGTTCATTCATTGCCATATCAACGCTCTACCGTCCCGAGTTCGGGTATCGAGAGGGCGAAGAGATGGCATGGACACAAAGGAGCCGATGACCCAGCGGGGCTGGTCTGTTGATCTTGAGCCTAAAATCCTTACCGCACTTGGGCACCGAAAGCCCGACGTGATAGCAGTAAGGGATGGAGTGAGGATTATTTTGGACACGCAGGTGGTTTCGGGCCGGCGACCTCTCGACGATGCCCATCGAGTGAAACGTAATAAATACGGAAAGCAAGATGAGCTAACTAAGAAGGTTGCAGGTAGACTAGGACTGCCAAGCGCAGTGTGTCCGGAGTACGACCTGCACCATTTCCTGGCGAGGCGTATTGAGTGCCCCCTCCGGAAAGGAGATGAAAGAACTCCTAGGGCTTAACAACTCCGTGTTCGGTTTAATACCGAGCCTCGTTTTGAGAAGGTCCCATACTAACTGGACCCGATTTAATCAGATGACAAGCCACATCAATTTGTGGACGCCGGACCGAGTCTAGGGGGTCCTGTGGAACTGGGTCCCTGCAAAATCCATGATAACGGGCCCCACGCGGTAACTTCACGTGGTGCCTCTGTTGCTAGAGCTCGAAAATCAATCCCAATAATTTGCAAAATGCCGTACCCAAACGCTATGGGAGTTAGAGGTTGTTTTTAGGTCACTGCCGGGTATGCTCGTTATGGCGCGCTATCGCTGGTTCGGGGGCGAAGCAAGCGGCTGAAAACAGCAAAATGCCTTGTCATCTAATTAGTGACACGCATGAATGGATTAACGAGATTCCCGCTGTCCCCATCTACTATCTAGCGAAACCACAGCCAAGGGAACGGGCTTGGGCGAATCAGCGGGGAAAGAAGACCCTGTTGAGCTTAACTCTAGTCTGACATTGTAAGGAGACATGAGAGGTGTAGCATAAGTGGGAGAACGAAGTCGCTGAAAAACCACTACTTTCATTGTTTCATTACTTACTCGGTTGGGCGGAAGCGGTGCGTGGTCGATTATATCGGCGGGCGTTCAGTGTTTCGTTCCAAGCGTGCAGAGTAGCGGCGTGACGGCAACGCTCGTCGCCACACAACTCCCGCGTGATCCGGTTCCAAGACACTGCCAGGCGGGGAGTTTGCAGTCAGCTCAGAACTGGCACGGACAAGGAGAATCCGACCGTCTGATTAAAACAAAGAATTACGATGGCCCTCGCGGGTGTTGACGCAATGTGATTTCTGCCCAGTGCTCTGAATGTCAACGTAAAGAAATTCAAGCAAGCGCGGGTAAGCGGCGGGAGTAACTATGACTCTCTTAACAATAACACCTTGTGCCGCCGTTTTTAACCCAGTTAATACACGAACGTTAAGGCAAACCCCTAACGGGGATTTAAGAAAGCAATGTTACTCACGACCCGGTGGTAGCACACGTTTCGCTGACGCGCGAGCTAGTCAGAGGGATGTGAATACTGCGCGATCGGGCCTGTCAATGGGGAAGAGTGTTTGGTGTAGACACGGCGCCCAACTCCTATCCTCGACCTGCCCGTGAGGACAGGGGACCTTATCAGATTCGGCAACCCTTTAGCAGCTGTTGCGGTGTTGCAAATTTCTCGCTGATATCGTCTCAAATCATATAGAGACTACGCACATTTCCACTACTATCTCCACTGTCTTCTCCTAGCGGGGGCAGTGGAGAAAGAAGTCAGGCTTGTCCCTGGATCCTCTACGGAGTGTGCAACATCTTAACATCACAGGTGTGATCCAGGTGGTGGCTGTGGGGTGAGATTCCCCACAGCAGTCTCGTTGGGTGGGTTCTACGGAACCCGCCAAGTCTAGTGGCCTACTTCGGTTGGGACCTTCGCGAAGGCCATGGGCGAACCTGGTGGTTGGGCTTGCACCCCAATCACCAAAGGGTAAAAACTGACGCAATGGATCACAGAAAAAGAATAGTGGACCACCCCGACCTTCCACGGGAGTCGGGGAGCGGCCAGAATCCCACCTCCTCGGCTCGTTCCGGCGATCATGATATGAACGTCGGCGAGTCGTCTGATTTCGACTGTCCACACTGCGGACGGTCCTTCAAAACCAAGACGGGGCTTGGGGTCCACAAGCGTAGAGCCCACCCCGTCGAGGCAAATGTGGAGGCTGCTCCAAAAGGGGAGAAGCGGAGATGGCACGAAGAAGAGGTGCATCTCCTTGCGCGCACAGAGGCGCAGCTCACGAAAGAGTTTGGGAAGTGCTCAGGCGCAGACCTGCTCGCCAAACTGCCTCAGCTCCAAAGGACGCTGGAGGCGGTTAAGGGAAAACGCAGGGGGGCGGACTACAAAAGGTTGGTGAAAACCTTCCTGGAGGAGTCTCGCTCACCGGCGCCATTACCTTCCACGAGCGGGGGTCGAAACACGGATCACTCTGGAGTGGCGCAGCCGATGAGCGTTCAGGAGAAAGGTGTCTCTGAAGACGTGCCTCCCGCTGATGAACCCCAAGCCGCGGTCAGGGCTCCAATGAGTTCTAACGCAGAGCGAGCGTTGGCGAGGCTATTGCAGGTAGCCGAGAAGCGGCGCAAGCGATGCGGACTCGGAGCAAGGGCCGCGAGGCGCCTCCACCTACATGGAGTTGACGGGTGCGCGCTAGAGTCACTATCTAGCAAGAAAAGGGGACGAGCACAGTACGCGAGAGTGCAAGAACTTTTCCGGAAGTGTCCAGGTCGAATAGCGACCGAAGTCATCACTGGCCAGTCTCGGGAGGTGAAGCACAGTCTTGAGGAGTTGGAAGCATTTTGGCGACCTATCCTTGAGGAGATGCCGGAGGCTCCTGGGCCCTCGGAGGATTACTTGCGAGCCCTACGGCAAGCGAGGGCCGACGAGGGGGCAAAAGTGTATGACCGAGCGTGGAGGCCCATCTCCGTCGAGGAGGTGGAAGCTGCCAATATCGACCTGCAGACGGCGCCTGGTCCGGATAGAATACGTTCGGATGAGTGGCGCTCAGTTCCTAGCACATTGAAGGCGGAAATGTTCAACTACTGGATGGCAATCGGTGAGACTCCGGACCAGCTTAGACACAGTCGCACAATCTTCGTCCCAAAGACGGACGCTCCTCAGCGACCGAGTGACTATCGGCCGATTTCGATCGCGTCGGTACCACTCCGACACCTCCATACAATTCTGGCGCGTAGGCTGCTGGATTGTTGTCCGCCAGACACGAGGCAGAGGGGTTTCATTCTTGCGGATGGGACCCTCGAGAACACTGCTGTTCTCGATGCGGTGTTAGGCGACAGTAGGAGGAAGTTGCGGGAGTGTCATGTGGCGGTCCTGGATTTCTCGAGGGCGTTCGACACAGTGTCCCACAAGGCGCTGCTAGAGCTCCTGAGAGCGAAGGGACTGCCGCATGGATTTTGCGAATACATGGCTCGTTTGTACGAAACGGCGACTACCACCTTAGCCGTAACAGGAAAATATAGCCAACCTGTCAAAGTGGGACGAGGAGTCCGCCGGGGAGCCCCGCTGTCCCCCATTCTCTTCAACATGGCCACGGACGTTATCCGTCTCTGCCTAAGGGAGTCGGTTATGGGTTGGAAGGCGAGCGTGTCTCGGCTCTGGCCTATGCTGAAGAAATGATTCTCCTAGCGGGATCCAAGGTGGGGATGCAGGAGTCTATTGAATATGTAGTGAGGGCTGGGGAAACGGTAGGACTCTTTGTCAACAGGAGTAAGAGCTCCGTCCTTTCGATGGTGCCGGACGGCCACCGCAAGAAACACCATTATCCTACGGAGAGTTTATTCTCGGTTGGCAGGAAAACGCTTCGGCAGGTGACTTGTGTGGAAAGATGGCGCTATCTTGGGGTCGATTTTGACTCGGCTGGATGCGCGACATTAGAGCAGGAGGTGAGCAATGCTCTCAATAACATCTCGAGAGCGCCCCTCAAGCCACAACAGCGGCTCGAACTGGTGAGGGGTCACCTTATCCCGAGATTTATGCACGGCCTTGTGCTGGGGAAAATCTCGGATGACAGACTGAGGATGCTCGATGTCCAGATCCGGGGCGCAGTAAGGAAGTGGTTAAGGCTCCCTGCCGATGTACCAGTGGGCTACTTCCACGCTTCAGTGAAGGATCGCGGGCTCGGTGTGCCCTCGTTCCGTGTGGTCGATCCGGCCATCATTGGACGGAGGTATGGCGGGCTTGCTAGGTCGAGATGGCCCGCGGCTACAGCTGCTGCCAGATCCGACCGTATCCGGAAGAAAGTGAAGTGGGCTCGCAGGTTACTGAGGAAGTTTGGCATGAACAGTCCCGATGACCTAACATCTGTGGCAAAATACTGGCGGGAGAAACTGCACGCATCGACGGATGGGTTCGAACTCCGTGAATCCTCCCGAGTCCCTTCATCCACTGAGTGGATCAGGAAGCGAAGTGGGCAGTTTTCCGGCCGCGACTACGTGCAGTTCATTCATTGCCATATCAACGCTCTACCGTCCCGAGTTCGGGTATCGAGAGGGCGAAGAGATGGCATGGACACAAAGGAGCCGATGACCCAGCGGGGCTGGTCTGTTGAGCTTGAGCCTAAAATCCTTACCGCACTTGGGCACCGAAAGCCCGACGTGATAGCAGTAAGGGATGGAGTGAGGATTATTTTGGACACGCAGGTGGTTTCGGGCCGGCGACCTCTCGACGATGCCCATCGAGTGAAACGTAATAAATACGGAAAGCACGATGAGCTAATTAAGAAGGTTGCAGGTAGACTAGGACTGCCAAGCGCAGAGTGTGTCCGGAGTACGACCTGCACCATTTCCTGGCGAGGCGTATTGAGTGCCCCCTCCGTAAAGGAGATGAAAGAACTCCTAGGGCTTAACAACTCCGTGTTCGGTTTAATACCGAGCCTCGTTTTGAGAAGGTCCCATACTAACTGGACCCGATTTAATCAGATGACAAGCCACATCAATTTGTGGACGCCGGACCGAGTCTAGGGGGTCCTGTGGAACTGGGTCCCTGCAAAACCCATGATCCCGGACCCCACGCGGTAACTTCACGTGGTGCCTCTGTTGCTAGAGCTCGAAAATCAATCCCAATAATTTGCAAAATGCCGTACCCAAACGCTATGGGAGTTAGAGGTTGTTTTTAGGTCACTGCCGGGTATGCTCGTTATGGCGCGCTATCGCTGGTTCGGGGGCGAAGCAAGCGGCTGAAAACAGCAAAATGCCTCGTCATCTAATTAGTGACACGCATGAATGGATTAACGAGATTCCCGCTGTCCCCATCTACTATCTAGCGAAACCACAGCCAAGGGAACGGGCTTGGGCGAATCAGCGGGGAAAGAAGACCCTGTTGAGCTTAAGTCTAGTCTGACATTGTAAGGAGACATGAGAGGTGTAGCATAAGTGGGAGAACGAAGTCGCTGAAAAACCACTACTTTCATTGTTTCATTACTTACTCGGTTGGGCGGAAGCGGTGCGTGGTCGATTATATCGGCGGGCGTACAGTGTTTCGTTCCAAGCGTGCACAGTGGCGGCGTGACGGCAACGCTCGTCGCCATACAACTCCCGCGTGATCCGGTTCCAAGACACTGCCAGGCGGGGAGTTTGCAGTCAGCTCAGAACTGGCACGGACCAGGGGAATCCGACTGTCTTATTAAAACAAAGCATTGCGACGGCCCTCGCGGGTGTTGACGCAATGTGATTTCTGCCCAGTGCTCTAAATGTCAACGTGAAGAAATTCAAGCAAGCGCGGGTAAACGGCGGGAGTAACTCTCTTAACAATAACATCTTATGCCGCCGTTTTAACCCAGTTAAAACACGAACGTAAAGGCAAACCCCTAACGGGGATTTAAGACAGCAATGTTACTCACGACCCGGTGGTAGCACACGTTTCACTGACGCGCGAGCTAGTCAGAGGGATGTGAATACTGCGCGATCGTGCCTGTCAATGGGGAAGAGTGTTTGGTGTAGACACGGCGCCCAACTCCTATCCTCGACCTGCCCGTGGTGCCGCTGCGAAATCAAACGAGGGAGGGGAGGGGAACCTTATCAGATTCGGCAACCCTTTAGCAGCTGTTGCGGTGTTGCAAATGTCTCGCTGATATCGTCTCAAATCACATAGAAACTACGCACATTTCCACTACTATCTCCACTGTCTTCTCCTAGCGGGGGCAGTGGAGAAAGAAGTCAGGCTTGTCCCTGGATCCTCTACGGAGTGTGCAACACCTTAACATCACAGGTGTGATCCAGGTGGTGGCTGTGGGGTGAGATTCCCCACAGCTGTCTCGTTGGGTGGGTTCTGCGGAACCCGCCAAGTTTTGTGGCCTACTTCGGTTGGGACCTTCGCGAAGGCCATGGGCGAACCTGGTAGTTGGATAAACTGACACAATGGAACAGAACAATAAAAAAATGGACCACCCCAGACGAGGGCTTCAAGTCACTCCCGGGTATGCCCGCTATTGGGCGTTAGTTACTCATCCGAGGACGAATGCAGGCGGCGGAAATAATTAAATGCTTTGACATTTACTTTATATATGTGTGTGGATTAACGAGTTGCCGGTTCGAGGATACTGCCATTGGTCAAACTGCCACTGACAACATATGAATGGCGTATGAAGGCCGGCTCATCGACGACCGAGGAAAGAGACGAAGATAGCTTCGTGTAATCGATGATTGATAAATAAATTGTCAAGATTATCGTTGTCGCCGTATCTGATGAAATTTAATAGGAAGGCTGGGGAGAACTAGTCAACTAGGAACCACCACGTGCCATAATGTTACATTTGTCGGTTCCACAAAGTCCGTAATACGCCTGTATACATATATATTTAACAGACTACTTACTTATAAATATTTTAACAAAAAAAACCGACTTCACAAAAATACTATTCCAAAACAAATTAATATGCACTAAAAAGTAATAAATAATTTTGTATTGTCCTACAACTCAATAATCAACTTACTTTTTTATTTTATTTAGAGTTCTCTTAAGTAAAATGAACTGAAATTACAATTATAGTTATTTTTTAAGTCGGTGTCATCTAAGGTAGGTTTGTAACTACATACATACATTTCTTGAGGCGTAAGGTCAGCTTTGCATTTGTGTGAGTGATAGCTAAGAGACATGATTTGCTGACAGGTTATTCAGATGTATAATTAAAGGAAATAAGCAATAAGCTAGAAAATGCATTGAACAGATTTAGACAAATAAATTATATAAAATTACAATATTTAAGAAATCAGAATACTCTTTAAACAGTACTTCAAATTGCAAACTCATTTCAAATTCAAGTTTCATAAAAAAACTGATTTAGCCAAAGCCATCATTAATAATTCACATTCATAAGCATAAACATCCAAATTCAAAACATATCAGTCCCACACTTTATACATTATATTTACTAGTTTTAAAATTATAATATAATTAATTAAAAAATAAATTATGTTTAAACATATAAAATATATAGAGTAAAAATATGTAGTCAGATTTGAATTTACAGGAGAACAACCATATTTTTGTTACTAAGAAATCATGCTTACTTTAAGTCAATATGTAGAAATAAATATAAAAATCGAAATACTTTCAAGGCACTGGTTATGTTAGTATTATTTACAATATATTATCAGCAGTAATAGCACTTATCAATGCAAGTAATAGTGGCACAAGCAGCAAGCAGCAGCTATAGCAGGCAGCAGATGAGCCACACTTCTGCAGATAACAGACGACAGCAAACAGCTAATGTTGATGTTCTTCTTTCAATATTTCATGCATGTTGTTTTTGTGGTTCCGTCTCTCAAAGGCCATCCTACAAATAATACCAATTATTACTCATCTATACTAATATTATGAAGCTGAAGAGTTTGTTTGTTTGGTTGAACGTGCTAATCTCAGGAACTACAGGTTCAATTTGAAAAATTCTTTTTGGTTTGGATAGTCCATTTATCGAAGAAGGCTATAGTCTATATTACATTGCGCTACAAAGAGTAGGAGCAGATCTTCAATGAAAAATGTTACAAAAACAAGAAGAGCGGACTCAGAAAGAATTTGATTTCCGGTGTTTAAAAAGCGTGCAAAGCCGCGGGAAATGCTACTTTAATATACATTAGTAACACTATAAGAAAGTCTTATAATTAGACAAGATTATTATAATAATAGTACAAACATAATAGTCATTATAATATGATTAAAGTTTAATTATAGTATTCTGTACTACTAAACTGTACCCTAGTGGTGGAGGAGAGTGCAACAGAAAGATAGGCTTATATATAGACTTTTGTAAGGAAATATTAAACATATCACAATAATACATAATATATAAATTATAATAAAACTCTATATATAAACATGCTAATTTTTAAATGCTCTAAAATAATCAATTAAGAAACAGATAAGCATATTAAAAAATATGTGCTATAAAAAAAGAATTAACAAAAAATTTTTGACTGTCTGTCCATTTTTTCAGAGGTTAGTAAGAACAAACATGTTCTGGCTAATCTTCTAAAAGGAGTTGTCATATTTTTGATTAACTTTCATTGGCTGTTCTATGGAGTAACTTAAGCTTTCAATTAAAAAAAAAATGAGAAAAAAAAAATTGTGTCAAAAATTGCTTCATTGTGAACAAAATTTTTAAAACTATGGTAACCCTCAAGTTAGATAATAATATATGCTTGTCTTGAGATTTACAGATATTACTAGCGGACCCTACAGACGTTGTCCTGTACATATAGAAAATTTTTATAAACTTTTGCTCCCGGTGAAATGTTTTAGTATGCATGCGCAAAACAGCGTTGCCTAGCAACGACTTATTTATAATTGAATATGTCATTTATTGTGCAAATGTATAAATAACTAAATAATATAAAAAATACATTATCTAGTGGACCGAATTGTGAATCTAAACCATTCTCGAATACACTCGAACACACACAAAACATTTCATCAAAATCGGTCCAGCCGTTTAGGTGGAGTTCAGTGACATACACACTCACAGAAGAATTATATATATAAAGATAATACAAAAACATTTTCTTGGTGCCACTTTTATCAAGATCAAAGGACACACTATTCATTTTCATAATATCAACACACTAGATTAAGGACATTTGCTTTTAAATTCAGTTAAAACTTAAAAAATTGAACCCAAAGAAGCATACAAACAAAGCTAAAAAAATGTTGGGACATTATTACACACAGCACCATCGAAGGAAGTTTGTGTTCAGGATACCAGATAGTTGATATACTAAATATATATAAGTTTAAATACTGGAGTACAAACATCCAAATTTAAGAAATGAGTTTAACAAGGGAATCGAACCCAATA
This sequence comes from Boloria selene, assembly GCA_905231865.2. Taxonomy (NCBI): domain Eukaryota; kingdom Metazoa; phylum Arthropoda; class Insecta; order Lepidoptera; family Nymphalidae; genus Boloria; species Boloria selene. The sequence continues at coordinate 3,346,675 of HG993158.1, read as the reverse complement.
CACTGACCAAGAATGTAGGGTCACTAGAAACTGAGCCAAACTGTAGTTGTTAAGTAAAACCTTGTAATTAATAAATGCATACAAAAAAATACAAGCATAATTTAAACAAATAATAGAAATTAAAAAAGAAAAGGCATTGTAATTATCCTCTTATTTAAAGCTGTAATGTATTTAGGTTTGAAGCAAACTTAAGTTTTACAAAAAGAGAATCCAAAGTAGACTGGTCGGACACAGATATTATACTTTATAGTTTATAGCTAGCTTTACACAGTAGCTACTTATATAAAAAATGAAACAAAAGTTAGATAACTGCAAGAAAGATTATCAATTTAACTTGAGAATTTGTACATTTTATATATTTGGATATTAAGCAAATATTAAATAACTTTTCACTTACGGTTAAGGCTTTCTCGCGCACGATTAGGACTCTTCACGCGAAACAGACTAAACGATTAAAGAAGTCATGTACCTAAAACATTGCAGCCATAAGCCATTTGCTACAAACACGATGTTCTGTAAAATAACAAAAAATAAGGTAAAATAATTATGTAGGTAACGTAATAATGTTAAATAGACTGAAAAACTTTAAAATGCACTAAGAATATAAATTTCAAACAATATTAGGTACCACGTGCTTCATATTTAAACAAGAACAATCACAGCGTGTAAAATATATTGAATTCATTATGTAGGTATAATAGTTATCGTTAAAAAGACTGGAACAATTTAAAATAATGCACTTACTAAAGTTTTTTATGACCAGTTTTCTGGCAAATGTCTTCATTTCGTATTTTATCCATATCCCAAGCGTAGCGACATCCATTGCTTTCTGAGCGTTCTTTAGCTGGCTGCTTGTTCTATAAATATGTCTAATGTCTATAAATCATAAATGTGATCCCGCCCAAACTCTGAGTGTCCGCGTTCCACGACCCATGTTTCAGCACCATTTCGTCACTTCTCACTACAGACAGACAGGACTAGTTTCAAATAATTATTAAGTTCAAAAAAGAGGCGAAATGCCAATGAATGTCTAGGAATAACATTTATTAATCATCCATGTCAAAAACGTCCGCCACGTCCATGGATGGATAATGAAAAAAATCTTATAAAATCAAAAGTTAAATCTTAAAAGTTAAAAGCCACGTGCCCATAATTACAATTTACAACCATAAACTATAGTATAAACTATAAAGTAACCAAAGAGAATGTAAAGTAACCATAGGCATTAGGCATAAGGCATAGAGTACATATTGATAGTTGATACATGAGTCGACTAGTATCAAAGGCGGCAATCTGAGCATTTTGACAAAAAGTAGTTAATGATATGGCGACTCAGATTGATTTGATTAAAAACGTTTCCCTTGGAGTGTATAGTAAAAACAGGTCAAAAACTGACATCAGCAACAAAGCCGGCAATCTGTAAAATTTTGAAATCAAACCCGGCAATCTTACGCTGTCAACCAATCAGAAGCGAGAGTTCATTTGCGTTTCGTAACGGCCGCAGGAACATTTCGTTCTGTGAATTTTAATGTTTTCTACGTGTTTTTGTGACTTAAACTAATATAAAGCAGTGGAAGTAGTATTTTGGAAAGCCACCCCCCTTTAGTAATAAATAGCAACGCAAGAGGAATCCAGAAAATTGGACAAGAAACAGGGATAAGGAATTGAAGTAAGTTTACCCGTAGGGTTGTCAATTCTTGTCATGTAAAAGGGTATAATATTGTAGTTTTTTTTTTCTTTTGTTTTAGAAACTCGGCGAAATCATTACTCGATAGAGTGTGCAGTCATAATTCGAAAGCACTAAAATGTGCTACTTTAACAATGGCTCATTACATGACATGCGCATATAATTTTAAATTTAGTTTAAAAAAATTAAAAAAACTTTTTAGAGTTACTTAATTTTTTAGTTCATAAGTTAATTATAAAGATTTTTTGTAACTGCCAAATGCATTATTTTTTAATTACAATATACTATGCCAAAAAATAAAGAGTCGTTCCATGCTTGTATGACAACCCTAATTCTGGAATAACATCTGTAGTATCAAAAACGGTTATCTGTGCCTATTCAATTTCAAATACGGCATTCTTAAAAAAATAGCATCAAAGCCGGAAATCTTCAAAATTGAAATGGTATTTAAAACTGATATAGAATGATTATTAGGGTAATATAGCATTAATTCATCATGCTATTTACCTAAGATCTTATTTAAATGAGTTTTGTAACTACAAACGAGATACAAAACAAACAATCCGTTTTTTTTGAATTTACCAACATTTGTCTTAAAGTCACATTGCCACCTTTGATACTAGTCGACTCACATATATAAAAGTAACTTATAAGTTATATATGGACAGATTGGGCACAGAATACTAACACTTCTAACGGAGAAGAACGACAACATCATACAAAGGGCGTGTTCCGATATACACTGTGAGTACTGCCGCAGTGGTCTCAGTGGTGAAAAATTCGTTCCGATATGACTGCCAGTATAATGCTGTACTATATACCCTAGGGAAATATATGACGTCATAAATCTCGCCATTTTTGCACTGTGAGCACTGGCGTCTGGCATTTTCGAGGTAAGGTACTCGCAGTGCTTTGGTCACGTGATCACAAAGGTGTCGAGAGTTGCAGTAGTTAACACCAGTTATTTATTTATAAATAGAAGTTTGTGGTTAAAAATAATACAAAAATGGAAAGTTAGGAACGTCTAAGCAAACATTAAATTAAAAAACATTAGTTTGAAATACTGGACCGCGTTCCGTTTTAAGTAGTAAGGGGCCATTCATTTATTACGTTAGACTAATTTCGATAGATTTGACCCCCTCCCCATTATAAGAAAAAATAAAAATAGGCTTTTTCAAAGTATAAGTAATTTTAATTTTGCGTATTTTTATGATTTTACCGTAAGAATTATCGAGAATTCTTCCCACCCTCTTGTAAGAAAAAATAAACATTTTCGACCCCCCTCCCTCTCTAAATCATTTTACGTAATAAATGAATGGCCCCTAACCAGTATAACTATAAAGAATGTGTGACTAAAGAAAAGACTTTACAGTATACTAAATTGCCGTTATACTGCGCAGTGCTCACAGTTTATATCGGAACACGCCCAAAAAAAGTGGTTTCCAAATTTCCATACAAATAACGCGGCGTGGGCCACTCTATTATCTATCATCTTCTCTGTGGCATCTATGCTTTATAGTTAAAATGTGCGCGTCAGCACTGCCGCTACAAGATCATGAACATCATCTATTAAATCAACTTTCTGGTTTTCAATTCCTAATATTCGAGCCAATAGTTTTTGACCTTAATAACGAACTTTGAAATTCGTATCAGAATTATTTTTATTCTGGGGAATTAAAATAGCATCGTACTGATCGTAGCCAATAATTTTATTTAAGTGAAGGCCGCATAATCTTTTTTCAGTAATAATTTTTTTAGTGGTAGTGCCATGCTTATTAGTTATTACCTTCGGGTAGCAGCCGAATGGGCCGGCACGCCCCGTATAGTTCATTAGTACCACTCTCTCACAGAAGACCGGCGTGAAGTGGCAGCTATGCTGTCGCGTTTCGTCCGGTGAGTGAGAGTCCGGGAGGCCCACTCTCCTTTCCCCCTCCCTCTTCCATTTATCCTCCGCCTTCGTTCCCCCCTCCCTCCCACTTCCCTCCCTCCTCCATCCCTCCCTTTCCTGAAAGGCCGGCAACGCATTGCAGCTTGCAGATGTCCATGGGCGGAGGTGATCACTTCCCATCAGGTGAGCCTCCTGCCCGTTTGCCCCCTTTTTACCATAAAAAAAAATATTTCTACATGATCTCCAATATTCAAAGACATGATGTTGATTTTCAGAGAATTATATTAATTGATAGTACGTATTACAATAATAATAACTATTATACTTTTAAAGATTAATCGCGCTAAAACATTAATTTAAATTACATATTATTTTATTAACAACAAAATTATATATCAGTGGAAACGCTAAAATTCGACATACTTCGTTGAATTTTTGTAATGAGGTTGTGGGTACCATTATAAATTACATTTACACCTAATTACACCATTAGCCTAAATCTAAAAAATATAAATTCGGTCTCTGTGCCATAACAATGACTATTTCAATATGATTTTCAAAAAATATTAAACATATAGATTTAACTATGTATCTACGGAATTAAGTACCTGCATCATGCATGTGCATGTATAAAAAATGAATAGAATAAAAAACACTGGAAATGTAATACGGGTGAAAAAGCCACGCCGCCGTAACTATGCTTAAATGAGCATACTTCAACCGATTCATACGTAGTTCGCGCTTAGAGTGCGTTGAGAACAGAGCTCCGATAAATAGGGTTATAATGCCGTGTTATGCTATTATTACTTGTAAGACAAAAAGCCAGACCTTGGGTATTTTGACCGGGGAGGTATATCTTTTCATCGGTGAGGCAAAAATAATAATAATTATCTCTTTACTTTCAAAAATGTAGCAACGACTACAAAATTTAAAACGAACGATATTATTGCTAAAAACAATAAGCTAAAACAACAATATACCTATATTGCTCGCTATGCATAAACATATTCAAGGATAGCGTCCACTAGGAAACCCACACACTTTCACTTTCATTGCTTGCAAGACCGCGATTGGCTTTCGCATATTCTAATAGTGTTGTTTTTTTTTTTATGGTAAAAAGGGGGCAAACGGGCAGGAGGCTCACCTGATGGGAAGTGATCACCTCCGCCCATGGACATCTGCAAGCCTGGCTTGCAGATGCGTTGCAGGCCTTTCAGGAAAGGGAGGGATGGAGGAGGGAGGGAAGCGGGAGGGAGGGGGGAACGAAGGCAGAGGATGAAGGGAAGAGGGAGGGGGGAAGGAGAGTGGGCCTCCCGGACTCTCACTCACCGGACAAAACGCGACAGCATAGCTGCCACTTCACGCCGGTCTTCTGTGAGAGAGTGGTACTAATGAACTATACGGGGCGTGCCGGCCCATTCGGTTGCTACCCGAAAGTAACAACCATGGCACTACCACTTTAAAAATTGTGCTTTTATTGTAAGACAAAATAATCGATAAAACATTTTTTTGTATATATTTTATTATAGTAGCAAAACACAACTGACAGCGCACGTCACGTTGTATATTATGATTTCTTTTGTTTAAAAATAACGTAAAATCATAGTAAAAAGAATGACAAAGTAGGGGAACTTCAACAAACGCAGCGCGCGCGGCTTGTATGTGTGCGTCATAGTATGTTTACGTTGCCGCATGCACACTTAAACAATATCTCGAACCGTTTATCAGTGCGCCAGTCAAGACTAACGCCGCACAAGTTTCGCGCGTCACGGCTTTTCACTATATGAAAAATAAATAAATAAAATAAAATATACTTGATGATGAAATACTTATGTAGGTACTTTTATTTTTGTTGTATTAGTTTATTATTTTAATAGGTTGTACTTTTCATTTTTTTTAATCGTTATTAATAGCATATTTTTGTTTTTGTAAACGCAAGAAATTAAAGGATTTATTTCCTAACAACCAAACATTTTTAATACTATTTTCTACTGATATATCAGTTAAGCAAGTAACTACAGGCCTAATAAAAATAATCATAAACATGTAGAAACAAAATGTTTTACATTCTTAAATATATATAAATAAAAAATATTTTTTAATAAAACACTTCCCAGCCCAATGCCAATTTCTGAGCACTGAATTAAAATTTAGCTGCAGTGACAACCCTGTGACAGGCAACTATGGTAACATGACAGGTAATTATATCGTGGATTGGGCCGAAGTTGCCCTACTTTGTCATTCTTTTTACTATGGTAAAATGATGAAATTCAAGTTGAAAGGTCAGTGTGTGTGTCTACGATTATTGTTATAATAAATCTTATTGTGTCGATATTATTAGTGGGCAACTGCATATTTTAATTCTGTTATTAAACCTAATTAAGAACATGTAACATTAAAAATACATTTATTATTAAATTATTAAAAGTTAAACGTTTTGTTTTATTTATTAATTAATCCAATCATAATATTTGTTTTAAATAACTGTAAAAAAAACGAATATTAATAAAAAATTTAATCACAGAGAAGACAATACAATAGAGTGCCCACGCGGGGCCACGCCGCGTTATTTGTATGGAAACCACTGTATGTCGCCACTCAAGAAATACTCTACTACTAATAAGTAGACATGTGTAAGTAATGCGAGTAATGCATTACGCGTAATATTACCCGAGCGAGTACTGTATCATCACTCATTACTCGACCGAACCAAACATTACTTATTACGTCAAACATGACGCGAGCGTGATATTCCATCGTTCGGGTTAACTTGGCATCACTCCGTTTTACGAATTTTGAAATAGCAAAGCAATTCGAAATGTTTTTATTTTAAAAAGCAATAATTAACACAAAATATATTTAAAATAAAAATACAAATAGTTATAAGCAAAAAAAGTTATAATTGCTAGAAAAATGATTTTTAAATACGCCAATATTATAAGTTAGGCCAACGATATAAGGTTCTCATTACTAGGTCCTAAGCTGCGCCTGGTCTTCACAAAGGGGCATTCATATTTACAACCTTTAGCTAAACAATACAATTTTGTTTTACTTATTAATTATTTTGCAAGATGCGTACAAATTGCGTACAAATGCCGCAAGTTTAAAATAATTATTTGAGTATGACAAAATGCAAAATTGCAATATATAATAAAAATCTAAATCGTATCAAATAAAAGTCAACATTATAAAATTAATTGTATTAAAATACAATGATAACGCGTGTTATATTCCGAGATAGATCCGTAATGTCTCACGCATGGCAAGGTGGTGTTTAGAGAATTGTACTGTAGCAACACTCGACCGAACGAAACATTACGCATCACTTCAAAGTTCAAAGTTCAAACATTACTCAAGTCATTACTTTAGTTGTTGTTTTTTTAATTTATCCCCAATAGGGAAAGGCAAAGGACTATAGTCCATACAGCCTTCATTACTTTAGTCATGAGCATGACGCGAGCGCAGTGCTGTCAGATGAAAAAATAAGAGAATAGTATACCACCTGTAAAAAAGTTGTACATTTGGGAGTTTTAAATAAAAACAATAGTACACATTAAAAATATTGATTTATTGAAAATAGTGGGTCCCGCAGTTTAGCTTGCGCTAAAAGTACAAGTCTTAATCAAATATTTTATAAATTCAACTTGGTTTTTGGATTATATTGCAGATTTATTTTGATTTTTGGTTCCTGCAATTTGAATGCTTTACAGCAATCATGAACCATGATTAAAATTTATCCCTAATAGGGAAAGGCAAAGGACTGTAAGGTTTATATACTTATTACAGACAGTGAATATCCACAATTTACATAAAAAAGAATATTTAATTCCTAAAATACTATTAAAAAAGAATAATAGAATAATGTGTTCTAAACTCTTAAATCATATTTCCGTACTTTCAATTATCAAATGATGCGTAATGATTTCTCATAGATGGCGTTATTAATATTTTTATAATTTAATTTTAGTAAGTGTTAATTGTATTTTGCTAAAATATTTAATATCTATAATATACTAGCGATTTAGCGCGAGCGAAGCTGCGGGTTCCGCTAGTTCTACAATATATTTTACTATGCCATGAAATGTATGCCGCTAAGTACGCAAACATGCCGCAAGTGAATAGAAATCATTTGACTAGGACTGAAATGCAAAATTGCAATCTATTCTAAAATATTCTTTACTTACATTATGAGTTAAAGTTTCGAACTTTGTGTATCTGTCTGTTCGTTTGTAGGGGGGTTATTTTCGGAAAAACTGATCTGATCATGAAAACTCTTTCACTAACAGACAGCTACACTATTCAGGAGTGATTGTGAGAAGTGTATTATTGGCTATATTGTATTTTCAAAAATATCCCATTTTAGGGATCCCTACCTTAAATGTATCCCCAAGGTATCAAAATAATAATAATAATAATAATAATAATTTTATTTCTCAAAAAGGTTACACATGAAATAATTTGACAATTTATAGTTTCACATACAGTTCTTGTAACAGTCGGATGCCTCTGTTGCCGTACTAGGATACCTGTGTTACGGCAAACAGCGCCCACCCCTCAAACATGGGCAAAAGTAGTAATGTAAAACTTATACAAGGTTATAACAAGTAAAAGATATAAAGTAAAAGTGTGTGTGTGCATGCGTGCGTGCGTATGTGTGTCTGAGTGTGTGTGTGTGTGTGTGTGTGTGTGTGTGTGTGTGTGTGTATGTAGTGTGTGTGTGTGTGTGTGTGTGTGTGTGTGTGTGTGTGTGTGTGTGTGTGTGTGTGTGTGTGTGTGTGTGTGTGTGTGTGTTTATATGTGTGTGTGTGTATGTAGTGTGTGTGTGTGTGTGTGTCATAGTATTGTAAAAATCAATGATGTTAATTGCAGATATCAAAGAGTTTTTCAGTATCGTCGTATGTTAATTTCAAAAAGTAGTTAACAATTTTCATCTTACATATTTTACTATTGGCGGAGAAAATATTAATTTTTTTATTAATTCTATTATATATAAACGGTCCCAGATAACAGTAAAATTTATGAATGAACATAGTTCGGAAAGCTTTATTTTCGACGCAAATTGCTTGATTTCTACGTTTGTTAACTAAATTCTGCGTATATTTCAGCTCGGCATGTTGTTTTACAATAATATTTTGAAAAAACAGTTGGCGTACCGTTAGAACTTCACAGTACTTATACAATTCATGGGTTGGGAAAGCAAGCGGCGTATATGTGCAGACTTTTAAAACGATTCTTTGAGCAATTTCAAGAGATTTCAGTGTGGTTTTCGGTGCACCACCCCATGAGGATATGCAATATGAGATGAGTGATTGACATAGGGCAAAGTACACCCGTTTTAAAATAAGGGGTTCAGCGATATCCCGCAGGTTTCTAAAAATACTGGTTAAATTACGGATTCGATTTGATAACTTTGAAATGTGCTGTTTAAAGTTGAGATGGCTATCTATAATTACACCTAAGTATTTAATGGTTTCGACTCGTTCTATAGATTGACATGAACAATTTAAACTTTGTCTACAAGAGTGAGATATTAGTTGATTGTCTTCACTTGGCCTTCTTATATTACGAATAGTATGAGCTATGTACTTTGTCTTTTCAAAATTTATAGTCAGAGTGTTGTTCCATAACCACTCGTTAGCCACATCAAGACCGTTTTGTGCGGCAGCGAAAACTTCGGACCAGGTATTTGCAACAAAAATTAAGGCAGTATCATCTGCATAAGAGATTAATTTTCCTTGAGGTATGACTAACGAAGCTAAATTGTTAATATAAATCAAGAATAATGTTGGCCCTAATATACTGCCCTGGGGCACTCCGTAATTAATAGAAAGACTATCGCTCACGTATTCTCCAATCCGTATAGATTGTGAACGTTCAGAAAGGTAACTTTTAAATAGTTCTAATTGAGTTCCTCTTATTCCCAGATTCTCAAGTTTGTAAATTAGCCTATTTATACAAATCGTATCAAAAGCCTTTGCTAGGTCCAAAAATATTGAAATTACTTTCTTACCTTTATCCAAATTCTGACTCACATAATCCGTCAATGTAAACACTGCATCATCTGTGGATTTGCCTTTACGAAAACCGAATTGGTTGCTTGAAAGTAAATTGTTACTTTCCAAATATTGAACGAGCCTATTATTTATAATCTTTTCCAATACTTTCGATAGTGATGGTAAGATAGATATGGGTCTATAATTATTGGGTAATTTTTTATCGCCACTTTTATGTATAGGGTGAACCTCCGATTTTTTTAAAATTGTAGGGAATATACCTGTATTAAGACATAAATTAAAGATGTGTGTTAGAGGCTGGCTTAAAAAGCACATATGATCCTTAAGAAACTTGTTTGAAATACTGTCCCAGCCGACTGTTGAAGAATTTTTTAAACACCGTATTATTTGTCTAACTTCTTCTTCTGTCGTATCTAACAAGACAAAAGATTTAGAATTTGAGTTTCTGCTATGCTCAATATAAGAATTATTATAACTTTGCTTATCTTTAAGGTGTTTTTCCGCTAGGTTCTTGCCAACATTGATAAAATAATTGTTAACTGAATTCAATGAGTTCATGGGAGACGAGGATATGTTAAGCAACTCATTCGTAGTAATACTATTTTTATTTGATGTATTTATTTTGGATTTTAAGATTTTCCATAATTTTTTATTATCGTGTTTAGCATTATTTATTTCGTTAATTTCATAATTATTTTTTATCTTCCTTAAAAGTGTGTTGCAAAAGTTTCTATACCGAGTATATATTAGTTTCTGAGTTATATTATTTGGAAAACGTTTCGAATTTTTATGTAATTTATCTCTATTTTTAATACAACGTAGTAAGCCTGGTGTGATCCACGGTTTTAGTATTTTCTTTCTAGATGATAGTGTCATAATGGTCGTGTTATCTGATATTATATTAGTAATAGCATTTGTCAAATATTCAATAGCATAATTAGGGTCCTTAGTTTCGAAGACCGGGGTAAGATCAATTTTTTTCAAGTTAAATTTGATATTTTGAATGTTTATCTTTTTATAACTAGTATTAACATAAAATCGATCTAATTTCATATTAACTGATATAAGAACTGGATTATGATCTGTTATTTTTATTTGTGGAATCATAGTTATATAAGCATAATTAGTTTTAATTAAAATATGATCCAAACACGTATCGCTATCTTCACGAGTTGTAAGTGTGTGACTAGGAAAAAGTCCATGAAAAGCTGCTACTGTTAGATAACGATCACTAATTAAGTCTTTATTTTTAATATCTATATTAATATCTCCGATCAAAATAATATTCCTAAAGGTATCCAACTTTTGAAGAACTGAATCTAGTGATGTGAGAAATAAGTCGATGTTATAATAAGATGGAGATCTATAGATGCAAATGATGGCTATGTTGTTTTCTTGTGTTGCTATTAAACAGTTACCTTCCTGGAACGAAGGTTCTTCTACAGAAAAATGCTGCATATAAAACGAAAACTGTTGACGAAATACATAATATCGAGCACTATTTTATATATTAAAATTTTATATTACAATACTTACTTATGATTACTCACAAAAAATTCTGCGATGGCACATGCCTTTATTATAACAATATTTTTTAAATTATTAAGTTCAAATACGTGTTGAATAGTGGTGATATTGGTATCATGATATTAATCCTTATCCAATTTGTAAACTCCACTTTAAATTATTCGTATCGGATGTTTAATGAGTATAAAAATTGGTATAAAATTCTTTAAGACCAACTTTTTCAGTCGCTGACTTAACCTTATATAGGTGTATGGCTTTATAAATAAAGAATAATAAAAAAAACTTTTTCAGGCTTTTAAAAAATACTAATTCACGTATTCATAGTAAATAATAATTAATTCAAAATTAAAAATAAAAACTTTAATTATTCATTATATATTTTAATATTATAATGAACTTTATCAAGTATATATGTATAATGTATATAATACAGTGGACCCAAAGTCGCAGTCCTTAGAACGCGGTCGGAACCGCGGATACTGCTAGTATAAAAGTATGTTGTAAATTAGTTTTTGTTTCTTTTTCGACGAAAAAATAATAATAATTTATATTGGTTAACTTACGACAGTAAAATTATAAATACAATATTTAAAAAATTCTATACATAAATAATAATCTTAATCATATCAAATAAAAAGTTAACATTTTAAATTTAAAAATTAATTGTATTCAAATATAACAAAGCCGTGCCGTCCGGTCTTAGAATGTGGACGGAGCCGCGGGTACTACTAGTATACGTTGTTAGTTTTTGCTGCATACATTATTGTAAACATATATGAAAATAATTTAAGTAAATTAGGTTACGACGGTAAATTTTTAAATACAATATTTAAATATAAAAAGTAATAAAAATATAACAATAATCTTACTCACAAAAAGTTAACATTTTAGTTTTAAATTAAAATCAATAAAAACGTGTGTGATATTCATCATATTATTACATGAGATAGATCAGTACTACTATTATGACAGTACGCGGGTAATATTACCTCTTCGTATCACGCATGGCAAGTAATGTTTCGAGTAATGAAGTGATGTGATATTACTCGGTGCGTAATGTAATGCCATATTTCATTACTTCATAAAGCACTGTTTCGCGCATGTCTACTAATAAGTCTCACGCAGCCTGTGATTGTTTAACACACACATGCAAGCAAAATGACAAGTACGCTAGTGGTTGACAAATGAAAAAATGCTATCGAGTATCGATATTTTTGATTTGATAAGTTTCGTAGTGGACGCTATCCATTGCAGACAACGATCGCGCGTTGCTTTGAATATGCTCATGCATAGCGAGCAATGTATATTTTTGTTTTAGCTTATTGCAATAATATCGTTTGTTTAGAATTTTGTAGTCGTTGCTAAATTTTTGTAACTAAAGAGATATTAATTGTTATTTTTGACTTACCGATGAAAAGATTTACCACCTCGGTGAATACTTTAATTCTGACTATTTGCCTTGCAAGTAATGACAGCACAACTCGGCATTGTCACACTATTTATCGGACCTCTTCTCAACGTACTCTAAGCGCGAACTACGTATGAATCGGTTGAAGTATGCAGCATAGTTACGGCGCGAATTTTTCACCCGTATTACATTTCCAGTGTTTTATTTATCTATTCCGTGATTTTATTACACAGAGTCGACAAAATATCGATAGCATTTTTTATTTGTCAACCACTAGCGTACTTGTCATTTTGTTTGCATGTGTGTGTTAACCAATCACAGGCTGCGTGAGACGCTGCGCATGTGTGCGAATATTTCTTGAGTGGCGACCGCGACAGTGGTTTCCATACAAATAACGCAGCGTGGTCACTCTATTATCTATCATCTTCTCTGTGTATGTACCTACTAACCACTAAAATTCTAGGTTGGGAAGTAAAATAAAAAAAATAATAAAATGTTTATAATTCTTGTTTATTATTATTGAAAATACCTAATAACATGATAACTTAAAACTTTAATTATTAACAAAAATATACATTCTACTTGTCATTTGAAAAAAAAACTTGTTTAATATTTGCATAAGATAACACTTGGATAAACAATTTAATAAAAAAACTTAACATTTTTAAAATCTTATTATTCTTAATTTAAAAAAAAGGAATCAAAAACTTAATCACACATGTTGAACTAATTTTAAAATTTATATTCATGCATTACTATTTGAAAAATATTTAGGTATATTTGTACACCTTTTTTGTTTATTGCTTGCTAAGAAGCTTAGAAATAATTTTGAAGCATTCTTAGAAAGTTTATATAATGTTCTCGTTCACGTTTTTTTACGGCCAATGGCAATCATGGCCAAATATTGGCGTAGAAGTATTTCACAATGCGACTTCTTTTCAGCATGTTCAACGGACTTCAAATGGTTTTGCATTCCATCCAAACTGGATTCAATGAAGTTGCAATATCCACAATGAAAAATTCCAGATCTAACCTGAAATATAATTAAATAATTTATGATTTACTTTAATTAAAAATAAAGATTCTTCAACACAAAACATTTAACTATCTATCTCATAGTTTTCCAAACAATACTTTAAAGTGAAACCAATTTTTCGATTTATCAAAGTGAAATTTAATAGCTGCATTATTAACCTAGCTGCTGCCTTTTGGTGTTCAACATCTTAAAACAAACACGTACCTCTCTAATGAATTCATTTTTATTACATTCTACTATAACAGGTAACAATAGAATAGCAACTTTGTGTTTGTATGTTTCTATGTGTGCTTCAAATCGTTTTCGGTGGATGGATACTTCACAAGCATGACATCTCCATACTCCACCAGACCCACCTATCGTGTTTAAGCTTAAATAACTTATACTAATTTTTTCATTTATTACAACATCATGATTCAAAATATTTTTTATATCAGCTATTCTATGTATGAAATCTTCCGTTGATTTCTTAGATATATTCACTTTAGGTTTTTCAACATTCTTCTTATGATCATCCTCAGAGACATGTTCTTTCATCATTTCAAGAGAAGAAGAAAACCTAATATTACACAATTGGCAGTATGTACTGGTGTTTTTATATTGTAGGTGGTTTTGCTTAGCAAAATCCATAGCTAGCCTCAGAGATTCAGAGAGTTGTAGCACAGTTTTATTGTCTTCATCAGAATCTTGCACCTTTGCTATGCAGGTGTCATTTTTTAAAGGCTTTTCTTTTATTTCAGATTTATTACGTGTGCTCTCTTCATTTTTCACCACTTCTGAATTATGCTTAGTCTCAACACTGTGCTTGGTATGAAACTTGAAATTGAAATCTTTAGAAACACTTGGAGAAAAGATAAAGACATCTCTATAAGAATTTATTTTTTTTATATTTTCTGTACACTTTAAATACTGTTTTAGGTGTTCTGAAGTTTGGATGTGATCCTCCTTAGATTCCAAATCAACAATTATATTGCATATTAAGCAATTAATTAGTTTGCCATCAATCTAAAATCAATAAAAAATATTACATTATAATCTTGTATATAGGTAAATAATACTAATAATATTTATTCTATTGAAATAAGTAAATAAAAACAAAAGTTTAATATTGAAACAATACATACTTTTCGATAAACTGTTTTATCTTCTTTCAACTCCAGCATACTCTGGATAAGATTTAAAATGTGTTTAGAATCATTCTTGTGATTTTCATCGTTATCAAAGTCAATGTTACAAATAAAACAAGATTCATTGCTCAAGCCATTCCATGCTTTCGTTTCAATGAAAATTTTATCAAACACTATGATTCCATTCACATGTCCTTTTACAAGGCCCTTTGTTTTGTTATTTATGTGTGTCGGATCACTAACATGAATGTGGACTTTCACATTTGTCTGGATCACCACATTGCATAATTCACAGTAATAGCCCTGAGAAACCTAAAAAATAATATTAATATTAATTATATTCTTACTTATCTAAAATTATCTTTTTTTATTTCTTTAAACCAAACATGACATTATTATATATGATTATATATTAATAATGTCCTATGACCGATTCCGGCCCCGGCAGCCAATCTCATCGAGACTGGTCAACTGCACAGTGCGCAGGAGATATAAGTGCACGAGTGTACGCGCAGATACAAGTGCACTCTCTATTCCTATCACTCTCATACTCCGGTGGGACGACTACTCGACACGACCATTAAGACTGAGAGCTAAAGCGCAGAACTCAAACTTCCGAGGCACATGATGATAGTGACACACCGCTAACTTCCCTACATTGCATCGGGCAGTTAGTAGTTAGGTACTGAGGCCAGGAACTCTCGATGTATGACCATACATGCTAGCCACTACCACACCCACAATAATCACACCGAGAAATAATAATATTATAGGCTTAACAAATCATAATATATAATTACTTATATTTATTTAGTAATAGTGTTAGTAGTTTTCACCTTTAATATGTAAATTTATTGGTTCTGATAATCGAAATGTCCACGGACTAAGATGCTAGTCATAGAATCGAGAGCCAAACAATGATTTCCGAGATAAATAATCAAAATTCGTTCTAACTTTACCTTCCATATCAGATTATCCTTATATTTTTCTGCATAGCCCACAGATTTCAGGGTATCTTTATGTTCTGATGATTCAATGTGCTTATTTAAATCATGCTCTTTTAGATATGTTTGACATGATAAACAAAAAGAATCCGCAACTCCGGTATATATACAATTTTTGTTGAATTTCGACGCCATCACGGTTTTTAACTGAGTAAAAAAAATATAATTAGAAAATAGAAATCACAGCGCCTCCATTTATTCGAACATCGCAAATCGCAATATAAACATTAAACACTAAACACTAAACAGTAAAATGAATGATTTGGATTTAAATAACGTACCGTGTAACTGTTTAAATGAATGGAATGCCGAATGAAAGAAAAGGTTTCTCCCCGACTATATTAAGAGTGTTGCTACTTGCTAGTGTGTAGAGGTGCGCAAACTAGGTCCTGGAGTGGATTGAACATGGAATAGTTCCTTTTCATAAAGGAACTATGTCCACGAAACATGTTCGCGGAACTATCTAGTTCCGCTAGTTCACATGCACCTTTCGATTCATGTTCGCGTGATCACAGTAGATAATGCATGATTTTAACAGGTTATCACTGTTCCTCGGTTCCTTCGGACAGCATAGGAAGGGATATAGTTTTAACTATTAACCGACTTAAAAAAAAGGAGGTTATCAATTCGACACGTATGTATGTATTATTATCAGAACTGCAAGTTATTGACGTAATATGATAATCTATTAGGGCTTCCAAGCAAATATACAAAATTTTATAGGTGTATGTATGTATGTATGTATGTATGTATGTATGTATGTATGTATGTTTGTCCACATATTTCTCCGAAACTGCTAATCGGATCGTGATGATGGTTATTTTATTTGCTTACATTTATTTCAACTTTGGGGAATAGTAAGGATTTCATCAAAATCAGGTCAGTTTTTAAGATATGGACTAAAAAATGTATTTTTTGTAATTACTACTTATTATAAAAACTTTTAGTTTTTAATTAAAACTAAAAATTACGAAAGAAAAAAGTAATTTAAAAAAAATAAACCAACTTCACAAAAGTGTACTAAAAAGTAACTGAACGGGGGGGCATAGAGTATGAGTATATTGCTACATAATATCAATTTTCATTTACTATAGGTACCTACCTTATCAGATATTTTCGAAGTCGGTGTGCATTGATTTGTATCATCTGGCACCGACTTCAAAAATACCTGATTATAATATAATTCTCGCCAAACTTATTGACCGCCCTGAAGTGAATAAAGAATATTAATATTTAAATGTAAAATATGAATATTATTATTGTACAAAACGAAAATCAGATTTAATCAATGAATTTTCGACTTTAACGCACAGTGAAGTAGTCTCATAATTAATTGTAGGAACTAGGAAGTCTAGGAACTATGTTCAACGAAAATCAGATTTAATCTATGAATTTTCGACTTTAACGCAAGTGAAGTAGTCACATTATTGATTGTAGGAACTATATTCACGAAACATGTTCGCGGAACTATCAAGTTTAAGAGGATTACACACTGTACCTACGCGATTTATTGGCGCTTCCACACAGCAGTTAAAAAATGTTAGATAACATTACATACCTAACATTTTTTAACACGAAATCATTTTTAACCGACGAAAAAAAGGAGAAGTTTCTCAATTCGACATATTATATAAATATATTTTTTAATGTTTGACCTTTCATAACTTTTTATAGTTTAGTCCGATTCATATGATTCTTTTTTTATTGGATAGTGTTTACCTCAAAGTTCGTCCCATTTAAATTTAAAAGAAAAATCCACCCCTAAGAGTAGAAAATAGATTTTTTACGTACTGGTTTTTTTAAAATACTCCCTTCTTACTTTGATACTAGTTACCAACTATATCTACTCAAAAAATGGAAAAATAAAAACTTCAAAACCACTTCAAGTAAATAAAAATATTGTAAATGATTGTTTAAATTATGAATTATTTAATTTTATACATTGTTGTTAATTTTTAATTTTGATATTCTTTTTATTAATTACAAATTCTTATTCATATTCTGTATTGTAAAGATTAAGAAATAAGTTTAAATTACATTCTATATATATAATATGACATTAGATCTAATACCACAGAATATAATATAATCTAAAACTAATATTATACAGCTGATGTTTACTAATTTTTTTTATTCTTGTGAGTAAGCACCTTATATACAGCTATAGCTCGGGTAGGTTCGGCAGGAGTCGTCGCTTCGGTGATCGGTCCGATATATTTGTAAATCGTTCACTCGCTCCATCTCACTCCTGCACATGTGGAACGGTGTGGAACTATGAACCTGTTTCAATTGACATCTCGGATTGGAACTATATCGTTCCGGTCTAGGACATAGTTCCGGGAACTATTTCAATCCGGACCTACGCATCTCTACTAGTGTGCTTTAAGCTTCTTCAAAAAGAATATTATAAAATATTTTTTATTAAAATAAAAATGTAATAAGATGCCAGTTTATATTTCTTTTATTGAAAGTAATAAAGACAAAATATTTTAATATATTTAGGTATACTTCTTGGTTTAATCTATGGCTACTTCTCCAAAATACTGTTATTTAGTTGATCGCTCTGGTGATTTTTAATTATTAATAATAAAAGAGTTTAATGTGTTTTTTACAAATAAGGAGGCCTATAAAAAACTAATTTTCTTATTGTCTCTCCTTTTCTACCAGCGGTTTATGAGAAATTCATGTTTGAAATTTTGCGTAGCCAGAGCGATCAATATTGATGCCAGAGCAATCAAATAATATTTTGAATCATAGAAAAACTGTTATAAATATTAAAATTCATATCCATCCACTGACTAAAATATAATAGAATCTGTTAAAGCAATCACATGTCAGTCGAAGCCTGTTAAATATACAAGAAATGAAAAAAACTCAAGAAAATAGGATCATTTTTAATAGAAAATCTTAACTAATAGAATCATTTATATATTTAAAAATTATCACAATTTCTTTGTTATATGGTACCAATACTATATTTCTAGTTTTAATCTCTTTAATCAAAATTAAATACACTAAATTTAAACTTAAAATATTAAATCAATCTAAAGAAGACTGTGGTCGCGTAATATATTCGCTTTGGGAATAGACTTCTCTTCATTAAAAAAAAATATTTCTTTCCACTTTCCACAAACTGCAGATATATCATTTATATTTGAACCACTTGCACCCTGAATTTCATAACTTTGCAATAAGTTTGTAACATTGCGTAATAATCCCCTAGATCTGGTTATTGGTTTTGTTAAGTTATCATTATGGATATCGAGCGGCGAATGGTCTGATAAAGCTTCCAAGGGATCACATTCTGTGTTCTCTTCTGCATCCCGATTAGCACAAACGATTGGTTGCTCTTGAATTTGAGCTAATTTTGCTAATCTTTTTTTTTCACTATATTTATTAGAGCTTTCCCTACTTTTTTCCTCATTAATTTCTGTTGTTTTGAAGTAAAGGCACTAATTGGTACTACTTTGCCTCGTTCTTTTTTTCTTTGATAGCTATCTCTTGATTTAATTAGCCATTGAGCGTAAAGATCAGGATCTTTTCAAATTTTTTCCATACGACGACGCTTGGCCAACTTCTTCTTCTCTCGCTTTTCTTCGATGGATAGTGTTTTCCGAGGCATTTTTATGATCTGAAAAAACACTTTTCTATTTATTACTTGTAATGTATGTTTAAGACTTTTAGGAATCGTAGCGATGCATGCGCGTGGAAGTGGTGCGTGCAGCGAGGATATTTGGCTACTTCTCCAAAATACTGTTATTTAGTTGATCGCTCTGGTGATTTTTAATTATTAATAATAAAAGAGTTTAATGTGTTTTTTACAAATAAGGAGGCCTATAAAAAACTAATTTTCTTATTGTCTCTCCTTTTCTACCAGCGGTTTATGAGAAATTCATGTTTGAAATTTTGCGTAGCCAGAGCGATCAATATTGATGCCAGAGCAATCAAATAATATTTTGAATCATAGAAAAACTGTTATAAATATTAAAATTCATATCCATCCACTGACTAAAATATAATAGAATCTGTTAAAGCAATCACATGTCAGTCGAAGCCTGTTAAATATACAAGAAATGAAAAAAACTCAAGAAAATAGGATCATTTTTAATAGAAAATCTTAACTAATAGAATCATTTATATATTTAAAAATTATCACAATTTCTTTGTTATATGGTACCAATACTATATTTCTAGTTTTAATCTCTTTAATCAAAATTAAATACACTAAATTTAAACTTAAAATATTAAATCAATCTAAAGAAGACTGTGGTCGCGTAATATATTCGCTTTGGGAATAGACTTCTCTTCATTAAAAAAAAATATTTCTTTCCACTTTCCACAAACTGCAGATATATCATTTATATTTGAACCACTTGCACCCTGAATTTCATAACTTTGCAATAAGTTTGTAACATTGCGTAATAATCCCCTAGATCTGGTTATTGGTTTTGTTAAGTTATCATTATGGATATCGAGCGGCGAATGGTCTGATAAAGCTTCCAAGGGATCACATTCTGTGTTCTCTTCTGCATCCCGATTAGCACAAACGATTGGTTGCTCTTGAATTTGAGCTAATTTTGCTAATCTTTTTTTTTCACTATATTTATTAGAGCTTTCCCTACTTTTTTCCTCATTAATTTCTGTTGTTTTGAAGTAAAGGCACTAATTGGTACTACTTTGCCTCGTTCTTTTTTTCTTTGATAGCTATCTCTTGATTTAATTAGCCATTGAGCGTAAAGATCAGGATCTTTTCAAATTTTTTCCATACGACGACGCTTGGCCAACTTCTTCTTCTCTCGCTTTTCTTCGATGGATAGTGTTTTCCGAGGCATTTTTATGATCTGAAAAAACACTTTTCTATTTATTACTTGTAATGTATGTTTAAGACTTTTAGGAATCGTAGCGATGCATGCGCGTGGAAGTGGTGCGTGCAGCGAGGATATTTACCAATTTCTTACTATAAAGATATTGTGTTGATTTCAAATAAATATTCTATCTGTTTTTGAAACCAGTTAAAAGTTGTGAGCAATATTAAAAAAAAACGTTTTGGAGTTACATATGTATTTATATAAATTTTAGTGATTTGTAATAAATCCACACACATGCAACAAATATAATTTGAACAAGAAACAAAACGCTATGGCCACTTTGTCCAGAGCGATCAATGCCATAGCAGTCAATAAAAGTAACATTTTTATAAATTCTGACAAAAGTTTTAGCATTAGAAATTCCTTATTTTTACATCATTTTAACATTCTCACTACACACACTTTAGGCTAATCAATTTATATATCAACTTATTAATAATTTAAAAAAATGTGCCATAGCAATCAATAATTTTGAAAACCAAAGCCAGAGTTATCAACGACTTACCTTCGTACATCGAAATTGCGGAAGCGTAGAGCACAACGAACCTTTGTAGCTTTAGGAACACGACTTAGGACACCTAGCTGGGTGGAGAGCGGAGTAGTGGAGTGCATAATTTGGGATTGGCAAATGATTTCATGTTGTTCCAGAGCTATCAACAAAACACGTCGGACACTTCTTTCTTTTTGTATTGAAGCAAAACTAATAAGTGTAATTATATAAAATTAATTTGATTCAATAAAAACATTATTTAGTTAATTAATAAACTTTTTTCCAGTCAAAATTCGGTAATAGAAGAAAAGTTATGAAACATAATTCTAACAAATCTGGAGTCAGGACACACCAGAGCGATCAATTTTTGACAGTTTACGATTTTTTTTAATGTACTTAAAATAAAGTTAGGCACCATTTTGTAAATATCCAAGGTGTGGAATGGCAAACTACAATGTAAAATAATTTTTAAATAACAAAAATATCTTTAGAAGAAGTGTTTCTCCAGGCAGACGCACTTTTTTTTATCGTTTGGAGAAGTAGCCATTTACCAATTTCTTACTATAAAGATATTGTGTTGATTTCAAATAAATATTCTATCTGTTTTTGAAACCAGTTAAAAGTTGTGAGCAATATTAAAAAAAAACGTTTTGGAGTTACATATGTATTTATATAAATTTTAGTGATTTGTAATAAATCCACACACATGCAACAAATATAATTTGAACAAGAAACAAAACGCTATGGCCACTTTGTCCAGAGCGATCAATGCCATAGCAGTCAATAAAAGTAACATTTTTATAAATTCTGACAAAAGTTTTAGCATTAGAAATTCCTTATTTTTACATCATTTTAACATTCTCACTACACACACTTTAGGCTAATCAATTTATATATCAACTTATTAATAATTTAAAAAAATGTGCCATAGCAATCAATAATTTTGAAAACCAAAGCCAGAGTTATCAACGACTTACCTTCGTACATCGAAATTGCGGAAGCGTAGAGCACAACGAACCTTTGTAGCTTTAGGAACACGACTTAGGACACCTAGCTGGGTGGAGAGCGGAGTAGTGGAGTGCATAATTTGGGATTGGCAAATGATTTCATGTTGTTCCAGAGCTATCAACAAAACACGTCGGACACTTCTTTCTTTTTGTATTGAAGCAAAACTAATAAGTGTAATTATATAAAATTAATTTGATTCAATAAAAACATTATTTAGTTAATTAATAAACTTTTTTCCAGTCAAAATTCGGTAATAGAAGAAAAGTTATGAAACATAATTCTAACAAATCTGGAGTCAGGACACACCAGAGCGATCAATTTTTGACAGTTTACGATTTTTTTTAATGTACTTAAAATAAAGTTAGGCACCATTTTGTAAATATCCAAGGTGTGGAATGGCAAACTACAATGTAAAATAATTTTTAAATAACAAAAATATCTTTAGAAGAAGTGTTTCTCCAGGCAGACGCACTTTTTTTTATCGTTTGGAGAAGTAGCCCTATAGAGTGTTGTAAGTGAGATTCTACAGCACGGTCGAGTAAAACAGATATAGCAATAAGCTCAATTTCAGAAGTAAGAGATTTGTACGATTTGTGTGACAAGTTTTCAAGTTTCGCGTCAACTTCGCTATACATGTACATATACAGCGTTGCTATCGACTGGGGCTGCGCAGGACTTATCGAGCACGCCCATAGATTTATTACTCAGAATAATGATACTCATAAAAGCCGGGCTAAAATAAGAAATGAAATGCATATGTTTATCTTATTTTTTTCTTACGATGGTAATAGTGCGTAGGTGTATATAACATATAGTGCTGTTCTGTTTCGTTTTGATGCAGGTTGTCACAAGTTCATTTTGAAGTGAAACTTCTTTAGAATCGATGTGATTTCAAACTCGATGAAACGAAAAAATAAGTCCATAGTACCAGGCGCTCAGAGACGTGGAAGAGTTAGCCTTATTTTAAATTCAAGTTTTACTTCTGACATGTGTACTTTGTACACACGCACTTTTTTTTTTTGATAGTGATGGTTTATTATCGACATTGTCGTGTCCATGTCGATGAAAAACATATATTTAATTTTATTTAAAATTAAAATACCTGGCTGTACATCATCATATGAGTTGTATTATGTCGTAGGAAGATTGACAAACCATTTTTTTTGCAAAAAAACGATGGATTTCTTAAAGACACGGAGTTAGGTAGCGGCTATGATATTATTTAATTAATTATATTGAAAAAAGTTAACTTAGATTAGGTTTTTTTAATCATAAAACTCCAAGTATTTTTTGCGAAATATTTGTTTGTGAAATCTTCCTATGACATCTATAATAATCTATATGTAACAGTTAACAGAACCTATTGATACACTGAATCCATTTAATTTTCATTTCATCATCGTTAGGAAATCTGCAACAGTATTCAAATTATTATCGACAATCATTTTTACACGACTACATATTGTATCAACAAAACATAATACTGAAAAATTAAGTTGATAGTCGACTTAAAGTTTTAAACGTCTTAGATGGAACTTTTGTATTTGTTAGCATTATAAGATGACCAAAGATGAGCAGTTATTTTTGCCTTGTGACACGTTCCAAAATAATAAAAACAAACAGTCATGTTTTGTTTCACTCACACCTTATGACATGCTAACTGAACTTAATGAGTGAACTATAGATAACTGGGTTTTTATTTTAGCCTGGCTTCCATGCTTAGTTATTCTTCAAAGCAATGATGTTATATAGGACTAGATAAGCAATGTACGGCATCGATGCGGGACTACATTGAATATGTCCACGGGCATATTAGATCTCAGTTGTCAGCTGGATGTCAACAGAGCGGTTGCTTGGCAATAAAAATAATCAAAATGGTGAAATGTGTGGTTAAAGTGTATCAATCACGGTCTGAAAAGATTATCTTACCTTAAAGGATCATCCTTAAAGGATGATTCACGTTACACCGTGTCGGGGCCGGGCCGGGCGCCGACCGTGGCACGGCCGGGACACGGTCAAACATCTATAGTATGCGTATGAAGTAATTCATGGTAAACCGTGCCCCGGCCGTGCCTCGGCCGGCCACGGCCGGGGCACGGCGTTGAAATGTCGGTGGGTATTGTTTCCCGGTTCCGGCCCGGCCCGGCCACGGCACGTTGTAACATGAACGCGGTCGCCGGGCGCCCGGAGGGCAGTTCACGATATATCTTAGTGAGGTGAGCAGCGCACTCGCAAAATGGACGATAAAATTGTTGGAAAGTGTGCGCAACTACCCTGTAGTTTATGATATGAGTCATCCTAAGTATCTGGATAATAAACACAAAAAATGTTGTTTCGAAAATAATATAGACGAAATTAAACAACCTGCTAAAGTAGAAACATTTATTTTTAAGTTAGTAGTTTATGAAAAAGTAGGTTATTAGATTATTAGTAGGTAATTTATAATGCGACTGTTATTTTAAATTTATAACACTCTTCTCACTCAAACGAAAAATTAAAAATTAAAAATCTTATCGATTGATGAAATCACTATTTGTATAGACAGACACGGCCGTGCAATGAATACTTTCAAACAGCCCGGTGTAGCATGAATGACTGGCCCGGGCGGAGCACGGTGGAAGCGACACGGCCGGGGCACGGCCCGGCCCCGACACGGTGTAACGTGAATCATCCTTTATAAAGCAAGTGGTGTTACTTTTTAAACGGTTTTATTTAGCTCACCCCGTTTGTTTTATTTATTATTTATTATTTATTCTTGGGTCAAATTTAGTAATTCAAATTTCACCCTCTTCCTGTCAACCGATTAATCTGAAATTTTGTATACACTTTGGATTTTGGTGACAATACAATTATGTTTATTCATTATCATTATAAATTCAAGATGGCCGCCGCTACAAAATGGCGAATAATTTATGTTGTATTAATCCCATCAATATGGGTATCAAATGAAAGGGCTCAATAAGCAGAATACAATATACTATAAAAATTTGAAATCCAAGATGGCGGCCGCTACAAAATGGCGGATAACGTAGGTTTTATCAATCCCATCAATATGGGTATCAAATGAAAGGGCTCAACAAGCAGAATACAATATACTATAAAAAATTGAAATCCAAGATGGCGGCCGCTACAAAATGGCGCATAACGTAGGTTTTATCAATCCCATCAATATGGGTATCAAATGAAAGTGCTCAACCAGTAGAATACAATGTACTATATAAAATTAAAATCCAAGGTGGCGGCCTCTACAAAATGGCGGATAACTTAGGTTTTATCAATCCCATCAACATGGGTATCAAATGAAAGGTTTCAACAAGTAGAATACAATTTACTATGCAAAATTGAAATCTAAGATGGCCGCCGCTACCAAATGGCTGATAACAATTTTTTATCAATCCCACCAATATGGGTATCAAATAAAAGGGCTTGACAAGAAGAATACAGTGCACTATACAACCTCAATATTTAAGATGGACGCAGCCACTAAATGGCGTATAATAATAAGATTTAAATTTAGAAATTGAATCTGTAATTTTTTAAGTATCTGATTAATTCAGCCTGAATCCACCACCCAAGTCAAGATTTTGTATCGTGTTGAGGACTGTGTGGCGTTAGGGTGGCTAAAAATGATACGTCGTTAGCGGTACACCACCCAAGTTAAGGTGAAAGGTTAAAACGCGCCGAGTACTGTATGGCATTAGGGTGGATAATAAATTATTTTTTAACAAAAATGAAAACCGACTTCAAAACGCTACAAATCGAAAATAAAAAGAAAAAAAAATAATTTTAATTACTTAGTTATTGTTGGAGTCGGTGCCAGCCAAGGAGATTGTATTAGGATTATTTTGCTTTGGCTGGCACCGACTCCAACAATAACTAAGTAATTAAAATTATTTTTTTTCTTTTTAGTTTCGATTTGTAGCGTTTTGAAGTCGGTTTTCATTTTTGTTAAAAAATAATTTATTTTAATTTTTTTTGTGGAAATTATTATGTTTAAATAAAATATTGGAAGGTTAATAAACTACTGCTCCAATAAGTCAGCGAAGTTTTGAAATGAACGACAATAGTCAATCGAGATTTGTCCACGTCTATTTTTCCACGTAACTCGTAGACGTTAATAAGATTTACCTTCTATTATCAATCCACCTAATATCCTGAAGGAGTACGACTATCAGTTCATAAGTACGTATAATATTAAAAGAATTTTCTTTCAACTCCTAACCGTTGAGGATATATACCTTACATCATCACAAATTCTTGAACAGCTTTAGAAAATATATGAAAAAGGTAATCAGTGCCGATAAAATTTAAGGGTTGCCCTCGATTTCTCTAGGATCCCATCATCAGATGCTGACTTGGTGACAATGAGAACATCTTGAATGTATACCCTACCGAACAAAAAAGAAATTTTTAAAATCGGCCTACAATTCACGGAGAAATCGGTGAAAACACATAAAAATAGGTCAATAGACATAGGCCAACTGCCTAACGACGAATTAAACGATTCTTCTATCGCACATTAAGTCGATAATTTGTAGACAATTGACGTGCCCCACGGTTTTATTTTAGTCTAGTCTATGCATATGTTTATAATTCCCACGACTGTATCTATTTTATTATTTTTTGGTTTTTAGTTCATTTATCTTAAACATTGCAATGTATGTTTAACATAAAACCGTTTAACTTAAAAAATTTTTTACCTATTTTTTTTCACAAGTAAATTTGTATGATTTTCTCCAGATTATCCATAAAAACATTATAAGAAGAAATAAATTTATCCAACATCGTATTTGTCATAAATGTTACCAGTATATACGATTTAGAATTTCCTTGACTGTTGGGAATTTAGTAAATGAAAACGTTTGAAAACAAACATTATGATAGTGTAAGTTTAAATTGATTATTAAAAAATGTTTTGTTAGACACACTGCAGTATAGTACTCACTCACTGATTGAAGAAATAGTACAATCACGTTTATTTTACCTCAATATAACATTTTTCTTAAATTTAAACACCTAAACCACCTAACCAGTAAATTAAATTTTATTTATTTTTAAATGTAAAATTATTGTTATTCCTTATGGTATACGTGCAATAGTGTTATGCTGTATGAAGAAAAAATCGGTTCACTTTTAATTGAAGAACTTAAATTAATTATTAATCGATTATTTAATAAAATTGCTAAATAAATAAATAAATAAGAAAGTGCGTGTGTACAAAGTACACATATCAGAAGTAAATCTTGAATTTAAATTAACGCTAACTCTTCCCCGTCCCTGAGTGCCTGGTACTATGGACTTATTTTTTCGTTTCATCGAGTTTGAAATCACAACGATTCTAAAGAAGTTTCACTTCAATAAATAAATAAATAAAACTTAACAATCAAATAAACTTCTATTTGAATTTGTATTTAAATATTAGAGAATTTTTAGATAGTATTTAGTTTCTAGTTCCTAACTGTGTTAATCTAGCAATTAGAAACTATAATTATTACTTATTTCATCTTGATTTTATAGTTTTTAAATACATATAATATACACTAACGCTTTTTTCCATCATAATCTACCTAGTCTTTATCAATTTCTCTAAAAGATCCGTCGAATAAAAGATATTTCATAAATAAATAAATAATTCAAACTTTGTTTTTTTTTGAAATTCTGGGGAAATTAATTAATTAAAGTTGATCAATGGCAGCACCTAACCGTTTCGTCGATGACAATGTCTTGTCTCTTTTCAAAGTAATTAGCCTTATACATACATCCTTCTCTATGGTAATTAGTTTGCGATAGAAAAAATGAGACAAACATAAATTATTGGGACGGATTGACATATTTATCTATCAGTTTCAAAGCTACGACTTTTAAACGCGTAAGTGGGTACGTTTTTTTGCAATGTTTTTATTGGTAGTTGCTCCTCTAAGGGTCTTTTATAATCTCATTGCTTCAAAGATTTAATTAAACTATGCGCACGCCATTAAAGTGACAATTAAAGGGTATTTAAGAAATACGAAATAAATTCGTGTAATTTGATAAAGATTTAGTACGCTGGCATAACGTGGGATAAAAAAGAGACAGAATATGTTGGGACATTATTACACACAGCGCTATCTAGTTCCGTGGTAAGCTGCGAAGCTGGTGTTACGGATACCAGATAGTTGATATACTACATACATAACTTTAAATAAATACATAATATTAATATTAACACCCATGACTGGAGTACAAACATTCGTGCTCAACAAATGTATGCCCCCAGCGGGACTCGAACCCGCGACCGCTGGCGCAGCAAGTAGGGTCACTACAAACTGAGCCACCGTATCGTCTAAATCATATTCTATTTTAGTTTCAAAATGGACGTATGTAACATTTTGTTTTCTAAATTGTAACGAGTAAAGTGAAGTGAGGAGCGGGTGTTGGAGAGGAGGCGATAGTGTAGCGGTGTGAAGTGTGAGGCGAGTAGAGGAGAGTTGACGGGGATGGCGTAGGGTATATATAAATGCCTTTCTCAGGATTGATTTTATTATTCTGCAGTGTTAAAGTCTAGAGTATTATTGTTCTGTTGTTAAAGTGTTGTTAAATCATTATAATTAATCAGTGTATAGGTTTAAAAGAAAGTTAAAAGTAATAATTGTGAAACCTATGATATAAAGTGAGTTGTAAGAAATACTGTTTTATATTCCCTGACTGCTTAACAGTCAGAAGTGGGATATAAAGGCCCACATTATGAAGCGAAGACAGCCAGGGCAGTATGTAAAATCAAAAAAGACCCGATTGAATAACGATAATGAAAATAATATGTCTAGAAAGGATGTACAATCGATGATTGACACAAAGGTAAATTCATTTCTAAATGAGGGTAGTCGTGAGAGTGGCGTGATAAAATTAATTAATACTGATAAATTAATACCGGATTTCGATCCTGAAAATCGAGATATGAATGTAAAAAGCTGGATACGAAAAATTGATCAACTCGGTGACATTTACAAGTGGACTGAACAAACGAAATCTTTTAATTTGCAATCAAAATTACAAGGACAGGCACGTATTTGGTATAAT
Organism: Boloria selene; assembly: GCA_905231865.2. Classification (NCBI taxonomy): domain Eukaryota; kingdom Metazoa; phylum Arthropoda; class Insecta; order Lepidoptera; family Nymphalidae; genus Boloria; species Boloria selene. The sequence goes on along the minus strand of HG993158.1, from coordinate 3,317,562 downwards.
CGCTTAGATTCATATGATCATAGCTGGGAAGAATGGAAATCTATGTTAACAAAGGCTTTTCCACGATACCATGATTATGCTACGCTTCTTGAGGAACTTACTTCTAGAAAGAAATCATCAAATGAAACTATGACTAAATATTACCAGGAGAAGTTAGCTATGTGTTTTAGATGTCAATTAAGTGATCATGCCGCCGTTTCGTGTATTATACGAGGCTTGCCTCTCGAACTGCAGGCCAATGCACAAGCTTATCAATGTAGCAACCCAGATGCATTATATGAAGGGTTTCTGTCCGCATTTGATAATTATCAGCCTATAACGTCCGTTCGAGTAAGCAGCGCGAAGCCACGAGTAGAACCTAGTGCTAGCAAAGAAACTCTGATAAGAAAACCTCCCATATGTTATCGCTGTAATGAGACGGGGCACGTAGCTCCTAATTGTTCACTACCCGACAAGCGTAAATGTTTTAGATGTGGTAAGATTGGACTTGTTGCTAGTTCGTGTCTATCCCAAACAAAGCAAATCCAAATCTTGTCAAATTTAAATGATGTTTATAAAAAGTTTTCTGGTATAGTCCCTACAGATTCACTACGAGCTTATCTGTAGTGTAGCTTAGTTGTAGTGAAAGCAGTAGCGATGAGGAAATTGTTACTAGAGATGATTTAATTGACTTATTAGAGAGCTAATGCATTTTTTTGTCCACCAATTGCGGTGCAATTGTTTCAGGATGGCCGACTGTAACGAGTAAAGTGAAGTGAGGAGCGGGTGTTGGAGAGGAGGCGATAGTGTAGCGGTGTGAAGTGTGAGGCGAGTAGAGGAGAGTTGACGGGGATGGCGTAGGGTATATATAAATGCCTTTCTCAGGATTGATTTTATTATTCTGCAGTGTTAAAGTCTAGAGTATTATTGTTCTGTTGTTAAAGTGTTGTTAAATCATTATAATTAATCAGTGTATAGGTTTAAAAGAAAGTTAAAAGTAATAATTGTGAAACCTATGATATAAAGTGAGTTGTAAGAAATACTGTTTTATTTTCCCTGACTGCTTAACAACTAAAGATAAGTTAAGAAAATTTCTAAATGCACGCATTTAAATAATAGGTTGGGGAAAAAGTTTCTTCGCATTTTTTAAGAAAATTCAAAACATTTTTAATGTAGTTTATTTATATTTAACTAAAGTATGAAGGTACCATTTTGTTCGATAACTTTTTGCCATTTTGTAGATAGGGACATGATCCCATTGCTGTAGAAATTTTGGGGCTTCTGATCAAAAAACCGCAACAAGTAGTTTTGGCAGTCCTCTCGTGATGTTAACCTGACACTGCCTAAAGAATTCTTAAGAGACCGAAACAGGTAGAAATCTGAAGGTCAGGACTATACGGCGGATACATTAACACCTCCCAAGTCCCAGCCACAGAGTACATTGGTATAATATACTATGGTCCCAGCCAAACTCTCTTAATTTTTGCTGAGTGGCTAAAGATGTGTGAGGTCAAGGTCGTTATCATGACAAAAATTAAAAACCACACCCTTTCTGTTCATTAATCCCGGCCACTTTCTCTCAATTTCTTGCTTTAATCTCATCAGTTGTTTGCAGTAGAGTTCAGAATCGATGATTTTGATTATATTTACAAATTGATACATTAATTAAACCTACTAACACTTTTTGTATATCGTTCCAATTTTAGTATAATATTTTTTATGTGATCTGTGATAATATGTACTGCCGAAGCGAGTATTCAACGAGTTAGGATATTTCGATAGCGCGTCATATAATATTTTTCAGTTTAACATCATAATATATAGAAACAAATAAGTATAAAACAACATATTTCATATGACAATATTGTTTGAGGACTGAAATAAAATGAATATTTACAAAATTAAAAACAAAAAACAAAAACCGTCACACGGTTTTCCCCAGGCGGTCACCCATCTAAGTACTGACCGCGCCCGATGGTGCTTAACTTTGGTGATCGGACGAGAACCGGTGTGTTCAACTATTGATTGAAATATTGATTGAATTTGAAAGACAATTTACTGTGATTATAAGTGATAAAAATTGTTTCTACATATTACTTTGAGTACGTTTGTAGAATTTGAGTTGCCGATATTATGTTAATATATTTACTTACATCATAAAAGAAAATAAATGTTTACATTATTATTTTATAATGTATAATATTAAAAGAATTTTCTTTCAACTCCTAATCGTTGAGGAGATATACCTTACATCATCACAAATTCTTGAACAGCTTTAGAAAATATATGAAAAACGTAATAAATGCCTATAAAATTTGAGAGTTGCCCTCGATTTCCCTAGGATCCCATCATCAGATCCTGACTTGGTGATAATGTAAATACCTTTAAAGTAACTACCGAACAAAAAATTGTAATCAGCCAACATTTGACGCAGAAATAAATAAACATACATGAAAAGAACCGTTGAGGAATTTTACCTTCCATCATCAACTCATCCACATGAGATGATGATTTTTAGACAAAAATGCTTATTATAGCAGCTGCATAATAGATGCCTATAAAATTTGAGTGTTGACTTTGATTTTTCTGGGATCCCATCATCAGATCCTGACTTGGTGACAATGGGACTCCCTTGGAGCTATACCCACCGAACAAAAGTTTTTTTTTTAAATCGGCCCACAGACGGCGGAGAAATCGGTGAACATACATAAAAAAATATATATGTATATACAAAGGAACATATAACCTCCTACTTTTTAACCGACTTCCAAAAAGGAAGAGGTTATATGTTCCATTGTATATTTTTGTTACGTATGTTCACCCATTATTTTGCTTTGGCTGGCACAGACTCCAACAATAACTAAGTAATTAAAATTATTTTTTTTCTTTTTAGTTTCGATTTGTAACGTTTTGAAGTCGGTTTTCATTTTTGTTAATTTGAAGTCGGTTAATAAAATCATTGCAGCGTGCTTGATCCCCCTCGTATTGAAGGTTGCCCGTGCCAAGCCCAAAACAAAAGTTACTTTTGTTGTCTGTTTGTATGTGCGCTTTTAACACAAAACGTACACATTAAATTCTTTTATTCAAACAAGAATATATAGTAGCTCGTTCTAACGAGTCATCCTTTAAAATGTATCAAGATTCAAAACTATGAAATAGAAAATTATAGGTCTTAAAAGGGCCTACAGAAAAGTATGTCGTAGAATGTGTCTTTAACTAACTTAGCTAATCAATGTGTGTTGCATTCCACTGTTCCACACAACTAAATTTTGTGTAGTTATATAAATATTAATAAATTATTACTTAATAAATAATTTATTAATAAGATCAACATTTACGAAACCTACAGGAAAAAAATAATTCATTTTAATAATAAAATACTTACTATTATTAATTCCTGGTTCTTCTTATAGAATATCTTATAGAAAGAAAAATTAAGAAAATTAGTTTAAAATAAAACAAAAAAAATATTGCTTAAAATTTATTAACTATTACAAAGGCACTGCAATATTGGGTCGGCATAATACTGTTCCCTACATAAAATCTTTTTAAAAAGAGCGAAAACTATAAATCACCTTATACAATTCCGTTAAGTTAATTATTATAGAAGTGACAAACAATAAAATTTAGTTAAAAACTGTATAGAAATGTGTTAGAACAATTGATTTTAGCGTTAAATAAGTCCAAATATACCCAGATAATGATCAGAATAACAATCATCCACCTCTATAATCAAAACAATAGTATAATATTTTATTATGTAACTCGCTGTATCTTTACATGTTTGTGATGCATAAAATAACAACAATGGGCTAAAATCTGCCATTTTGATAAAAAAATCATGTTTAAATCAAATGTGACGAACTAACGTAAATAATAATAAATAAGAAAATAATAGTGAGTACAACTAACCATTCACTAACAATAAAATAAGCAATTATAAACAAAAACTTATTTATTGGCAATATGACAACTAATTGACTTCAAAATGTCGCTTCTATATAAATATTTATGAAAATAAAAATTAATTGAAAAGACGTACATACATACATATAAAATATTACATAAATAAATATAATCAATATCGATTATTACATTATTTCACTGATATTTTAAAATGACGACATTTTGAGATTACTAAATGAATCATTTTTGTGTAAAAAAACGGAATGTTAATAATATATTATGCACGGTTGTAATTTTATCATAAGTAAACATTTATTTCTATAAAAATATATAAAAAATATGGTTTTACACCATAATATTTGTTGCATATAATGCAAAAGTGGTTTAACTTAGAAAAATATTGGTATAGCTCGCGTCAAGTAAAAAGAACGCTGGAAGCAAGTGGAGGGGGTAGTGTTTGCGTATGGGTATTTTCTAATGTCAGCCGATTCTTTTCTTTTTGAACTAGCCTTTATACATTCATTTATTGTACATATTGGAACAAATGGATGTGAAAGAAAAAAGTTCAAATATTATCAAAATTTACTCAAAGGAAAAGAATATTATTCGAATTTACTTTAAGAAGTAATAATAAATTATTTATTTTTTTTATATTTTCCTAAATTGATCTTAACTGTATAGTTGGTACAAGAAAGTTTTTTTTTTTAATTTAAACAAACTTAAAGCAAAATTTGATAATATTAATACTTGAGGTATTTTTCATTCTTTTATTCCATTATAAATAATAAATATGTTAACACATTGATACACCATCCAGCTCAATTGCAAGGTACAAAAGCGTGTGTTACTTACATATCAGGCAGTTGATTCACTATAGTTTGTCCACTTTATTAATGGTTTTTTGACAGCGCACGCCCATGAAGTTCAGTATTTAATGGTTAGCCGTTAAAGTTATAATGTCATACAAATAATATTGTACTTCATGGACGGGCACCGCCCCCTTATTGATGTACCACACAACGATTACTGCGATTGTGCTACAGATTACAAATAATCGGAAGAAATAAGTACAAAAACAAACTATATACATATGAAACTTTAAATATGTATAACAATATCATAAGCAATATTTATATGTATTTAAAGTTAAATGTGTATATACATATTTTTTTTTTATTGTGTATTTTAAGCCACTTTTGCACTAACAGCGATATAAAATATCTAAATAGTGCAATACATCTGAATGTACTTCTATACCTAAAATTATATATAAGCTATTTACATTGTGTAAAAATGAGACCTGCGATGTGACCAGGTCAAAAAATAGTTATATTATTTATAAAAATCTTAAAATTTAAGTAGCCAAATAATCTCTTTGAAATATAAAAAAAATGAAATGCTTTAAAATTGGAATGACTGTAAAATACTTTTCTGTGAGTTTTGGAACTCAATAAACTGGGAATATTTTTTTTTCATACATACATTTATAAAAAAACTATAGTGATAATGTGGCACTATAGTGCTAGTTTAAAAAGTGAAGTCTTGTAATGGACGTTATAGTGTATTTTAGTTAACGTAACAACAAAAAAGCTGAGGAATACAATTATTAAGCAAAAGTAACTATTGCTCTATATTTTATATTGTATGATTGTTGCAAAGCTAATAAAAAATATTTGAAAATCGAACGGATGACTTATGTAGTAGTGTCTGACACACATAACCCATTATACCATAACAATTATAATTTAAATTAATGTATTATATAATTTATATGTAATATATAAATTACAAATAATAATAAAATTACAAATCATAAATAAATATGGTGCTGTTAATATATCTTTTGAATCTTTAAAAAAAATATAGTGTCAGTATGAAAGATAGTGATAGTGACGTATACATTTTTAATAGTGTTGTGTGTAAATAGTGTGATAGATATACTATATATATTTATTTATCTGGGCGTTTTTAGTTGTAATGTGGTTCAGGAGCGAGCTCTACATAGTTGGCTGGCAGCATTCCTGTACGTCCAGTACGTAAGACTTGCCCTGTCATCCATCCCTCATCGATCGATGTGACGTTCGAAATGTAATCGCCTTCGCGGAATGACACCTATATGGACAAATATAAATAATTTATTATAAAAATCGTATACATTGATTAGGATTAGAGTAATATAATTTGATCAAATTATTTTTGAAGTGAAACTTCTTTAGAATCGTTGTGATTTCAAACTCGATGAAACGAAAAAATAAGTCCATAGTCCAGGCACTTTACTTTCTTTTTATACGTTTCAGCTGATACAAGAAACGGTGATAGCACTAGGTTTGCCCGAATGAATTTAAAACAAATTACTTATTAATTATAATATCTTTGCATTATTTCTAACTTATCGTGAAAAATCTGATTAATTTTATTATTATACATACTTACGGTTATTTCATTTCTATTTACTTCATTATAATTTAATTAACTTTATTAGTGTGAGTTTAATATGTTTTAAATCAAAGTAAAAGTGTAAACTCACCTCGTCACTATCATTCGCTTCGTAGTCGTACATGGCGATGAACACTCTCTGTAATCATAAGAAAATAAAAGATTATATTCTCTACAAAATGAATTATCTATAGATGTAATATAAATTGTTTTTAACAAAAATGAAAACCGACTTCAAAACGTTACAAATCGAAAGTAAATAGAAAAAAATAATTTTAATTACTTAGTTATTGTTGGAGTCGGTGCCAGCCAAGAACAGTTTAATCCTGCCTTTGCAATGAACTTTCGAACGGATATTTTGATTTTATTTACAAATTGATACATTAATTAAATTATGTTAAGATTATTTTTGAAGTGAAACTTCTTTAGAATCGTTGTGATTTCGAACTCGATGAAACGAAAAAATAAGTCCATAATACCAGGCGCTCAGAGACGGGGAAGAATTAGCCTTATTTAGATCTCGCCCACCGCGAGTCAGTGACATTTCTAACTCTGACTAACTCGTGGGTGTGACCTACGCGCCATCTCCCTCTGCCCTTATCACTACATAGTATAAAACAAAGTCGCCTTTTCTGTCCCTATATCCCTATGTGCGCTTAAATCTTTAAAACTACGTAACGGATTTTGATGCGGTTTTTTCCAATAGATAGAGTGATTCAAGAGGAAGGTTTATATGCATAGCTAGCGGATCCCGCGGCTTTGCCTGTGCTAAATCTAGGGAAGAGCCCGAGCGAAGCGAGGGCGAGTCGCTAGTTTAGTATAAATATAAACGAGATTTAAAAATTAGTTAGAGATTTAAAGAAGTTTTACTTCTGACATGTGTACTTTGTACACACGCACTTATTTGATTTTTTTTTTTGATCTGACACTAACTGAGCCATCGTAGTGTTAAATACCTGGTTATGGCTGGGCGGGCGATGATTGTGTGTCGGTTCGTTTGCAAGCGGGTCGAGATCGGTGACGCGGCCGATGTGCCGACTGCTTTGTTGCTGAGATTGGTGGGCACCTGGTTTTTGAAAAATCGTATGTATTCATTGTTACTATCTAATTGAATAATTTATAGATATTAATATGTCAAACTATTTTCTAGTCTCACGTACGACAAGTCAATTATTCTTGTATTTCTAAAAATAATATTATTATCACTACATAGTATAAAACAAAGTCGCCTTTTCTGTCCCTATATCCCTATATCCCTATGTGCGCTTAAATCTTTAAAACTACGCAACGGATTTTGATGCGGTTTTTTTTAATAGATAGAGTGATTCAAGAGGAAGGTTTATATGCATAACTAGCAGATCCCGCGGCTTTGCCTGTGCTAAATCTAGGGAAGAGCCCGAGCGAAGCGAGGGCGAGTCGCTAGTTTTATTATATTTGTATTTATTTTTAGTTTTTATTATTAAGACTATGAGGAAGCAACTGATGGTTTCTTCGTCATAGACTTAATACTGACAATTTGATGGTATTAATTTTATGTAATACCTAGATTGTTTATAGCAAAAAGACCGCTTTGTGATTTTTCTTTTCATTTTTTGTGTGTGCAAAAAGTATTTATCTATGTACCTAAAAACGAATCATAAATAGATGATACCAACACCATATTCAAAAACACAAAAAGCTCAAAAAATGACCAAATTATGAATGAAGAAATTGAAAAATGTTTGGGAAATAGACAAAATTAAAGCTCCACATATCCCATAACACCTACCTCGTTTTCCATCGCTGGAGTAAATCAAAGTGGCCGATGCTCTTGATACATTCAAAGGCGCTCTTGGCGCATCGATTAGTGGGTCATAATCTTGGATTCTGCCAATTTTCTGGCTACCATAATTCTGATAGTTGGCATTTTTCGCATACTCCTCGTATTTCGGCTGTTGATAATAGTCTTCTTGGCGATACTCCTGCTGATATTGTGGTTGACGATGACTTTGGGCTACGGGAGTCTGATAATGGTTTTTCGGCGGCAAGTTTGGCGGCGGAACGTTTGGCGGTAGCATTTCTGTCGCGTAATTCTCGATTTGCTGATGGTAGTTATCGTTCGTCGCTACGTCTAGCAAGAATTATGATGGATGGTTAAAACACTTTAGCGCTTATAGACAAGGATTCCTCATTTGCTAATTTAAAAGTTACTGTTTTGACATACTTTGATTTAGTAAATCTTCACAAATTAAATATCATTTCAATTTCTAATTTTGAGAAATCATTGTCTATACGTCAGCATGAACACAAAGATGTACAATTAGTCATACCATGGCGGTGAGTCCCACGACCCCCAAACAATGGATTTGTGCAAAACAGTGAGAGTTTGTGTCACAACATTGAACATAGACGATCGAATGAAGTGTAATCAACTGGATGTTTGTCTCAAGTACCATTACTCATGTGTATAATAATAAAAAACTAAATATAAATTGAAGTTTATTGATGATATAAAATGAAAATAGCAAATGTTTAAAGTCATCTATAAAACCATCAAACAAACGTTAAAAGTGCAAAATGAATTTACAACACGTTATATAATCTGTGGATGACTCACCCACGATCTCGCCATTTTCGTTGATTTGTCGCTGTTTCTCCATTTGAGCTTTCTTCTCCAGGTCGCCGTGGTACGCCACATTGCTGATAATCTTTGTGTTTGCCTTGATTCTGAGAGTTTCTGGGTCATCTGCCACCTGAAGTTATTAAAAAAAAATTAAATAATAAAGCATCTGAAATCATTACCAATAGGAATAATTATAAATACTTAATATAAATTATAACTGAAGTGATTTGGATAAATTTTAGTACAGATTCACTATACCTAGAGTGATACGAATGTTAAATTAAGTTATACAAGTTTTGTTAGCAGTCATAAACGGGGATAAATAAATGTTTTCCTCACACACAACGATAACAAACAGCAAAATTGGCAATTGTGCTACAAAGACAATACTTCATTAAAAATTATATGATACGGTTATTTCAATCTTATAATACAAAACTACGCTATACATCGGGTTTAGACATTAAAAGTTAAAATGAGTTAAAATTTAAATTCCTATAATGATCTGAGCCAAACCTAATCACAGCTTTTTGACCGACTTCAATCTTGTATATTATGGTCTATTTGTGTTTTCATGGTACCATGGCAGAATAATGACATTATAATCTGCTTACAGTCGGTGCACTTTTATCCTTGGGAAATGCATTGACGCATACCACCTCTACGAAATAAGTGGTTATGTGGGACTCACCGGCAAGCCAATACTACCCACTAAAACCCAAGTACCCATCACGTCTTAATGGGGCGTCGCTTGCGCATTCTACTACGACGTACCGACGGCCCGCCAGGCCTGCCGATGCAGACTACACAGCCAAGAGGGTTGCTCCAAAGTCCACTGTGTTATCCAGTAATAAAATCGGTTATATTTGAAATCTAGATATCACAGTACCTGTGTGAATTTCCCCTTACTCTTCTCAAAATCAGCGTGGTATTTGACATTGCTCTGTAGTTTGGTATTTTCTGCTATCCGCTTTAGTTCTGGCGTTTCGGCCATTGTGGTCGGCTTAGCTTTAGGCACATGTCTGAAAATATAATAAAAACAAATAAATAACAAGGTGTTTGTTGAACCATATTTAATACTTCATCACTATTTTTTTAATACTCAAAATCCCATGTAAAAAAATTAGAATAAAAAAACACACGAACAGACAGTAAGAGAAGACAAAATTATTTCGTTAGACATACTGTTTATCCATTATTTTAAAATTTAACCACGAGCGTGTTGGACAACGCGCAAATTGCAATGAGTTTTTAGTGTTCCGTAGTTGCCCATCACAATAATTATAATTCGGATTAAAGCTTTTTGAACGGATTTTAGATTTTATTTATAAATCATAATCATCTACTTCTCATTAAATAGTTATTATTATCGATAAAGAGACCGCATCTAGTTTTTTGAATTTTGGTCATTCTGTCTCTGACCGCATCACGAGAGAACCATTGGACAAATTTTGATAAAATTTGGCATAATCATGGCTTCGATTATCCGCTATATAATTTACATTTCTATATGTAATAGACAAATAAAGATAATTCGATAAGTTATATATTATTTAATCATATTTATCATAATGAAATCCATTACCTAGAAATTTCTGACATTAACCTAAGAGATGTATTTAGAAACTTCGTAGAAATATGGAAAATGCATATTACTTTGATTAGACTCGCCTACCATTTGCCGATATATTATATACCGATCTAGAGGTAAAATACCTTGGTTCGAGTCCCAGGTCAAAGCATTTTTTTCAGGAAAACTAACTGGATTTTGGCTGAAAACTGGCTGGATTTTGACGTTTTACAGCCGCATGGGTTCTGCATCTAACTTCAGATCGGATTTTGAGAGAGAATGTTACTAAAACAAAATTTCAATATTTCCACGCTTCATAAAAAAATCAAAGTAAGAACTAGGTAGGTACGAGTTATAGCGCATTTAAGAAAGTGACAAAAGAAACGCTTAGAGAGCACACTGTCGAGTAAAAGTGTGGAAAATTGTAATTGGTTACTGTTATTTCGCATAATGTTTTTGAACGATTTAAAATCGTTCAAACTGCATGAGTTTAGTTAAAAATTAAAATATTGAAACTAATTAAATAGTCAGGAATTAATGAAAATATGTAAATTATATATTTATCTAAATAATTATCTATCAATATAACATAGCATTGGGCGTACATACATCCATACATACAAATGTAGGGTAAACACATAACCATCTTTTGCTTCGCCGCAGTCGAATAACAGTATACGCGGACAGAACCCCGCGCTTACAAGCTATAAACACTAGTATATCAAGTAGGTACATAAATAAAATTGAAGTGTCTTGTCTTTAATTTCAAATTAACAGCTTATTACTAAATTCATTTGAAAGTACCTATATACGGTACTAATTATTCAAGGACTGTAAACAGGCGAAGGAATCGCTACCCATTATCGACGACAAATTAGCAAATCTCCTGTTAAACCTTGACAGACCACAACCTAGGAAAATAACCGCGGCCCTCACCGGTCACGGACCTTTTAATAAACACCTATTTAACTTAGGCATTACTGATAGTCCCCTTTGCAGAGCCTGCATGGAGACAGAGGAAACGGCTGCCTGCACATGTCATTCTTCACTGTACAGGTGTAGCGGAATACCGGGCACAACATCTTGGCACCCCTAGCACACTCCCGGAAGTCTTCAGTAAGGCGAAGAGCCTGCTAAGATTCCTGGAGGACTTGGGATGGCAAGAATAACGTAGACAATTCCCACACACGCAAAATAGGCACTAGTCGTCGAGTTACGGATAACAGCCCGTCTTAACCATAACCATACGGTACTAATTAATATCTTTTAAAATTAATTTTTATTTTTTTTGGATTTCTGTCTGTTTGTTCTAGATAATCTCTGAAACGGCTGGACCGATTTTGACGGGACTTTCACTCGCAGATAGCTAATGCTATAAGAAGTAACTTAATTTTGAAATTAAAAAAAACAGACACTCCAATTTTATTTATATTGTATAGATGTATTGATAATAAGGACATTTCATCACCGGATCAAACATGACCCACATCATAAAATAATGTCATGACATAATATCAGTGTTCGGATGCAGAACATTCATGACGTATGTGCTGTGCATGACAATTATAGTGATGTGCATATTGATGATTTTGCAATTTTAAACTTTAAATGTATGTGTGTAAGATGTATATGGTATTCTATAAATATAAGAAATATTAAGAAGATTAGCGTTTATTCGTGGTTTTGACTATTAATTAATTAATAACTATTTTTACACTACACATTAAAGATTAAAAATGTAATAAATTATATTTGTCTGTCTGTATTATTAAATATTCGCGTAAACCTAAGAAAGTATTAAATATATTATATACTCACAAAATAATATTATAAATACAAAAATTAATTTAAAAAAACAACTAATCTCTTAAAAAGACACGGTGGTGAAACAACATCGTAATCTAGGCTGATTTTTTTTAACATGGCACGACCCAGACTTTGAACCCAGGATCTGCAGACAAGTTGGTCACTAAACCACCTTGTCTGCATATATGCCTAATGTTTATATACTTACAGTATATAAACATGTGCACACTCATCTTGTAAATGTTACTTAAAGAAATTATGTTCTCATAATACTTTCTTAGATATAAAATAATGTTCTTTCACAAAATAAAATAAATGACAAAAGAAAGCCACGCTCCACTGCAAGTGTAGTAAATTAATTCAATAAACAGACGTAACTGCTATGAGCTTATTACATGTAGAGAACACAAGAACAAGGTCTATTGTAATAATGAAGCGTACTTCCCTACAAAATCAGCGCTATTTGTACCAAAATTGGGATTGTCAACCTTAAAACAATAAGATAAAGTTTAAAATAGCACACAAAATAAACAAAACTAAAAATTAAATATGTGAGCCTTATTGCAATGGATTAGAGTTCACGTTATATGGAAAGTGTTTATGTGACATTAACGGATGTCATTGCATAAAACCTTTTATTGGTCACTTTCATTTTTACATACTTGTACATGTTGTAACTAAGCGAAATTGGTTACACTCGTTTCGGAACACCGCGCCGCTGCGCGTGCGCATTCTTATCTGAATTCTTGATTTTTTTTTAAATATGTAGTAGAAGAATACTACATACTGTAGGTCGGATTTAGGACTAGCCATCCGAATGTGTTTTGCACAGACGTGGCTCTTGATATGAGTTTCAATTGTTATATCACTACATAGTATAAAACAAAGTCGCCTTTTCTGTCCCTATATCCCTATATCCCTATGTGCGCTTAAATCTTTAAAACTACGCAACGGATTTTGATGCGGTTTTTTTTAATAGATAGAGTGATTCAAGAGGAAGGTTTATATGCATAACTAGCAGATCCCGCGGCTTTACCTGTGCTAAATCTAGGGAAGAGCCCGAGCGAAGCGAGGGCGAGTCGCTAGTATATACAATAATTCAGGTTTTTTCACTTATAATACTTTCTTTAAACTACTACTAACTTCGTTAAACAGTGGATACGGATTTTTCTTATTGCTATAGCGCTTGTAGTAGCTCTTGTAGTTTAATATCCAAGACAATTTTTACAAAATAACTTATTGTGTTATAATTAACGTATAAAGTAAGCATTGTACTGTTGAAATGAAAACATGTGATGTAGTGATTCACGAATCACGTTGCAAATTGCTAGACGCACCCACCATTCATCCAAACTATGTGTGTACGGTCGGTATAAAAATAAAAGACTATAGCTTTTTTTAAATACATCGATGTGAAAAAAGTATCGAATACTTAATTTGTTTGATTTTTACTTAATTTGTCTATAAATATTTACTTCATAATATTATCTTTATTAGTATGGATATATTTTTATTTGTATTACTTTTTGTATTGTATTTTTTTTATTATAATTTCAAAGTTTACATTATGTGTGTGTGCGTGGCACGGTTGGACTTGGACCACATCACGAGACAACCACTGCACAGTTTTTATGTTTGATAGAAAAATTTTTACTTCTTTATTACTTAACTAGCAACTCACCCTCGCTTTGCTCGGGTGCGTCTCTAGATTTAGCGCTAGAAGAGCCAAAAAAATTTCTAAAATAAAAGTAGCCTAAGTTACTTCATATAATATTAGCTAACTGCGAGTAAAAATCCCGTAAAAATAGGTCCAGCCGTTTCAGAGATAAGCCAGAACAAACAGACAGAGTGACAGACATACATTTCAAAAAAATGTGTTTTTATGTTAGTACCGTGCATATAATTTCATATGCATTGAGTGAAAAGCTGTTAATTTGAAATTAAAAACAGACACTTAAATTTTATTTATATGCACTGATTAAATAATTACATTCTACGGCCTATGTAAAAGAATATTGAATAAAATCGATTGAGTAATGAGACAAATTATGAAACTATAAATCGGCTAAAGTTTACACTTCATTGGGTTTAGTTGAATATCGATACTCTAGCGTGGAAATACTAGAAAGTTATTATATTGCTATTCCTAGTGCGAAAGTCATGAAAAATGACAGTAATTGCTTAACTTAGGGCACCTAATATCTTACCTAATAACCAGAGTTAAGCACAAGTGCTTGCGAGTTGCGGCACTCATTTAATGGGTTACTATTTAGTGACTTAAAACTAACCTTGCCTCCTCTGAGGGTACATAAAACCTATTCATTTAATTTGCCCTAGCGCTTTTTAAATCATAATAACTAATACTTTCTTAGGTTTACGCGAATATTTGACATTATAAATGATTTATTTTGATTTTTTAGTTCCCGACGTTTCGAATGCTTTACAGCAATCATGGTCACGGGAGAGACGACAATAATCCGCGAAAAAATTCGAAAAGATAGTTTCATTTATAATGTCATAATAAAGTAGTAGTAGTAATAGTATTAACAAAAAAATAAAAATATCCGACCAAGTAAAAGGTGAATTAAAAAAAAAGAGAACAACTTAACGAAGGAACGTGTGGCATATATAAGTTATCCAGACCATAACGTCTATATAATATGTACACACACATACATACAGAACAAACACAACGCTCTTTTGGACTTCGTCGCAATGGGATAAAAAAAATACTTATTAAAGTTAAAACTAATCGTATCTGTAAGTAAACCTATAAAGAATATAAATTATCAATCTAATTATTTGTTTTATTGTTCATAACTTTTATAATTTGTTCAAGATGTTTAAAATCTATAAAAGTATAAAAAATTAAAAAATATAATGCTAATACATATTAGTTATATTCGGAAAGTACTGCTAGCATTTATGAAAAAAACTTCATATTTACAAAGCTCGTGACGTAAAAAACTAGTATTTTTTTTCTTTGTTTTAAAAACTTTTATTTTGACGGTACCTATAATTATATGACTCAACTATCTGGCAGCATTTAATGACGAGATATGAATTTTTAAATGCATAATAATCACTGATTAATCATATTAGCGTTCTTTAGTGGCCACTAATAAAATCACAGAGCAGATGAATATAGATTTCTTGCCTCCAACTACTTTTACAACTACCGACTCAAACTAGCTCTGCTTCGGGTTCGTCTTTCTAGAGATATTTTCCCGCACTAAAAAGTATCCTTTTATATGTTGTTGCAGATGACCATTGAACAACAACCAGTTACCATTTTTTCTTTAAATCTGTATAGTAGTTTTCTTGTGATGCGGTCACAGATACGAAGACAAATTATAGATTGGATAAAAATGACTATTTCAATAAGATTTTCTAAAAAAATATTTAACTTAATGTTCTAGTAACTGAAGTAGGTTACGACTGCCAACATCACGAAAGGTGAATGGGACATAGCGTGAACAAATACAATTTTTCCCTTATATCCTTTAACCCTCTGTCATTCTGCGGGACAACAACTGTCAAAACCATCCCAATGCAGTTTGCTCCTCAGAATTAAGAAGCTGTTTAGGATAGACAATATAGATTTTTATCGTACTTTAAAGCCTGGCTTTCAAGAGGAGAAGTTATCTAAGATATTTTTAGGCTAAACTTACGCTTCGCAATACGGCAGTTTTCCATATCCTTTGTAGGTCCTCATATTGAGGGTCATGCCGCACTCCTGGCATTTGAAACAGCCTTTGTGCCACACCTGGAAAGCGACAAATTCGTTAATTGTGTTTTAAATTATTGTTACATGATATAAAAATATTTTTATGACTTAGAAGAATGTAAAAGCATTGTTTTTCGCATCTAAATTAGTTTCATGATTACAGTACAATACATTTTCATTCAAATCGCATTCATTCTATAAATGCGAAAGCTTTGATTAATAGACGTTTGATACTGAATCACGCTAGAACGACAGAACGTATCTGGATGAAATTTAGCACAGAAATAGATTTTATATAGTTTGGAAGTGACTACTGTAGTACTATTAGAGAAATATTTATTAGCACATAAGATAATTGTGAACTCTGAATTTTATTTGATACTAGCCCTGCCCGCTTTGGTTACGCCCGTAAGTTAAAATAAATGAATCGGTTTTTTATAATTTTCTAGTAAAATAAAAGTACTACAAGTACACAGTTACTCATTATAACATTAGCTATCTGCGAGTGAAAGTCCCGTAAAAATAGACCCAGCCGTTTCAGACATTAGCCGGGTCACACAAAGAGACAGAATTTTTTTTAATTGATTTTTTTGATTACCGTATATAATACTTTCATATGTATAGTGAAAACCTGTTAATTTGAAATTAAAAACAGTCACTACAATTTTATTTATATGTACTAATTTTATTACCAAGTCGAGTTGAGTTCAGTTGTTGAGTGACAACATTCTCTTCCTCTCCATTCCTTTAATCTTAAGAAAGCTTGTAAGAAATTCTTATATAAAGAAAATACTTATGTGACGATTACTTTAATTACCTAAATAGAATTAGAATATAAAGTAATTTTGCATTTATAAAACATCTATAGATATCACTAGAAATTATGAACTAAACTACGGACTACCTAAATCTAAATGATAGATGGCTAAGGTTTTTTCTGGTTAATTGATCTAATGGTTATTAGGTCAATCTTTTGTGGCCTAATTTTTATTTTTATTTTACATACATTTTTACCTAATAAATTCACACTAAAATCCATTTATTTCCCAGAGGACCTGTTTTGTTTAAGGTCATCGGGGCCAGGACCGAGAGATTTCAGCACAAAATGCCTATGTCTAAATACATCACTGTAAAAGTTTAGCGCTTTAGTGAAACGTATATGTGTTATCTCATAGATCGATATAAGGAGGCCATGAGAGCTATTTATTACTAAGAACAACGCAGATAGAATAAGATAAGTGTTTTCGTAAATAGCCCACTGGTCCAGTTCGCAGGCGCTAACAATATAGCAATTAGGCAATACGCCGACCGCTATAGATGGAAAGTTGCAATTGATAACCTATGGTTGAATCTTTAATGTTGTGAATTAAATAAATTAGAGTATGGACCTCCTTCAAACTTCATCCCATATTTGTAAGAATGTTACTCTGTAAATTATATTGCACGGAAAGTGATATTTTTCTTTAAAAAAAAAAGAGAATAATACATATATCAGATTTTATTTTGTTTTTATATATTAAGATATCAGTATCAAAATTATTTTTACACGAGATCGAGTTGATTTTAAAATCGATATTACGTAATACTCTTAACGTTTTTACACGCTTTTTACTAGCTTCACCTGTATGTACGTTTGTTTGTAACCGACTTCTTTGGGCGCGATTTTGACCCACTTTAAACGGCCAGATTTCGTTCAAACTTTGTAGATTTATTGAGGACCGATGACAATACACTAATTTGATAAAATTATTCCATTTTTCAATTTGTAAAATATGATTTTTGCTAGAAAAAGTAGAAAATAATTAATAGTTTAAAAAAACTAAAAAACACGCTTTTTATAGAAAACCGAACTAAAAAATAGAAAATAAAATTTTATTTTAAAAAAAGCGTGGGGTGCTTTTTAAGATATTATCGAAATGATAATGACACCATGCACACCACGCTTTTTTTAAAATAAAATTTTATTTTCTATTTTTTAGTTCGGCTTTCTATAAAAAGCGTGTTTTTTAGTTTTTTTAAACTTTTATTTATTTTTTTCCATATTATCTTTTAAAAATAATACACGAACTTATTTTAAACATCATATGGATGCGTAAATGTAAACAATATATTATTGCGTGTTAATATGTTAGTAAAGACGATACTACCTATATTCAGCGACACGGAACCCTCGATTGGCGAGTCTTTTAGGTCATACAGTTAAAAAAAAATGAACAGCTAAATTATTATAAGTTATAACAAGAGTTTTGTATATTATTACAATTAAGTAAGTATATGACAAGGTGGTGTAGTGGCTAGCATGTACGACCACACACCGAAAGGTCCTGAGTTCGAGTCCCGGGTCAGGCCAAGTTTAGTTATTGAATGATTCTGTTTAGTAATCTCAGTAACATCCCGGCCAGTCTCAATGAGATTGGAGCCGCCATGGTCAGATTTGACCGATTCCCGTCGGAGAACATTATTTTGTTGTTATATCACGAGTGAAGCCGCGGGCTCTGCTAACATATATAAGCGAACAAACAAACCTATGTATAAAAATAACTATCATATACAAATACTATTAATAAGGCTTACTTTAGTTTACTACGTAATACGAAACATCGTTCTTTTCTCAAAACAGTTGAGTCAGTAGGTATTAGAAATAGATTAACCGCTCACAGTCAATACTTCTTTTGCGTAATGTTTACAAGTGAATGAAATAAACAGGATAGGTGAACACTTTGCGTCGAGTAAACAACTTCATTAAATTTCTTATAAATATATGGGCACTTTAAAGTATTTTTAGTTATACCTTTTTTAGGAATTCATCTATACTATCTATACTAATATTATAAAGAAGAAAGATTTGTATGTAAGTATTTTTTAACGAATTGTCTCAAAAAGTACTGGACTGATTTTAAAAATTCTCATTAATATATGCTACTATCACTATATCACTGATTAATGTAGACTATTTTAATTACAAGAAAAAAATAAGGATCTCTACCAAAACCACAATAACATGAGAGGAGGAGGAGTGCACACCGCACATAATATATGAATTACTAGCTGACCCGTGCCCACTTCGTTGGGCATAATGTTAATAATCCTTTTTTAGTAATATAATAATATAAATAATCAAGCATCAGCTCCTTCGTCAACTTGTTCTAATCTTTTTACTTGTTTTTTTTTATTTATACTCATTTATTTTGAAAATACACTCGATTGATTTGGACTAAATAATATTTTCAAGGCACAAATTAGTGGTTATGACATTCGCGTTATCAATACGAATCGAACGAGGTATGAATCATCAAAACCGCTTGAGTCCTTTAGTGATTACGAGGGAAAATCGGATCGGAGCATATAATATCGAATATGTAAATGCACATTGCACATTATACATATAAGTGCATAATATATTTATCGGTCGAACACATAACTATCCCTTAGGCTTCGCCGCAGTAGGGCAAAAATTAGGATAATAGTAATTTAATAAATATTAGCACTAAATCTCTTCAAAAAAGATCATATTTGGATCCGCAACCGAACATGCCAACCATTATTTTTTAACAAAAATGAAAACCGACTTCAAAACGCTACAAATCGAAACTAAAAAGAAAAAAAAAATTTTAATTACTTAGTTATTGTTGGAGTCGGTGCCAGCCAAGGAGATTGTATTAGGATTATTTTCTTTTTAGTTTCGATTTGTAGCGTTTTGAAGTCGGTTTTCATTTTTGTTAAAAAATAATTTATTTTAAATTTTTTTGTGGAAATTATTATGTTTAAATAAAATATTGGAAGGCTAACTAAACTACTGCTCCAATAAGTCAGCGAAGTTTTGAAATGAACGACAATAGTCAATCGAGATTTGTCCACGTCTATTTTTCCACGTAACTCGTAGACGTTAATAAGATTTACCTTCTATTATCAATCCACCTAATATCCTGTCCTGAGTGCGACTATCAGTTCATAAGTACGTATAATATTAAAAGAATTTTCTTTCAACTCCTAACCGTTGAGGATATATACCTTACATCATCACAAATTCTTGAACAGCTTCAGAAAATATATGAAAAAGGTAATCAGTGCCGATAAAATTTAAGGGTTGCCCTCGATTTCTCTAGGATCCCATCATCAGATGCTGACTTGGTGACAATGAGAACATCTTGAATGTATACCCTACCGAACAAAAAAGAAATTTTTAAAATCGGCCTACAATTCACGGAGAAATCGGTGAAAACACATAAAAAACAACTGTTGAGGAATTTTACCTTCCATCATCAGCTCATCCACATGAGATGATGATTTTCATACGTAAAAGCTTTATCGGGTTTAGAAAATATATCAAAAACATAATAGGTGCCTGTAAATTTTGAGAGTTGCCTTCGATTTCCTTGGGATCCCATCATCAGATCCTGACTTGGTGACAATGGGACCACCTCGGAACTATACCCTACCAATCAAAAGAAAAATTTTTGAAATCGGCCCACAGACGGCGGAGCAATCGGTGAACATACATAAAAAAAAAAAAAATACATACAACGGAACATATAACCTCCTCCTTTTTTGAATTTTTTTTGAAGTCGGTTAATTAAACTACCGTGGCAGTTAATCGAGATACAGCTTCTTAGCGATGATATAGAGACTGTCGAGTGGCATTGACCTATTTCCTTAACAAGTCAATCAAGAGTCATAAGATTACCACTCGCGTAGTCAATTTATTTACATACATAATACATACGTTCATACCTAAATATACCTCAGGGGTCGCAGATCGACAATAGTTATTAGGAACTTTATAATTCATGTAATTTTTTATGTAAACTTATACGAAGGGTAACTAATTATACAAGATTATTTTTTATTTCATAACGGTTTTATAATAAAATTTTGCATTAAGTTCACTTTTTAAAGAGAAAGATTATAAGTAAAAGCAATAATAAATAATGATAATTTTTGTTATGAACCGAAACCAAACATACTGATATGACCATCGGTTTATTATGCAGATGCTCTTGCCAAAAATTATTTCAATTTTGGGAGAAAAATAACAATATATAACAATAGAGATCCGTTGTATAGCTTTATTTTCAAGAAGATAGAGGTCTTCAATAAATGGTCACAAAAAAAGGTCAGTCAAATCGTTTCCACTGAACCTTGACTAACCATATAAGTTAATTTTAAAGTTTTTAAACGTAGAAAATATTAAATGTAACAGAGTAATGACAGCTTTTATGAAATAAAATCCTAACTCCACTTACTTATAATTATGCGAAAATGACAAGAAATAACAGTTTAAGCAACATATTAACGACTAAATAGAAGTGTGAAAATTAGCTCAGCGTCTTGATAACTCGGAGTTCTGTGAATAGTAGACCTTGCGAGTACAAACTGCATTTTTTATATTATTTATTGAATAATAAGAATGTGCGATTTTTTATTAATTGTAGCCATTAAGCCGGATATTACGGGTTCAGTTCCTCCACAGGCGAAATGGTATACCGGTAAAAGACGATAGAATGATTTGTCATTCTTTATTCTGCAGAAGAAAGGTATATAATCAGAGACAGAGAGAGAAATAGTAGAGAAGAGAGAGGGATAATACTAAATTAGCATTCAATGACAAAAATACAGTGCATGTGGCATGACTCAGTGGCCTTAGGCGCCATCTGTGCACTGAATCAGGTCAAAACGTGCCTTGACTTTCTAGATTTGTGCGTCTGTTATCGTTTAAACACTTTAACGACGACTCCTTATAACCCACCTATCGCTGCTAGTCCTCACCTTAACCTTCAATGTATAAAATCGTTATAATCAGTACATATAAATAAAAAACAATGAAGTGTTTTTTTTTCATTTCAAATTAACAGCTTTTCACTAGATGCATATGAAAGTACCTACCTATATACGGTACTTACATCAAAAAATAAATTTTTAAAATTTTTGTCTGACTGTATATATATGTGTTCCGCTTACGGGTAATCTCTGAGAAAGCTGGACCGATTTTAACGGGACTTTCACTCGCAGATAACTAATGAGTAATGTTATAAGGAGTAACTTAGGCTACTTTTATTTTATTAGAAAACTAGCCTTTCCCGCGACTTCGCTCGCTTTCTAAAGGCTGAAAATCAAAAGAAACATTTTTCTCCCATTTTTGCAACATTTTTCATTAATGCTCCGCTCCTATTGGACATAGTGTGATGTAATATAGCCTATAGTCTTCTTTAATAAACAAAGTATCCAACACAAAAAGTTTTTTTTTTCGGACCAGTAGTTCCTGAGATTAGCGCGTTCAACCAAACAAAGCTAGTATAGTATAAAAATTAAAAAGGTTCATTATTTAATAGTAAATCAACCAACATAACTAGGGTAACATCACAATACTTTTGCGTATTAAGTATTTTTGCTAAATTAAAAAAAAAAACTAAGTCCCCGACGAATTGAGAACCTCCTCCTTTTTTTGAAGTCGGTTAATAAGTATGTAGGGACACTGACACGCATCACCATCTAGTTCCATGGTAAGGTGTGAGTCCTGTGTTATTGATACGAGGTGTTGATGCACTACACACTTTAACTACATACATATTATAAATGTAAACACTACCCATGACTAGAGTACAAACAATCTTTTCATCACAGAAATTAATGCCCCGAGCGGAACTCGAACCCGTAACCGCTAGTACAACAAGTACTACAAACATAACCAAACGCGTCGTCTTCTTGAGATAATTGGGTTAAAAGCATTTAAATTATATTATAACTATTCTAAATAATTAACATTTAATTGACTGTGATCATAATATATTAAATGACCTCAATATGGTCGAGTCAAAACAAACATGTGTACAAATCACTAATTGGGTTTTCTACATTTGAAGTATGATGGATGTAAAAAAATAATTTACACAATTTATTTAAAGTACCTAAAACATACCTAAACCATTTATCGGATTATAAAGAAACTTATAGTGTCCTAGATACCAAAAAAATGTATTTTATTAAAATGTTCGTAAATCAATGATAAGTTGCCAGCACAAAAAAAAACTACATTTCTTTGTAGAATAGATATAGATATAAACAAATGACAATCATAATAATTGGTTTTGCTAATCTTTTGGAATCCCTTCACGAATACTATGTGTGACAGTGATATATTACTTTTTCCCCCAAATTTAATAAACTCCAGAATAAGGGCTAGATTTTTGATCGATATAAAGAGTGATTGGATAGAATATATTATTGGTATTCCGCGGAAATAAATTTACCTGTAGTAATGAACTGAGGAGTAAGTTATCATTAAATACAATTTACTTAAAATCGGTTAAGTAGTTATACGCACTCAACCACGACGCCATAGCGGCAGACCCCATACAGTTCAAGTACCAGGAATGACCCACAAGACCCACTGAGTCCCTGTGTGACTTAGTCCTGCTGGACGCTAATAGGATTGGTCAACGACAAAGTGACAACAACTAAAGACGTAGCGACACAAAGTAAGATTCTAAAACTAGTCTAGCATTTAAAGATCCTTACAACAGGATGATAGGCTCAGTAATTGCAACTTCAATCTGACAAGATAATAGTGTAGAAGTCAAATCTATATGTTACAGCCAAAACTCATAGCCGGTCAAAAACACTTTTGACTGCAAAAATCAGTCACTAATGGTTTTGACCGATGTCTTTAGTCAAAAACAGTTTTGACTGACTTTGGCAGTCAAAAGTGATTTTAACCAAGGACATTGGTCAAAACCACTTATGACTGGAAAAATATTGGGTAATAGTTATTTTGACTAAGATGTATCAGTCAAAAGTGGTTTTAACCAAGAATGTAGGTCAAAACTACTTGTAACTGATAATAGTAAATAAAAAAACTATAGATAATATAATCGAAATCCTTTATTATTAAAAAAATGTAATGAACATTTTAAGTAATTATTAAGAATATTATCTTGAAATAAAACAAATTGGACAACGTTTTATTTGTCTACTACAATATGATTGGAGACTTAAATAACAAAAATAAAAAACTTAAACTTATAACTGTTGTATTTGGATCCTATTTGTTTGCACATCCAGAGCTGTTATGAAACTTTGAATTGCACAGAAATCCTTTTTTCTTGCACAGACATCTGCTACTCTTACAACCCTTAGAACACACACATCGTGTAAAACCTTGCCCGGTTCCAGTAGCAGATTTCCTTGCAGCAGTTCTTAATGTGATGACGACGTTTGGCACTTCTTCCAGGCAGATGAATTTTTCATTTTCAATACATCCGTCAAATTCAGATCTGTAATAATGCTACTTTTGACCAAGAGCGTTAGTCAAAAACAGTTTTGACTGACTTCGGCAGTCAAAAGTGGTTTTGACTAACGACATCGGTCAAAACCATTATTGACTGATTTTTGCAGTCAAAAGTGGTTTTGACCGGCTATGAGTTTTGACTGTAACATATACATATAATAAAATACTAACTTTTACGAGTACATTGGATATTTTTTATTGAAGTAGTCATTATTATTCGTATAGAGGCCGAATCTATAGTTTTTAGAATTTTTGTTTGTCTGTGCGTCTGTGGCCACATAACAAGAAATCCACTGGACAGATTTTAATGAAATTTGGAATGATGATAGCTGTTTATCCGGGTCCAAGATATGTGATACTTATTATTACTTTACATTTCTGCGAAATCTCAAGTAAACGTTTAAAACGGCTGTAAAATATCACTCACTGGGTAATTATATAAAATCTATGAATTTAGTTTCCGTTTTTAAAACTCGGAGCCGCGGGCAAGGCTTGTATGAAGTATCTATAAAGTAAGGAATAGTACGAGATCTGTTTTTAAACACCTATCAATTACTGTTTACTTTCACGCAAATCTTGTTTTACATACGTTAGGTTCTGAACTGGATTTTTAGGAGCGTTTGTGAACCACCAGGTTGTTTATTTTTGACAAAAATCTTTAGCTACTTGCTTATGGGTAACAATTTTTATAACGATCTAGAGATTATTATGGAATTAAAACGTCTCAAACCAAATATGCCCAATAAACTTAGGTGGAATTTTGATCAATTTCTTTCCTAATAAATAAAAAAAAATATTTTTATTTCCTAATATAATAAGACAAGAATTTAATGCAAATAATTCGGTCGCAGTGATCTACGTCTTTTATATAAATTAAAGGTAAAGAAAGTATAGTAGCTTTATTTGTCGTCAGTTCAACAAGCCATTTTCTTTTATTGTTTAGTTGATTGACTAGTTTGAATATCTATACATATAAATAAAATTGGAGTGTCTGTTTTTAATTTAAATTTTTTCACTAAATGCATATAAAAGTATGTACGATACTAGCAACAAAAAAACAATTTTTAAAATTTTTGTCTGTCTGTCTGTTTGGTCCGGGTAATCTCTGAAACGGCTGAACCGATTTTGACGGGGTTTTCACTAGCAGATAGCTTATGTTATAAGGCGTAACCTAGGCTACTTTTTAAAAAAAGCACGCTAAAACTTAAAAAATGTTACATTTTTGTGAACAAATGGACTATTTTGTACATCTGAAAAATGTTTTTTAAAAAGAAGCTATGTAGCTACTGTATAGATAAATCGTGCGCGCACAAAAACGCGACCTCTAGCAAACAATAGATGTGATTACCATTGATTAGCGCAGCAGTAGTAAATGTAGGTTGGGGTTATCTATATTACCTACTACTACAATGCTATAATATGATAGAACAGAGAACTATCTCTTTTTATCCGACTGTGCTGGAAGGAGGATTATGTTTTAGTGTTTGTTTGAATGTATGTAAAATGTACATTTTTGGCACGCTCTGTAACCTAAACGGCTTGAAAGATTTTAGCCTGAGAGGTGTCATTATATTCGCTTTAACTGTATTAGTTACTTGGTATAACAGAATTATAAAAATTAAATTTGCCGATTGTTTGCGAAATATATCTTATAATTTAGTTCTTTTTTACCTATGAAGTGGGGTGGCACCACACCCCTATAAAGGGTGTAATAATAACTAGTGCATTCGTTTTTTAAATTTTCTTTTTTGCTGCCGGGATTTTGATTTTGTTATTAGTATAATAGACTGTTTATTAAGTTTGAAAATATATTTTTTTTTTGAAAACCAAACCTAGTGCTCGAAACTTTTTTTAAAGATTATTTTTCTTTATGTTTTTGGTCGATATTTATAAGGTTTATAATATAGGTAATTATAATAAATATTTACTCCATATAAGTAACAAACTAGCCTACCAGATTTAATATCGCCTCGTTTTCTAAGTTGATCTACAAATTACAATACATCTTTAAAATAAGTAGCTACATACCTTATGCGGGTATGATAACCGCCTATTTCGATCGGTGTCATTAAAATGTTACCATTGTGGTCAATATCCACTAAGTGCTTGTAATAAGTAATAGAGTGACTGAGCTAGTAGTGATAGGTAACAGGTTTGATTCCATTTTAACTGTTATTTGAGTTCCGTATTTCAAAAGAAAAATTAAAAGTGCGTGTGTACAAAGTACACATGTCAGAAGTAAAACTTCTTTGGCAAACTAATTTTTAAATCTCGTTTATATTTATACTGTATAACCCCGTCTAAGCTCGTTGAGAGAGGGAGATGGCGTGAAGGTCACACCCACGAGTTAGACAGAGTTAGAAATGTCACTGACTCGCGGTTGGCGAAATCTGACTAAGGCTAACTCTTCCCCGTCTCTGAGTGCCTGGTACTATGGACTTATTTTTTCAAGTTTGAAATCACAACGATTCTAAAGAAGTTTCACTTCAAAAATAGAAGGTACGTTACGTTTATGCACAAAATGTTATTTTTACATTTTTATTTATAAAGCCGTTCCGCCCCAAAAACCTTGTCATTAAAGAGGCTATGGACCACTAACGGTAGTCATGGTACATTTTGCATTAAAAAAGTACTAATATATACTCTAAAGTTCAATGTATAAAGCTAAAAACATTATTTATTTCTAAGAGTAAAAAGGAACCTACATTATTGATCCTGATAACCAGCTATTACATTTAATGTACAGATTTCGACTTACAGTATATAAATTTATTGACGAACTGTCTCAGTGGTGTAGTAGTGGCTAGGAAGTACGGCTAAAGATCCGGAAGAAGAAGCTACCATCGACTCAGAAAGCAGTTCTACTAAGAAGATTACACCTATTTTGTATGACATTTGTATTAAAGTCATCTATACTAATATTATAAAGAGGAAAGGTTTGTATGTAAGTATGTTTGTAACGAATTGGCTCAAAAAGTACTGGACCGATTTTAAAAATTCTTTCACCATTTGAATGCTACATTATCACTGATTAATATAAAGGAATAAGGATCCCTACTAAAATTACAATAACAGGAGAGGAGGAGGAGAACACGCCGCACATAATATATGAAATAGGTAGCCGCGCGGCTCAGGAGTAGGTATATAAAGCTGGAGTAATTTTGGAGAATTTTCAACCCAGCGAGTGATCGAATGAAGTTTAGTAGCGATTAAAAAAATTAACGCGTGAGAAGCCGCGCGTATTGCTAGTATAGTATATAATATACAAACAATAGTTCACTTAATATAAGGAAATTATTTATATACTTAATAAAAATCTTATGCATCATGCAACTAATCATACAATAGTGTCATCCGCTTATAGTACTTCCTCACTAAGTTTTAAGGAAAATGCGCTTAGGAAGGACATTTTATCAAATTGTGTCGCAACTGAGGCGGAAAGTCGGTTTAGATACTGAAGTTTCTCGTAGTTTACCGATTTCTAATATGTTATGTAATATCTAATTGCGAAGTAATTAATGTTTAACTAAAAAACCTATATCGTAAAAAAAACATTTAAAATTATAAATTCCAAGCCCACCGACAAAGCCAGTATTACAATTTAAAAAGACAATACCTATAATATAATACTTAAATGATCGTTTTTTTTGACTACGTTGACTTAGAAGTTTGATTTTTTACCATTTTAGGAGCGAAACCTATAGAATATAAAAAAAAAAAAAACCAACATCACAAAAGTTTTAATTTGATATAGTAACAGCATTAAGAAAGTATTTAAAAAAACCTGTGGGTGAAAATTTAATAATGCCTTTTTTTCTACATTAAGGGATATTTTTTTTAATAAGAATGTAACGTAGAGGTATATAGATACCCTGTGCAGCAAAAATAAAGTCTTTGAAATCAGACTACAGTGATTTTCTTGGCCAAATATATATAATAGTGACGCAATGAAAACCACATACGTTTTTCATTAATTTATTGTTAAAAATAAATTTACAGATCGTCGATACAGACAAAAAATATTTGTTTTTTTTTATGCTAGTACCGTATATGCATTTAGTGAAAAGCTGTTAATTTGAAATTAA
The DNA here is from genome assembly GCA_905231865.2 of Boloria selene. Classification (NCBI taxonomy): domain Eukaryota; kingdom Metazoa; phylum Arthropoda; class Insecta; order Lepidoptera; family Nymphalidae; genus Boloria; species Boloria selene. The sequence continues at coordinate 3,289,167 of HG993158.1, read as the reverse complement.
AAACAAACACTTAAATTTCATTTATAGTGTACAGATGTTTATAATCTATTTATACTAATATTGTAAATCTGAAAAGTTTGTTTGTTTGGCTGAACGCGCTTATCTCAGAATCTACTGGTCCGAATTGAAAAATTCTTTTTGTGTTGGATAGTCCGTTTATCGAGGAAGGCTACAGGCTATATTACAACACGCTTTGACCAATAGGAGCGGATTAATGAAAAATGTTGCAAAAACGGGAAGGATGGGCGTTCGTTCTGAGAGGTACCATACCGCGCGACTCAGAAAAAAATTGATTTCCTTTAGAACGCGTGCGAAGCCGCGAGACATGCTAGTAATATTGGCAGGCAGGTAGTTTATAAATAGTAGACGTCCGCTAGGTAGCCGCGCGGCTCAGGAGTATACTAACAATGAGTTCTGGAATAGCTGGAGTAATTTTGAAGAAATTTTCAGGTAATCTACACATCAACTCAGCGAGAGATCGAATGAAGATTAGTAGCGATTAAAAAAATGAACGCGGGTGAAGACGCGGATACTACGCTAGTCATATAACACTTCGACGGTCGAGTAAAATGACATTCCTTCATATAATTAATTTATTATCGCATGTACAAGGTCAATCAACCTCGCGTGATAGAAATCGTGAGCAAATGAATTTAATAAATTACTTAAATACTTCTTAAGTGGTTAAAAATCCTTTATTTATGTAACACATCTAACACTCTGAGCTGACAAGATGTATTATATGTTTGTTAATAAATAGATACAGCTATAAAATATTTTTATAATCTGTACAGTTTTATAAATAAGTACAACTCAAGCAATTAAACTTTTTTTTTATATCTATATAATTAAAAAATGAATGTTGCTTAAATGAATATATTATATAATATTTGAAGATATAATATCGTTATCTATATATTAGTTCATCCCGTCACCCGGTTCCGTGGTGTAGTGGTTATCACATCTGCTTTACACGCAGAAGGCCGCCAGTTCGATCCTGGCCGGAATCATAGTTTTTTTTTAATATTTGTTTATTGCAATATCATCAATTAATTTGAATGGTAAATAAATGCGACACAAAATGTTGACTGCATTTTTTATCATCTTGTTCTAATCTTTAATGTAGACTTTGAGAATGGGTTTATCACTTTCATTACATATAAAACCTCTTATGTGTGACCTTATGGGAGTGATCTATTTTAAGAAAACTATTATGTATATATTTTCTAAAATTACTAGCATTTCCACCACCATGTTTCGGCAAGTTTGGCTATTGCACTTATAAAAGTTGACTCAAACAGTCTCTAGAAGAAGAGGTACTCCATTTACTCCTCTTTATCTACAATTTATGTAAATGATAGCTATCCCTACTAATATTATAAATGTGAATGTAAGTTGTTTGTTACGCTTTCACGCGAAAACTACTCAACCGATCGTCATGAAACTTTGTACACATATTCTTAGAGGTATTAAAGTAACATAACATTTTATTAAAAAAAGTAATATATTTTTTACGAAAAATAAAAAAATTGTTTGTATTAACAATGGGTTCTGAAATAGCTAGAATAATTTTGAAGAAACTTTCAGGCATCCTACAGATCAATTTCATCAAGATCAACCCTATGAAGTTGAATAGCAATTAAAAAAAATGAATGCGGGCAAAGCCGCGGGTAAAGCTAGTAAGTAATAAATAAATAGAAACATAGCAGATGTCAGTTTTAATGCTATCCATAATATGTTTGTATACCCTTTAGTTAAGTTACTCCACTATAAACAGGTCAACAACCATATGTTGTATAAAAACTTGCTGAGTTTCTCAATTCACCTGTACAGCCTTGGATTACGAATTCATCAGAGCAAATACTTTAAGTGTATATTATATGAATCGTATGTGTTTATATTCCATATTTGGTAATGCTAAGATTTTAATAATAAAAATGGAATTGATAAATTTTGGATACTATCTAATATTTTTCTATTTTTTTAATGCCTTAGAACTGTGTTAAAAGTTATATTTTTAAAATGTCACTAATTACGAAGACAGTACACCTTGAGAGAATGATGTGATCGTCTCCAGGCTATTGCAACATAAAGAATTATTGTTAATTTGCAATTTAATTTGAAAAAGAGAATAAGATAAAAAAGTAGTATTAGTCCCCCTGAGTTTCTTTCCCCAGTTCTTCTCAGGTTTCTTCTTTCCGAACTGGTAGTAGACTTATGACATTCACTAAGAAATTGTAACATTTTTTATGCTGCATAAAATATTTTGATTTTGATTTGATTTAGAAAAATACATTACATACTATTTACTATCAAGAATGGTAAAGAGATATAGAATATTAATTTCCTTAAAACTGTTTATTAAATGAAAAATTACCACCACAGATGTTAGTCATATTTAGTAATTGAAATGAATGCTAATATTATGTGAAAAAACCCAGTTTATTACATTTATCACTGGCATTTTAGTTCAAATTACAAATATCTTTACAATATAAATGAAATTTAAGTGTCTGTTTTGAATTTCAAATTAACAGCTTTTCACTAAATGCATATGGAAGCATATACGGTACTAGCATCAAATAAACAAATTTTAAAATTTTTGTCTGTCTTTCTGTCTGTATTTGATCCAGCTCTCTAAAATGCCTAGACTAATTTTGACAGGACTTTTACTTGCAGATAGCTAATATTGTAAGGTATCATTTTAACTAGCGGAACCCGTGGCTTTGCTGATGCTAACCTTGGGACAAACTCGAGTGAAGCAAGGGTAAGTTGCAAGTAAACGATAATTTAATATTGTTATAACATGTATTATATGTATTATTCTATAATTCTATACTATTCAAACTAAGCAACAAAGGTTTATAAAACTTTAATATTTAATATTTGATGGCAACACATTTATAAATATTTATTAAATTATTATCATTACATATTCAAATTTATTTTAATTGTGATAAATTACATACTCAAAACATAATATTGAAAACAATACATTGTATAATTTAAAATGAATATGGCAGAACTGAATATTTATGACACTTTGCACAATAAACAGTTTTAAATGCTTATGATGTAACATTTTACATTTATTAAATTAATATTTATTTTAGTTTTCTTTCCATTCAATCCTAGTTTTTAGATTAAAAAAAATAGGATTTACACCAATTAAAAAATTAATGAAAATTAACAAAATATCATAATTTTTAATGTAAATTAACACTGCTTATAGTGTTATGCTTTAAAAAGATGTGAAGTTAAATATTATTTCTTATCAAAGATAAGATATCTACTATCAGTAGTCCTATTGCTTGCATGTAATCACGGCAAAAATAAATAATTTGATTCAAAATTACGTAAAATGGGTATAGCGTTTACTTTTAAATTTCTTACACCTAGACAATGACAAAATGCCAAAGATCCGAGATATCGATATTATTACCACAATCAACAACTCCTATTACAAGGTCACAATAACTTCCTAATACAGAAAATATCGATAAACAAGTATTATAAATAGCTCACAATGATATCGGCACTAATTTTTATAATTTAATGACTCACTCGTCCGGCTGTTTAAATTGGTGTACCGGCCGATCACAATGAAGTAAAAGTTAAACTATTTAATGACATCCTTGACAAAATGTATAAACATGTACATCGACCTATAAGACATTTATTGAACAACAAACATATTCAAATCAATTTTCTAAGTGGTCACAAAACAATGTTTTATATATGCGAGAGAGTAATTTACCTTGTCTAAACATTTTAATTCCTCCGTCGGATAAACTGTTTTTTCGCACCTTGCACAAGTTTTATTCATCGTGTATTACATAAACACAATCACAGCAATATAAACAACGTTTCACAGAGCGACACAAGTTTCACGTTACACAAACAAAGTTCAAAATTATAACTTTATTTTAGAAAACACTCACGAGCACGATTTTCGTTGCTTCCCCGAACGCGCATGCCAAAAATATGACAAATGGCGGCGAAAAATGTTGCCATACTTACAATACAAAGATTACTAGAATTTCTGCTGTTACATCTTAAAACATATTAAAAAGCAGCCAGTACCTACATTATTTGTGAAATATTATTTTGCAACTAATAATTAAATAATTTATAATAATGAATTAGAATATATATCTAATATAAATAAATATCTACGTCACGGCATTTATTAAGGTAGCATTCCTCCGAAATGGCTCGATCGACGAACGACGATCGATTTTATTTTTCATATAGGTATTTAATTGGTAAGAGAATAGGTCATTATTCACCCTCCTACCAATTTAAGTATTTTGGTATGAACAATGAAATTTATATATAGCAAGCTTTCAGCCTATGGCATATCTCCTGGCCTGATCGGCCTGATAAAAGGCTTCCTGAGCGACCGATCACTCAGAGTTGTGGTTGAAGGCTGTTCATCAGAACCCTTAAGACTAACTCTGGAGTTCCTCAGGGATCTGTTCTCTCTGCAACCTTGTTCCTGCTGCATATTAACGTTGGCATCCTCGCAAAGGTCCGACAGTATTTCACGCCGGGACAGCTTCTTAATCTATACAAAGCTCAAGTCCGGTCGTGCGTGGAATACTGTAGTCACATATGGGCTGGTGCTGCGAAATGCCATCTGTCAGCCTTAGACTCGATTGAGAGGCGTGCGCTGAGACTTATTGGTGACCTTACCCTGGTAAAAGCCAACTTACAAAGCCTCGATCACTGACGTAGGGTTGCCAGCCGTTGTGTATTCTATAGGTTGCATTTCGGAGAGTGTGCGCAGGAATTACACAACTTAATTCCCCAATCCCCTTTCCATCATCGGACGACTCGACGAACGGCTGGTCTCCATTCTAATGTCGTGGACATTCCACCCGTCCGGACGAAGCGTTTCGCTTCGTCATTTATTATACGTGCGGCTAAGGATTGGAACAACCTGCCTGCGTCAGTGTTTCCGTCCGATTACAATATGGGTGTCTTCAAGGCAAGAGTGAATAGGTGGCTACTGAATTAGTGCGACTTACCATCTCCGACTGCGTTTCCACTTACCATCAGATGGAACGCAGTCAAGCACTAATTCAGAATAAAATAAACAAATCGAAACTAAAAAGAAAAAAAAATAATTTTAATTACTTAGTTATTGTTGGAGTCGGTGCCAGCCAAGAAGGACAGTTTTATCCTGCCTTTGCAATAACCTTTCGAACGGATATTTTGATTATATTTACAAATTGATACATTAATTAAATTGTATTAAGATTATTTTGCTTTGGCTGGCACCGACTCCAACAATAACTAAGTAATTAAAATTATTTTTTTTTCTTTTTAGTTTCGATTTGTAGCGTTTTGAAGTCGGTTTTCATTTTTGTTAAAAAATAATTTATTTTAAATTTTTTTGTGGAAATTATTATGTTTAAATAAAACATTGGAAGGCTAACTAAACTACTGCTCCAATAAGTCAGCGAAGTTTTGAAATGAACAACAATAGTCAATCGAGATTTGTCCACGTCTATTTTTCCACGTAACTCGTAGACGTTAATAAGATTTACCTTCTATTATCAATCCACCTAATATCCTGAAGGAATACGACTATCAGTTCATAAGTACGTATAATATTAAAAGAATTTTCTTTCAACTCCTAACCGTTGAGGATATATACCTTACATCATCACAAATTCTTGAACAGCTTTAGAAAATATATGAAAAAGGTAATCAGTGCCGATAAAATTTAAGGGTTGCCCTCGATTTCTCTAGGATCCCATCATCAGATGCTGACTTGGTAATAATGAGATCTTGAATGTATACCCTACCGAACAAAAAAGAAATTTTTAAAATCGGCCCACAATTCACGGAGAAATCGGTGAAAACACATAAAAAACAACTGTTGAAAAATTTTACCTTCCATCATCAGCTCATCCACATGAGATGATGATTTTCATACGTAAAAGCTTTATCGGGTTTAGAAAATATATCAAAAACATAATAGGTGCCTGTAAATTTTGAGAGTTGCCTTCGATTTCCCTGGGATCCCATCATCAGATCCTGACTTGGTGACAATGGGACCACCTCGGAACTATACCCTACCAATCAAAAGAAAAATTTTTGAAATCGGCCCACAGACGGCGGAGTAATCGGTGAACATACATAAAAAAAAAAAAAAATAAATACATACAACGGAACATATAACCTCCTCCTTTTTTGAATTTTTTTTGAAGTCGGTTAAAAAAAACAGATAGTATTTTAAACAAATTGCATTAATAATATAGTAAGTTAATATCTTTGAGTTATTATTTTGAAGAGTTGTTCGAAGCACGGATCATGTATTATAAAACAGTTGTTTTGTCAAAACGAATAACGATTCCGTTGTATAAATCATAAAAACTATAAACCGGAAACCCTACATACATACCACAGACAATTTGTCTGTGATACATACATACAGTTCGCGTCACGTAAAAAGAACGCTGGAGAAAAGTGAGAAATATATTAGAATGTCGTTAAATAGAATTATTCTATTAATTAATAAAATACTTGATTCAGTGCAGAATGAGTATGTATGAATGTATGTATGTATGTATGTATGTATGTATGTATGTATATACATACATACATACATACAGTACAGTTTAAACACATAACCATACTTTGGACTTCACCAGATAAAAAACGGTTTCGTTATTTAATAGAAATAGGTGTATTATGCGTAGTAAAAAAGTGATAACATATGACATAATATGAAAAAAAAAATATTAAGAACATTGGCACGTATCACGTTTTAGCACAGTAAGGGCTTCGTTGAAAAGCTGCTTGGACGTTTGTATCATGTCTGTTAAATTATTAAAATCATCTTGTTTTTCTTCCTCGATCATTTTTAGGCGGTCAGCCATTATTTTCAATTTTTCTTCTGCTAATTGTAATTTATATTTTAATTCGTCTTTTTCAAGCGCATCATTTATAGATGGACCTTCTGAAGAAGTAGAATCACTAGGTCTTTCAATTAATGTAGCTATAGGCGATTGTTTTTTTTGAAGAATTGATGTCTTAAATGCAGTGTCAGACGGCTGGTCTTTAGTTATTGCAGTTTTTGATGTTTTAGATCCCTTTCTTGAAACGTCTTTAACCATTCTCATTTCTTCCTCTAATAAGATTACTTTTCTCTCTAACCTTTTCTTTTTCTCTTTTATTTTTCTGTGCGCTGAATCTAACTCTTCCCATTTATGATGTTCAGAATCTAATCTTGAGTTCAAAGTAATTACCAAGTCAGACAATTTCCTTATTTCATTATCAGTTGCCGTTTTCATGGGAGTAAAGAAAACGCTTTGTAATGAACATTCTTCGTATCTTAAGAGTTGAGTTTTTAATTCTTCAATTTTTGTCGTTTTTTCCGAGCTTTGTTGACGTAAAGCATCAATTTTGGACTCATCGTTTCTAATATGTTTCTGATATTCAGCGACTTCAATGTTCATTTTATTCATTTTCGATGTATTTTCCTTAAGAATTTCTTGATAGTAAATTTCTAAGTTTTTAATTTGATTCTGTAAACAAAGGATAATTAAAATATATTTGTATTTAATCTTAATATATAGGTACTATCATGAACGAATTAATTCGTTCATGGGTACTATGTACAATTATAAAATTCTTACTGAGTCGAATCTGTACATCAAATATTCTATGAAAAAATCAGTTGAAATAGTCTTTTTTACCGATACAGAAGCTGAATATTTTTAGACTTATTTCTGTATGTGAGCGTATCGCGTAAAATCATTGGATATTATTTTGTATGAAAATTTGGTGTGATAATAGCTGGTTAGCCGGTTCTACATTAAAAATACTTTTTATAGCGAGCAAATAATTCATCACTCAGAAATTCATATTACTAACCGCTAAAACGAACCCGAGCGGAGCGAGGGTGGGTCTGAAGTAATTTTTATAGCTTTTACGCAACTACATGTTTAAACTTACTCTCTGTTCATTAATCAGAAGATCGTCATGATCGCTTTTCTCAACATACGTTTGCATTTTCTGTCTGATGGTCATTGAACTACATTCTAAATTTCGAATTCTACACCTTGCTCCATCAATTTTTTTCTTGAGTTCCTGATTCTCTTCTTTTAAATACTCTAAATCCTTCATTGCTTGATCAGTTTCTTTTTTTCTCTTCATTTCTAAGTCACGTAAAATCTAAAAGAGACAACATAATATAGGTAATTCTCAAAATGTTAATACAATATTGTTTAATACGTAACATTTATTAAGAAAGTTTATCAAAATGATTCGTACAGTTATAAGATTTTTTCGCATTCATTAAACAATGTGCAATAGTTGATGAAGCCAACACACCTACCTGATTTTGATCTTTCCTTTTCGAGTCCATTACTTCTTTTTGTTTTCCACTTAATTTTTCTTCCAACTCATTTATTTTTGCTTGTAACAAAACAATTTGTTGAGCTCTTCCTTTCCATCCCGCTAAATCATTTTGTAGTTCTTTTATGCTAGTAAATTTATCTCCGAGCTCTTGTTGTAAAATTTTAGTTACTACTAGTATGTCGTTTTTTAATTCTAAGTTTTTATTTTTACTTTCATAGAGTTTTTTGTTTACTACAATTAGTTTATTATTCAATTCTTTAAGTTCGTCCGAATTAGAATCAAGTGGTTCTTCCTTGCATAGACAAGCTTCAAGTTTTTCATTTTCCTTGTTTATAAGATCGAGCTGCATGATTTTTCTTTCTAAGCAAGATTTTTTTGTCTTATAACTTTCTACTTCAGCTACTAAATGACGATTTTGCTTACATAATTCGGTAATTTTGGCACTTATTATTCCTGCAGATTTTGACGATATTGCAGGTCCAGTACCGGAAATGATGTCACGAATTCGTTGTTGTAGGTCAGATATTGTTTTACCTAATTCTTTAATTTCTACGTCTTTAGAAAATACAAGCTTTCGTAATTCGTTATTTTCACCAGTCATAATCTAAGGAAATAAAAAAATATATCTATAAAATATCTCAAAAAATATTTAAATTAATTTAAAGTACTAATAATTATAGCATAAAACTATTTATAACATACTATTTAAATCACAGATCACATAATACTATACCTACTAGTATTAAAATATTATTGAGAAAGCACCTTCAGTTGTTCAATCAAATGTTCATTTAACTCTGGTGGATACAAAACATCATCTGGCTCTGGTTTTTCAAACCCAGCTAACATTTTTAGTTTCATTTCGTCTGTTTCGTCTATTTTTGCTGCTAATTCTGTAGTTTTATCCTCTTTTAAGTTATCTTTAGACCTCGATTTAGTGCTAGACGCCATTTTACTACTTAAATTTATAAAATTTTGTTTTTATTTATACATTTCTGTCAATATTTTCATTAAAAACTTTTTTATTGTTATTACTTTTTAATAGTCTTATATTTTATTGTAGAGTATAGGGGAGACCGGGGACAAATGAAACAATTTTGCTTCAACCGTGTGCAGTGAAGTATCTATAGTATCCACATGTCTCATATTTTTATAACAGAAAGAGTCGTTATCTGGCTTCTAAATTAAACATAATTTATAACTCTACTTGGAATAGTTAACGTACAATCCCCTATTAAAGAAGACCGGGGACACTGTTTCTATTGACCCCACCCCAAGGACGGTTGAAACACTATGTAGGGATAATTGAAACACTGAAAATATTTCAGGAAATACTAAAGGTTTTTAATCAATCTTAACAACTTACCTTACCATTACTTTATTTATTAAGATCTTGCCAAATCCGTCAACGTTACATTATTATTTCAAAAATTATAAAGACAAAAACATCTTTAACATAAATAACTCAGTATATATTTTATTTATATCATTTTAGTGATCTTATTTGTGCTAGTGAATACTATTTCAAATAATTAACAAAATTAATATCTTACTATGCTGTCATAGCACTACATGAAGGAGAAAAAAAGGTAATCCAGTTTCATACAAAAAAGCTCGTTCCAATCATAACAATGTTTTAATCATAACAATTTTTCAAACATAACAATTATTTTTTTAATATAATATATGACTCTTCTTGTGACATTTATTTTCAGAGAAGATCAATTAAATTTTATTATTCGTTATTATTTGGTATTTAAAAGTAAAATATTTTTTCGGAATTAATACCCTAAAACTAGTATACAATAGAGGTGTTCCCCATTAAATATTACAAAGCAAGAAATAAACCGATGATTAAAATACGAACTTTTAATTTACGAAAAAAAAAACTATTCTCTAGTATAAGTAGTTGATGGGGAAAATCAGTCCCAGTTTTAAGAGAAGGAATTAGTGCCATTATGAGTTACTCAATATTGAACTTTCACAAATATTTTTTAAATTCAAAAACAGTTACACTCATAATATTAAATATAATAGTAAATCCAAGGCATAAAGGCCGGTCAATCTACTTCACCACTTGGAGACGAGCATTTTCAGAAATGTCATCGTTTATGAGCCACTTAAATCTGTACTAATCAATCTTTTTTGCCCTACGTATCGGTGTACAAGAATTTCCATCGATGATACATTGACTATTGCCCAGTCTTCTATTTGAAGAAATGAGACTCTTCCTCATTTTTTGATGCAGATGATTCATAGCTTAATAAAACAAATTTAAGATTAACTTCTGAGCTAGAAGTTTTTCGTCTTCCGTTTCTTTCCAAATTCATGTTTTTCTTTATTTTCCTAGCATTTCTTTTTCTGTTCTGTTCTCTTCAGTCTCTTCAGTTTTTATTCTAATCTTTCTCTGGAGTATCTGTGTAAATAGAATTGTAGACTCTGGCTTTTGTGACCTCGTCGAGTTGGTAAGATCATGTAGTATTTCTAATATAGGTATTAGACATAAACTTGGCTGTGGAGTGACTGAACGTAACGGAGAAGATGGAACAGCGGATTTAAGTCCTGCGACAGGTTCTGGCTGATGAATTAGGTCATGTTAAATTATCGTGACATGAATGATAGCATCTTGGAGAATATGGAGGAACGAATTCAATTCCTATCACAGAATTTGGTTGTGGAGCCCTAAGCTTGTCTAAGTGAATCGCACTGGAAGTTCAGTTCCAGCAGAAGAAATTGGCTTTGTAATCTCTAAAACCTTGAATATTTGGGTTTGCTCTGTCCGTGGCATAAGAGGGTGCAAAATCCAAATTAATGAATATTTGAGTATTATATGAGCAAATTCCAGAACTCGAAACTCAGTTTGAATGTTACTTAAAGTCATAGCTACACACTATAAAACATAATTTACAAGCATACATTATTTACACTCTAGAAAACACAACTCTTTTCTGTGCTGCCGGGTAAAAAAGCGAAAAATGATGACGGACGATTGAAACGTTTCAAACGTCCACATACAAATTGTTTCAAATGTAACCATCTCATATCTTCTACTTCAGTACTCAATATTTAGTTTTCTACTAACTTGAATATTAATCTAAAGTAATAAAAACACTCTTAAATAGCTGAGAATGACACCAAAATAAGAAAAAGTTTTAAACAACCAGATTTAAATAAGGAAATAACATAATTTAAAACATAGTGAAAGCTTACTTTTTGGTGCAAAATTCTTCGAGGAGACCTGTGCACGACTGTGTCTCTCGCTGGCTCGAGCCGCATTAAACTACAAAACCAAATATGGTCGAAGAAGCGACGAACGACGCATCACATACCTACGTCTCATGGTTTTCGAGATATTGAGGTTGTTGCAATCATGAACTGTTTTAATTGTCCCCGGTCTACCCTACTTGTTATACAATTAATAAATAGAATTTTAAATTATTATTTGATACCTAAGTAAAACGCAACGTATATGCATCTAAGTTGTACTAGACTCGAGAAAAAGTTGTTAACCATGCTTGTTACCTTCGGGTAGCAGCCTAATGGGCCGGCACCCGTTTATTTTATTACACCCCGGAGTATTTGTGTTCTGTGGGCGGCACGCCCCGTATAGTACCACTCTCTCACAGAAGACCGGCGTGAAGTGGCAGCTATACTGTCGCGTTTCGTCCGGTGAGTGAGAGTTCGGGAGGTCCACTCTCCTTCCCTCCTCTCTATCCCTCCGTCCTTCTTCCCGTCATCCTCCGTCTTCTTTCCCCCTCCCTCTTCCCTCCCCTTTCCTCCCTCCCTTTCCTGAAAGGCCAGCAATGCATCTGAAAGCCAGGCTTGCAGATGTCCGTGGGCGGAGGTGATCACTTCCCATCAGGTGAGCCTCCTGCCCGTTTGCCCCCTTTTTGTCTTGATATTTTTTTAAAGTAGGTGCACCTAATTTATTTTTAATAATAAGGTAGATCAAACATAAGCATCACCGTACATAACCGTCCATAAGAAATAGCAACACGAGTATTTGGTCGCTTTGACAGACCTAATGGAAAAAAGTGACACATGACATACCCATGACATTTGAGTTTTGACAGATAGTCAGCTGTCAGCTGTCACGAAATCATTGATTATTTTTATCATATTGCGTTTAAAACAGAAAATAATCAGATATTATTCTTTAAAAAAAACCAAAGACCCACGTATGTGGGTTTCTTGTGAATTTCATAAAGTTATATTGCTATTCTAACGTCTCAAATTACGCTCAGGTTTGATTTCAATAGATTTGTCCTTGTATTTAATTTCTTGTTTGTTATACAAACAAAACCTTTTCATAGTTAATTATAAATGTATATCCCATCACTTAACATCTTTCTCCATCTGTAATATAAAATCTATCATTGACATGACTTTCTTTATTATTATTTTCAGTGAAAATGCCTGGTACAAATCTGATAGTACCAGTAGTGTTATGGGGAAAACATGCTCCAACACACTGTATATCATCAGTTTATCTTTCGCGAGATCAAAAAACCTTGGTCACTGGGTGTTATGATGGTCAAATATGTATTTGGCAAGTAGAACCTGAAAGTCTTAAGATGACTCCGCGCTGTCTTCTTGTTGGACATACAGCTCCTGTAACATGCTTGTCCAGAGCCTCCATTGTGCAGGTAAAATTATAAAGTTTACAAGTTAACAAGCTAAGTAGTAAGCTTACATAATATGGTTGTATTAAAAACATTACAGTAATTGCTTTTACAAATTATTTCATGTATATATATGGCTATGTTGCTTTTTTATTATACTCATAGATAAACATTTTATTTATTATCTTATTAAAAAGTTGTGCTTTTCTTAAAACTTAAGAATATCAGATAATGGATCTATTACATAATTAAGTTTTATGTATATTATTTTATGTATAAGTAAAAAATGCTTATTTTTAACTTATATTTAGATATTTAATTATTTATATGAACTTTCAAGGATAACAACTTCATAGTGAGCTCTTCAGAAGCTGGAGAAATGTGCACTTGGGATCTAGTTGACGGTAAATGCAGGGAGAGTGTGAAATTGAGTCAAGTTCATACAAATATACAGGTAAATTTTACATTTCAATTTGAATCACAATTTAAACTTACAATATATTCTTAAATAATATTATAAAAGATAACACTAAATAATTTTATTGTAATCACAAGGCATCCACACAATAGAGAAAATTAAGTACAAAAGTGCTAAAAATGACTGTAATAAAATATGTTTGTAATAAGTTATATTTCTACATAGTAAATATTATTTTGATTTGCAAAATTTTCAACTCATAATATTCTGTAATTTTGAGAAAGATTAATTAATTTACTTTTTCAGGCATACCATATGTGTAATAGTGAAGATCTAAGACTATTCTGCAATGGCTATTATGCAGAGATTTTGATTATGGATCCTTTCTCTTTAGAAATTTTGTTCTCTTTGAGTTCCAAGATGAATCCTGATTGGATATCAGCTTTACATGTGAGTAAATAGTTTTATAATGTTGTTTACTTTTTTATCTCTGGTCTATTTATTTATTAGCTGTACAAATGCAGGCTATTTTCTTATTTATACAGATAAATAAAAACCAAAAAAAAATCCTTATCTATAATGTCCAAATTAAATTTTACGAAATACATATGGATTCAAATAATGTAGTGTGTAAGTGGAGGGTGGATGTGTTTAATATATTAAGAAATTTTAGGTCCTGAGACCATCTTCTAGGAAGGATGATGTGGTTTTAGCCATATCTATAACTGGTACTGTCAAGGTAATTATTTATGTTTTGTACTTATTTTGACAATTTCATTTTATATTCCAATGTAATGTAAATAAATCAAATTGTTATAAAAATGTCTTATAAAAGACACTTATTCAAAATGAATCCTGCATTTCTTCACCACATAAACTTTAACAATGCTAAAATTCATTTTATGCTCAGTTACTTAGGTTTACAATCTCTTTATCTCAAAATTAAACTATTGCTAACCTGAATGTTTGTATGTGTTTGTTTATTACTGCTTTAGTCTGAAACGGCTGGACTGTTTTGAATGAAATTAAGTAAACATTGTGTTGATGCAACACATAGGCCACTAGGCAAACGAAATTAAAATGACAGTTTACAGATCAGCATTTTCTATGGGACATTGGAGAAGTAATTGATTTTTTTTTAATATGTTGGGACATGTTATACACAGCGACATCTAGTTCCATGGTAAGCTACATAGGAAGCTTGTTTTACGGATACCAGATAGTTGATATACTACATATAAAAGTTTAAATACATTTAAATACATACATATTATAAATATATACACCCATGACTGGAGTACAAACATCCGAGTTTAACAAATTAATGCCCCCAGCGGGACAACCTGCTGCAAGAAAGAAGGGTAACAAACTGCGCCAAACGTATCGCCTAAAAACAAAGATCAATTGAATTGAAATAGGCCCCACATAAGTGCTCTATTTTATTGATTTATATTTTTTTTAATATATTTTTCCAGGTATGGTCGCTTCTAGGCCATGAAAATAAACAGTCTGAACCGATTTACGAAAACGAATCGAAACAAATACGTTGTTTGAACGCGCTATCCCTCAACTGCTGCGCGTACAATCAACGAACAGTACTCATTGTGTGTGCGAAATACTGCCAGATATACGATGCTGGTTAGTGTGACTCTGGATGATAATCTATAGTACATCTAAACATTTAAATAAAATTGAAATGTTTATTTTTCATTTCAAGTTAACAGCTTTTCACTAAATGTATATAAAAGTAAACACGGTGCTAACATTAAAAAACAATTTTTAAATTTTTCTCTTTAATATTTTTTTTTCTGTCTGTTTATAACGCGTAACTTAGGCTTCTTTTTAACCGACTTCAAAAAAGGTAACTAGTGAAGCTGTGGCTTCGCTGACGCTAAACCTTCCCTAGGTCCCCGAACCCGAGCAAAGCGAGGGTTTTTTTTACATTACATTACAATATTACATACAACGCTATCTAGTTCCGTGGTAAGCTGCGAGGCTTTTGCTACGGATACCAGATAGTTGATACACTACACATTTATAATTTTTTTAAATAGATACATTTTATAAATACATATATACAACCATGACTGGAGTACAAACATTCATGCTCAACAAATGAATGTTCCCAGCGGACGAACCCGCGACCGCTGGCGCAGCAAGTAGGGTCACTACCAACTGCGCCGAATGGGGTGGTCACTAGTTGTAAATATATGTAAATATGTTGGGATATCAACAAGTTATAATATAAACTAAATATTATAAATATAAACACCAATGACTGGAGTAAAGTGCGGATTGCACAAGTCTTTCGGAAAAATGCAGATTTCCTCATGATATTTTCCGTCACTGCAAGACAAGTGTGTAGTGGTAATCACGTCAGAAAAAAATTCGCACATGAAAATATCAGCGGTGCGCGACCCGAATTTGAACCAGCTTCACTTGTGAACCACTAAATTACTACTGTCAAAATAATTACATGTATTTAATAATATATTTCAGGTGATTTCTCAGTGCTCTGCTCTATCCAAGCACCCCAAGGCGAACGTTGGATGTCGGGAGATTTTCTGGCCCCAGATCGCGTCCTTGTGTGGTCCACTGAAGGAAAGGGGTACCTTTATAAATTACCAGCCAAGTACGTCTCTATTCATATATTATAGATCATATCAAATTGTTTCATTGTATTTGAACTGTTGATAATATCATAAAAGTGGTGAAAATTTAGATTTTTTTTAAATTTAACATGTTTGTCATTGTCAAAAGCTAATCAAAAGTCATAGAACACAGATTAAATTTCAAATTTAACACTTTTATTAATATGTTCTCATTAGATTGTCATCAGCACTTTGCCTC
The DNA here is from genome assembly GCA_905231865.2 of Boloria selene. Lineage (NCBI taxonomy): Eukaryota > Metazoa > Arthropoda > Insecta > Lepidoptera > Nymphalidae > Boloria > Boloria selene. The sequence continues at coordinate 3,272,904 of HG993158.1, read as the reverse complement.
TCGTTTTAATGGTGGATGTTTATTAATTAAAGCTATACTTATTAATGTCGATTATTAAAAAAATAATTAAAAATTCTAATAATTCTTATTAGAAATCATCTATTTTATAGATACTTTTATGAATCTAAATGGATTTATGACTTGGAAATACCCAAATTGTATATTAATATCAATTTGGTGGATTTTTTTACTGTTAAACTCATTACCCTACTTATATGCTAAGTAGGTTGAATGCTTATGGCTAAATATGTAATTTTTTTTATAGCAAACTTCGCGGAAAAGCTATCAGTAGGTCAGCACAGTTTATTTGTTACTGTTATTTATTTCTAGCTTTTTATCATTGGTTATAATTTTAATTCTTTTGTTGTGTGAATAGATTAATGATAGCTTAGATTTAGGTCAAGACGTTTAGTTCCTAGATGTCAAGTTATAACAATTGTGCTCCCTCTATGTGGTTATGAAGAGTTTCATGTATGTTTAGAGTTAAAACATCTATTGTTTAATGGATTTTAAAACTTCTAACCTTTTTAACCGACTTCAAAAAAGGAGGTGGTTATATGTAATATATAGGTGGTTATATACAATGGAATGTATATATTTTTTTTACAATATTAAATTTACTACCTTGTTTCAAAATATTTTCCTAGCAGATTGGCAAATTAGACCAGTGTCGATCATTTTTGAGACCAAACAATTATAGTAGGATGAAACCCATTGGAAAAGGAAGAGAGATTTTTACTATTTTTCAAAGGCTTTGGCACTAGTCTAAGCGGATTAATATTTGAATGATATACTTGACGTATATTTTACATCAAATGTTCATAAAAAATATTTTGTTAAACTTTTTCTTCTTCTTCTTCTTCGGAAGACCTTCCAGTTTTCTGATTAGCTTGGTTGGTATCCATAGGTTATATGTATATTATTATCTATTACTTGAGAAATGATGAATTACTTGAGAAATGATGAATGCCCCACTGCATCAGATAGCGCCTGGAAATGCGCTAAGGAAGTAATACAACTGAAGAAAATAATATGGGCAATCAAAAGCTTTCAACCATTCAAAACGCCAGGACCAGATGGTATATACCCGGCGTTTCTACAATGGGGAGGCAAGAGATTAACTCACATACTTAACACAATTTTCCAAGCCTGCCTGGCTTTTGGCTATGTACCCAAAAGCTGGAGAGAAGTTAAGGTTATTTTTATACCAAAACCTGGCAAGACAGACTACTCAGATGCAAGGTCATACAGGCCAATTAGTCTCACATCCTTTCTCCTGAAGACCATGGAGAGATTGTGTGACAGATACCTAAGAGACAACGTACTATCGAAAGTTCCTCTACACAAAAATCAGCATGCATATAGTGCAGGTAAATCTACAGAATCAGCTCTACATGCTGTAGTGAGCAAGATCGAAGAAGCACTAATGATCAAGGAATCTTGCCTAGGCACCTTTATCGACATTGAAGGAGCCTTTGACAAAACTAATTTTAACAGCATAGTTACAGCACTTAACCGACACAACACAGACCAAACCATCACAAATTGGATTCGGAACATGTTGACAAACAGAATTGTAAGAATTAATAAAGAAAACAAACAAGGTGCAATCGTTGCCAAAGGATGCCCTCAAGGAGGGGTGTTATCACCCCTTTTATGGAACCTCGTAGCAAATGACTTAATATCCTTGCTAAATGATAATAGATATTTTACAATAGGATATGCTGATGACCTAGCGATACTCGTAACAGGCAAATTCGCAAGCACACTCTGTGTATTAACACAGACAGCCCTGCTACTAGTAGAAAAATGGTGTGAGAAGCATAACCTATCAATAAATCCAAACAAAACGGAACTAGTGATGTTTACGAACAAACGAGACTTAGGGAACTACACACTACCCACACTCTTTAACACAACTCTAAACCTAACTACAGAGGTAAAATACCTTGGAATAATACTAGACAGTAAGCTGAACTGGTCTAAACATCTAGAAAACAAATTAAACAAAGCCACAATTAGCTTCTGGCAATGCCGCAGGATGCTTGGAAAGAGCTGGGGACTAAACCCAAAACTAACCCTATGGCTCTACACCGCAGTCATTAGACCCATGATTAGTTATGGGTCCGTGGTATGGTGGCGCAGAACTCTTCTCACCACAACACAATCAAAGCTACAAAGCTGGCAGAGGTTGGTGTGCATGGCAGTGACAGGCTGTATGAGAACAACACCAACTGCGGCTATAGAGGCCATGCTTAATATTCTACCACTACACTTATTCATCCAACAAGTAGCTGCAACCACTGCAATCAGACTGAAAAACTATAAACTGGTGTGTTCTACTGGTACACCACATATGAATATCTTGAATGACATAACCAAGGATATTCCGTTTATGGAAGCACCCAACGACGGAATACAAATCAAATACATTTTTGACAAAAAATACAAAATACAGCTGGAAGAGGATTTGCAGGTAGTCTCCAAAAAGGAAGAACTGAGAATCTTCACAGACGGCTCAAAAACAAAAACAGGGACAGGCAGTGGAATATTCTCTGAGGACCTAAATATTAAACTAGCACTACCCATAGGTACCTACAACACGGTGTTCCAAGCGGAATGCTTAGGTATACTCGAGGCAGCCAGAACAATAGCGACAAAGAACGTAAAGGGTTCCCAAATTCGTATATTATCAGACAGCATGTCAGTACTACAGGCACTCAATAGTAACTCAACTACTTCAGGTATTGTGTATGAATGCCATAACGCCTTGATGCAGGTAAGTGCAAACAATGACATAACACTGCAATGGATCAAAGGCCACAATAACACACGCGGAAACGATATTGCTGATGAGCTAGCAAGAAGGGGTTCAAACTTGACAGCTATAGGTACCGAACCAATTATACCACTACCTTCCTGCTGGCTCAAAGGCCAAATTCGGCAACGCATGGAAAGCAAACACATCACTTTATGGTCTGAACTGCAGGACTGTAGACAGGCCAAAGTGGCGCTGCCAACAATCGACAAAAGAACGGCCACTTGCTTAATCAAATTGGACAGACGCCAACTTAGACAAGTGACCGCGGCCCTGACTGGTCACGGCCCGTATAATAAACATCTATTTAATATAGGTATAACCGACAGTCCCCTGTGCAGAGCCTGCATGGGAGCTGAAGAAACGGCTACACATGTACTTCTAAACTGTCCAGGTGTAGCGGTGTACCGGGCACAACATCTTGGCACCCCGAGGGCGCTTCCGGAGATCTTCAAGAAGCCCAAAAGTCTTCTTAAGTTTCTGGAGGAGCTGGGGTGGCAAGAGTGAATTTTGAACAAAATTCCCACACACGCAAAATAGGCGCTTAGACGTCGAGTTGCGGAAAACAGCCCTTCAATACCATACATACCATACATACCATACATACTTGAGAAATGATTCATTTTCCATTAAAATTTGGGATAATTTCCAGGATAAAACCTTTACAATGTCTTTCCCAGCGTCTCAAACTATCTTCATCAAAAATCTTAAAAGTAAGTTCTTTTGGTCAATAATACAAAGTAAAATAAATAAAACTATTTTATTTTATTTACTATTTAAGACCAGAAAGCGTTTTTTAGTAATTATAATTTGACAATGAATTTTCTATGAAATATAAAATAGATGTTTTAGCTCAAGTATTATAAAAAAAAAGAAATGTATTTAGTGTTCATTTAATTTCTAGATTTTCTATGGTTTAGTTGCGAATAGCACATCATGTAACCCATCTTTTGTTTTTGTTTGTTGAACAATACACATATATGTACACATTCACTATATGTATCGAGTATAGAATTTTGCGGCTCAAATTTATTGAAATTATTAATCGTTTTCACCAAAGTATGACCATAAAGTATTAATTAAATTGGTCCATCTAGCTTAGAACATAATTTGGTCCATTGTGTTTAGACTATAATTTGGTCCATCATGTCTACTTCAAAAAATATAGTTTAAGTTGCCGTATGTCAGATTCAATAAAGAAAAGGTTCGAATATTATTAATTTGATTGCTATTTCAAAAGTTTTATTTTGAATAATGTAAAATTTCTATAATAAATTTCTCAAATCTTTATATTTAAAAAAAATCTCTAGTAAAGAACATTCATTACTTGTCTAATAATCTCTAAGATTAGGCGAATTAAGTGTTATAATATTATAGCTACTTCATAAGAATATAATATTACAGCTCGGTGCCGGACCATAAAGGGTTTCATGGTCCATCTGTGGACCACGATAGTCCAGCATTGTTTAGTATTTTGGCCCATCCAGATAATAAGGTAAGTACGATTATTTGTAATCTTTGTCTATTAAAAAGGTAATATTTTTGTTTGTCCGTTTGTAAGCTTATAAGTTATAATTTTTGGTTTATATTATATTATATAATTTTGGTGGTCCAAATTTGATAATTTTCAATTTGGTGTGCGGAAATGTATATTATTAATTTTAAATATTTATAATTGGTATGCTTTTTGATAACGATAGTTAAGTTTAGTATTAAGTTAAAATCATTTAGAAAGGTGATGAGAGTGATAGTACAACAAAAATGGATTATACTACGAATTATTTTTTAACAAAAATGAAAACCGACTTAAAAACGTTACAAATCAAAGCTAAAAAGAAGCAGCCAAGAATGACAGTTTTATCCTGCATTTGCAATGAACTTTCGAACGGATATTTTGATTATATTTACAAATTGATACATTAATTAAATTGTATTAAGATTATTTTGCTTTAGTAATAATATCCCAACATATTTATTTATTTTTGAAGTGAAACTTCTTTAGAATCGTTGTGAAACTCGATGATACGAAAAGATAAGTCCACAGTACCAGGCGCTCAGAGACGGGGAAGAGTTAGCCTTAGTTAGATCTCGCCCACCGCGAGTCAGTGACATTTCTAACTCTGTCTAACTCGTGGGTTTGACCTTTGCGCCATCTCCCTCTCTCTATTTAGTATAAATATAAACGAGATTTAAAAATTAGTTTGCCAAAGAAGTTTTACTTCTGACATGTGTACTTTGTACACACGCACTTTTAATTTTTTTGAACTGGATCTTCTTTAGAATCGATGTGATTTCAAACTCGATGAAAAGAAAAAATAAGTCCATAGTACCAGGCACTCAGAGATGGGGAAGAGTTAGCCTTAATTTAAATTCAAGTTTTACTTCTGACATGTGTACTCTTTACACACGCACTTTTTTTTTTATTTCCAGTTGCTCTCATGCCCTCCGGCAATGCGTTTCATACTAACATCAGTGGGGGGGAAGCAAAGGAGGTTGTTATTGAGGGGAGATTCTGCCGGGGTCGTGTCCCTGTGGAACGTGGACGATGCTGCCGTCCCACAGCCGAAGAATGTATCTTGTGAGTATATCCTTATATATATAAAAATCTTGTGTCACGATGTATGTTGCCAATAAACTCTAAAACTACTGAACCGATTTCAATCAAATTTCACATGTAATCGTATTTTGGTCTAACTTACTGGATAGGATAGTTATCATCTAAATTATTCGCTTATGTCGTGAATGTAAACGAATAAAATGTATCAATTAATTGTTTCTTAAGCAAGTGTTTATTTACTGTTTAGTTTTATGAAGTTCTCATACACAACGCCAGTGTACGTTGATTCATCGATAAAATTCTTCAATATTGTTTGACATCTAGGTTGCAAATACAACCAATAGATGGCGCTGTGTGAATTTTTCAAATGAGTACTCCAGTTTTATTTTCAATTTAGCTAATTCGATTTTACCGGAAGGGTTTTATTTCCTCAGTTGCAATTAGAGAAATAAAATATGGCGGTACGAAGTTCGCCGGGTCAGCTAGTTTTTAATATTTTCATAGATTTACACTAATATTTGAAATCTATACATCCTACTAATTATAAATGAAACTATCTTTTCGGATTTTGTCGCGGATTTATTATGATGTTAGATTCCCGACGTTACGAATGCTTTACAGCGCACATGGTCACGGGAGAGACTGAGGTATTAGACGTCTCAGGGGGTTATATACTTGTTACAGACAGTGCCTATCTATGTAACATCTTGAAATTTTTGTAAATTGTGGGAATTTACAAAAATTTCAAGTTACGTATGTTATCCGAGCGGAGCTAGGGTCATTTACTAGTTATACTTTTAAATAATAAACTTCGCTAGGACAAATAATATGTTGAAGAAAAAAATAGACATTAAATTCCCAAAATACTGACAGCGATAATTCTGGCTGATTTTTTAATTAATTGTGTTTAATGTTTATTTTATGGTGTACATTAAAGAATATAATAATGATTAATATTACATTGACAATTTTTCAGCCCACGCACCTATAGTATTGACTAGTTTGGAAATGGCGTGGGAGGAGATGAACCCCAGTCCCGTGGGGATACTCGATCAGTTCAGTCATCCTGAAGAGCCAGGTGAGTAATTAATTCAATTTAAGCAATTTAAACTTCGAACGACGATAGTAAGTAATAGTTTGTGTTACTTCAGGTTGTATATATGTAACTTGACTGTCTGTGTACATCATCTAAATCCGTCCATCCGTCCGTCCGTCCTGCGTGAAAGGAAATCTCACACGGAGAAACATACGCTTATTTGTATAAGCATTTGCTAGAGTGTCTACAAACAGGGCTGTCCAAAGTATAGTCAGGATTAGTTGTCGGGGGGGTTCAAACATAAAAAATTGTGATAAAACAAAAAGAAAAATAGATATTGATGCGATTTCATGTTTTTACTAAACTATTACTTCTCCGATACAAAAAAAATATATTGGGACATTATTACACATAGCGCCATCTAGTTCCGTTTACGAGGCTTGTGTTACGGATACTAGATAGTTGATATACTACATATATAAGTTTAAATACATGCATATTATATTAACAAATTCAAACCAGCGAGACTCGAACCCGCAACCGCTGGTGTAGCAAGAATAAGCTTACATTCAATACTGCGGGTTGGCAGACTTCACACGTCTTTCGATTTGCTAATTTTTCTCAGTCATGCCATTTTCCTTCACCGTATTGCAAGGTTCACTACAAACTTAGCTAACGCGTTGTAAAAGGCTAGAACAAATAAAATAGTAATATTTACCTCTTTCAGAAATAAAACTAACAGCTTCAATATATCTCCTGGCGGCCAATCGCCTAGTGGTAGGTCGTGACGACGGCTCCATAGTCATAGTGAATGCGACTCACACTGTTCAATTACAGTTGTTGCATGGAAACCATCAGCAATTGGATGGTAAGTGGGTTCATTTCTGGGTAACAGATGAACTAAAATCTTACTCTTTTTTGACCGACTCCGGTGAAGTTCAAAAGAGGGTTATGTGTTTGCCCCTATGTATGTTCGCTTCGGCTTAACTGATTTTAATGATTGTTACGTCGTAGGTTATTTATTATATTAATACAATAATAATCAAAATGGTGGATTTAATATGCTAGTTTTAAAGTGGTAGTGCCATGCTTGTTACCTTCGGGTAGTAGCCGAATGGGCCGGCACGCCCCGTAAAGTACCACTCTCTCACAGAAGACCGGCGTGAAGTGGCAGCATGCTGTCGCGTTTCGTCCGGTAAGTGACAGTCCGGTAGGTCCACTCTCCTTCCCTCCTCCCTCTCCCTCCCTCCCTCTTCCCTTCATCCTCCGTCTTCGTTCCCCCTCCCATTTACCCTCCCCCTTCCCTCCCTCTCTTTCCTGAAAAGCCGGCAACGCAGACCCAGATGTCCATGGGCGGAGGTGATCACTTTCCATCAGGTGAGCCTCCTGCCCGTTTGCCGCCTTTATACCATTAAAAAAAATTTTTCTTAAAAAAAAAAATAGATCGAATCAAGCGAGTGGGTATTAAAATACAGGTTTTTAAGAGGCGATTACATTGTACCTCACAATGTAATGTACAAATTATGTTTAAAAGTAATTTGGGATAAGGCCTTCATTTTCTATCTATCTAAGATATCATTCATTTTGGTTTCAGATTGGCCCCCACATCAACTACTCCTCGGCCATAATGGCAGGGTCAACTGTCTTTTGTACCCTCACCATGTGCATCACAGGTACATAGATTTTCTATAACCTATGTAAAGAATCACTACATAGTATAAAAAAAGTCGCTTTCTCTGTCCCGATATCCCTATGTATGCTTAAATCTTTAAAACTACGCAACGGATTTTGATGCGGTTTTTTTTAATAGATAGAGTGATTCAAGAGGAAGGTTTATATGCATAACTAGCGGATCTCGCGGCTTTGCCTGTGCTAAATCTAGGGAAGAGCCCAAGCGAAGCGAGGGCGAGTCGCTAGTAAGATTATAATGCCATCAGTTTTGGTTCGATTCTCGTTAAATAACTGTTCTTGTTAAACTCAATTTTATTGTATTGTAATCTATTTATGAGTTGAAATTTTTTTTTGAATTTCAACTCATAAATAGATTTGAAGCTTCTAATAATGTAAGAAATATCTGAAAACTATTTAAAAGACACAAATATAAAAAGTAACATAGTTGTTTTAAACTAGCATGGATTTTCAGGGATCAGATACTAGCTATATCATTAGGATTAGCTATATCATTGTAACAAATTTCATTAAAATTTGTTTAGTGGTTTTCTTGTCATGCGTTCTCAGATAGAGCTACGAAAAATCTTATAACTATGCATTCGGTTCATCTATCGATAATAAAGATTATTTCAACAAAATTTTCCAGAAACATTTAATGTACAGATTTGACTCTGATAAAATGATGCGATAGAATAACATTAACGATTTATGTTCGTTTCTAGCAGCAGTCCATGTTTTATTCCAAATATCTGTGTTTAAACTTAATTTCATTCAAATCTATCCATTCCAAGAATTAATCAATTCTTGGAAAAAATATACATTATAGTTTGTCCAATTTGTTAATGGTTTTTTGACAGCTCGCCGACTGACAAGCTATAGTGATGACAAAAGGACGTAATAATCGATTTCTCTTATTTTTTTAAGTATAAAATAATATTTATTTTTATATTTATTAATATGAAAATAAATATTATTATCGTAAAACTCAAGTGTGGTGGAGAGAACTAAGAGAATCATAATGTCATTCGGGCCGTGACATTGCATATTTTGATAATTTATGCACACAAGGGTTAATAATTAATATAACTGAAGACTCCTCATCGGACAAATTAATATAAATGATGATTCTTACGAATCAGGTTAATAAAAGGAATTAAACTATTTTAGTTGTTTAATTTATATGACTATAATAAGAAGAAAGTAAAACTTTACGTAATGTTAATGTCTTAATTTATTGGTTTCAACCTTAAAATTTTGTTGTCTTCCTGATTAAATAACATATTACACCTTATTTACATATTAGCATTGATTTCTCTCGATTATTTGTAATCTGTGGCACAATCGTAGTAATCGTTATGTGTGGCACAGCAATAAGGGGGAGGTGCCCGTCCATGAAGTACAATATTAATGAGTATGACATTTTAACTTTAATGGCTAACCATTAAATACGAAACTTTGTGGGCGTGAGCTGTCAAAAAACCATTAACAAAATGGACAAAGTATAGTATTATGTTACTTTCCAGACCTCCATTTATCCCCACACTCCTTAACAATACCCCTTTTCGTCACTCATTTTCGACGTGACAGACAAACATTCGTTATATTAAAAAACTAGCATTTCCCGCGGCTTCGCACGCGTTCTAACGACCGGAAACCAAATTCTTTCTGAGTCTCAGAGTACCTCGCAGAACTATCACCCGCCCTACCCGTTTTTGTAACGTTTTATTGATGGTCACAACATGGTGTAATATAGCCTATAACCTTCCGCAATAAACGGCATATCCATTACAAAAAGATTTTTTTGTTCCTGAGATTAGCGCGTTGAACCAAACAAAAAAACAAACTCTTCATTTTATAATATTAGTATAGATAATATGAATATCTTCTCCACCAAAAGATACGACAGATCCCACCTAGTCTCAGGCGGTATCGACTTCGGGGTGTGCCTCTGGGACCTTTTCAGCGGTGCCCTTCTGCATAGATTCTGCGTGCACGCCGGCGAAATAACACAACTGATTGTCCCCCCACAAAACTGTAGTGTAAGTATCAACGAACTGATGAAACGATTTAATATATATTTTTCAACCGACTTCAAAGGAGGAGGTTCTGAATTCGTCTGTATTTTTGAAGTGAAACTTCTTTAGAATCGTTGTGATTTCAAACTCGATGAAACGAAAAAATAAGTCCAAAGTACCAGGCACTCAGACACGGGGAAGAGTTAGTCTTAGTTAGATCTCGCCCAACGCGAGTTGACATTTCTAACTCTGTCTAACTCGTGGATTTGACCTTTGCGCCATCTCCCTCTCTCTATTTAGTATAAATATAAACGAGATTTAAAAATTAGTTTGCCAAAGAAGTTTTACTTCTGACATGTGTACTTTGTACACACGCACTTTTATTTTTTTTATGTTTGTTACCTCAGAACTTTGGACTGGGTGAACGGATTTTGATGATTTTTTTTTATTTGAAAATTTGTGCTCTTCGCCCATTTTAATTTTATCCAGTTCTGACAGTGGTATCCATGAGAAAACCATAAGTCTTAAATTAGCATTAAGTATGTACGCGACAAATGGACGAATAACTCAATATCTCGCCCACCAATTTCGATGATTTTTTTTTTATTTGAAAGGGTTATTACTTCTGATACTTTCTTTACTTTAAACATGATTACCATTTGTCTTACGGTGAAGGAAACCTGCATGTCTGAGAGAGCCTAGCAAGTTTTCGAAAGACATGTGAAGTCCGCCAACACGCACTAGGCCAGCGCGGTGGACTATGGTCTGATCCTTTGTATTGAAGGGAGCCTCGTGCCCAGCAGTGGGACGTTAATAAGGGCCGAATATATAAACAAACTAGCAAACCCGGCCTGCTTCGCTGGGCGTAAGTTAAAATAAATTAAACGGTTTTTATATATATTTTAATAAAAAAAATAAGTACTACTCCTTACTACATTTTGGCCACGTGCCATCTATAATCTAGAAATAGAAATAAGGTGCCATCTACCGGATATCTGTGCAACTTAGATGACAAAGCGCCATACAACTAACCGATAAAATACACGAAAGTCGTATAATAAACATTTAATTTGAAATAAAATAATATTGCGACTATAAATAAAGATGTAAGCTATCCTATCTTTCAAGTTGGATCAAACTGCACACGGTGTGCAAATTTGATCAAAATCGGTTAAGTAGTTTAGGAGTCCATCGGGAACAAACAACGTGACACGTAATTTATATATATTAGATTACTAACTTTTCTGGCTTTTAGAATGGCAGCCCTATAAATAGTAATTTTGGCTTATTTTGTTTACAGCCTAGGATACAAAAGTGTATCTGTTCTGTTGCTTCTGACCACAGCGTTACATTACTGAGTGAGTACATTTCTGTCTCTTATATATATTTATGTATGTATGTATGTATGTATGTATGTATGTATGTATGTATGTATGTATGTATGTATGTATGTATGTATGTATGTATGTAAGTATGAATGCGCCACAAAGTCTTGACTTTCCGAAACGTGAACCATAAATCCGCAAAAAAACCCCAAAAAGTTAAAAATATATATCCCGTTTTATATATTATTTTAATTATAATTTGTTATTAAGACATAATTTGTTACAATATTATTTTCATTATTATTTGTTAACTTTTTTTTCCATATCAGGTCTCTCGGAAAGAAAATGCGTGACACTAGCGTCCCGTCATCTATTCCCGGTGGTGACAATAAAATGGCGGCCGGCTGACGACTTCATGGTGGTAGGGTGTAGTGATGGCACGGTGTATGTGTGGCAGATGGAAACTGGACATTTGGATAGGGTTTTGCATGGTAAGTTATGTGATAAACATTTAAAAAAAATTGTGAAGGAACGTTTGTCTACTAAAGGCTGTTATTCGATTAACGATTTTTTAGAAGACAGTACGCCTTGGGAATGATGTGATAGCCGCCAGGCTATTTCAACGTATAGAATTATTGTTAATTTACAATTTAATTTAAAAAACTATGAGATTAAGATAAAAAAAATTATTAGTCCCGCTGAGTTTTGTTCGCCAGTTCTTCTCAGGTCAGAGGTTTCTTCTTTCCGAACTGGTGGTAGACTCATGACGTTCAGTAAGAAATTGTAACAATTTTTATGCTTTGAAAAAAATTTGATTTGATTGATTGATGTACGAAAGTTCATCAAGAATAGGTAAAGTATTGTACAGCATGTTGAAATTCTACTACTATTTTTATCCAATTGTGGCAGGGGGTTGTGTTTCTTTTGAGTGTATGTATGTGTCAATATTTCTTTTTATGTTCTGAAGTCGTTTAGGCTTGACGGGTTTTGTATTGATAAGTTTCTTTAAATTCGTCTTAAAAAATATCAATTTAAATTTTATATGGCCGATTTTTGGCGCCATATTATTTCTTCAACTTTTTCTCTTCAAACATATCGAGTGAGGTATCAGAACGAATGTTTCTTGGCTAGCAAAAATATATACAACCTCTATGCTATACGAAATAAGCACTTGGCCAGCGGATTATGCCTTGATCTCCCTCGTATTTAAATAATGCCCAGTGCCCAGTAGTAGGACGTTAAATAGGGCAGAAAGAAAGTTTCAATAAGTGATATAATTCTTATAAATAAAACATTAAAAACTTTAAAAAAAATTTAATGAGTAACTGAAAATAATTACAATGGCCTATAAGGACAGAGCGCAATATTGCTTCCTCGATGTCTGGTGACAAAATGGCTGTCCCACTCCGCTGTCTCCTATTTTTCGGTGTAGCCGTACTGTGGATGACTAACTAGTGTTGCCATCTAACATCTATACTAATATTATAAAGCTCAAGAGTTTGTTTCTTTGTTTGGTTTAACGCGCTAATCTCAGGAATTACTGGTACCCGTACGATTTGAAAAATTCTTTTTGTGTTGGATAGTCCGCTTATCGAGGAAGGATATAGGCTATATGACATAACGCTGTGACCAATACAAGATGAGCGTCAATGAAAAATGTTGCAAGAACGGGAAGGACGGGCATTAGTTCTGCGAGGTGTTGTACCGCCCAACTCAGAAAGAATTTGGTTTCCAGTCTTTAGAACGCGTGCAAAGCCGCGGGAAATGCTAGTAATAAATATCATCATCATCAGCCCTTTTTGACGTCCCACTGCTGGGAACAGGCCTCCCTTAGTACGAGGGGGATACTTCACATGCCTTTCGAAAACTTGTGAGGTTTTCTCAGACATGCAGGTTGCCTCACAATGTTTTCCTTCACCGTAAGACAAGTGGTAATCATGATATAAATGATTCGCACATGAAAATATCAGAGGTGCGAAACCCGGATTTGAACCCGCATCACTCGGTTATCCAAGCGATGCGTTACCGCTGGGCTACCACTGTCTATAATAATAACTCTAGTATCCTTAAAGTATAATAGTAACACTAGTAATGAATATAATTTTTCATAATAGGTATGATAGCAGAAGAAGTCTTGGCGGCGTGTGACGAAACTTTAGCGGACGAGTTGGGAGGTGCGATGACATCAGGCACTGACTTACAGGGCTTGGCCAATCCCGCTGTACATTTCTTTAGGTAATGTTTATTTATTCATCCATTCATTCATTCATCCATTCATTAATTAATTAATTCATTCATCCATTCATTCATTCATCCATTCCAATTGTTAAATACACGCAATTATTTTTGATATGAAATTGTTATCTATACTATTAGTATAAACGAAATTGTTCCCCTTTAAAAGTTTTAAAAAAAGTTTGCGATAGCATATGTCTATCATTTAAAGGTTGTCTCGCTATAAGCTTTTTTATGGTAATCAAAATTGTTTTAAGAATATGCATTAGCTGGGAAGGTGTTTAATAAGGATGTATTAGTTGTTTGAAAAAATAAGCACCAAGACGACGACGACTCTTTTTCCATCACTTCATATTATCAAACAAAGTCCTTCGCTGCGTCTGTCTATCTGTCCGTCCGCGATAAACTCAAAAATTACTGCACCGATTTTCATGCTGTTTTCACCAATGGATAGAGTTTTTCCCTACGAAGATTTTAGTATATAACTTTCGCTTGGATTTGTCTCTAGTGGGATATATATCTAATATATATAAATTACATGTCACGTTGTTTGTTGATGGACTCCTAAACTACTTAACCGATTTTAATCAAATTTGCACACCGTGTGCAGTTTGGTCCAACTTGAAAGATAGCTTACATCTTAATTTATAGTCGCAATATTATTTTATTTCAAACGAATTCTAAAGAAGTTTCACTTCAAAAACCCACTACAGGGGTCTTCGCCACCGCAACCTGACAGCCATGCGTGCGGCCACGCAGCGCGGGCTCGCGGCGCTACAAGCCGCGGACCGCAGTGGCCACGCCGGGCCTTTAGCTGAGCCTGCGAGGGCTCGTAGGGCTCCGCTGACCATACAGGGCTTCAGATCCAATCCGGCTGGTGAGTTTGATATTAAATTCGTGTATTCAACTCTTTTTAAGGTTCCATAACTGGGCAAGGACCTCCCTTCACGCAGGCCTGCCGCGTGCTAAGGTGCAAAGTGTGCACCGCATAACGGCGGCAAAACAGATATCGAAACGAAAACGAAACATTTTCCTAATTTTGCATGTTTAATATATTTTTAATTAACTAAAAATTAAAGGACAGATTCGATGAGTTAAAAACGTTTTTCGGCTTTTTAAACTATAACTTATTTAATTACTGCGATGATGACTTGGGCGGTTTAATCGGTATTGCACAAAGGCGCTCAAACAGCTAGCGGCGGGCCCTTCACGAGTAGCAGTACGAGGGAGCAGGACAAGTCCACTGCGTTGGCCAATTGCGGGTTCGGTTTAAAGAATCTTTATTTTTTCTCATAAGACATACAATTACAGTATATAGTCACTTAAAATGAGAAACATTAGAAAGAATATAAAACGGTATAGTAATGTTCGGTGCGTGTGTCTATACGTTTTGGTGTGTGTGTGCGTGTTTGTAGATGTGTGTGCGTATGTATGTGTGTGTTTGTTTGTTTATAAATGTGTGTGTGTGTGTGTGTGTGTATGTGTGTGTGTTGGTGCGTGCGGTCGCCTGTTGGTGCATGCGTGCGTATGTAGTGTGTATTTGTGTGTGTGTTATTTATGTGTGCGTGCTTGATATAATGTTATTAATGAATTTGTGTTTTCTAGTATTTTTATTTACTTTTTTTTTTTTTTTTTTTAAAGCCTGTTATAATATAGGCATGTTAATATTACGTTTTTTCAAATGTTACTAAGAATGTAATTTTTTAGCAATTCTTTAAATTTTGCCACGGACTTTACGTTAGTTATACATTCGGGTAAGTTATTATACATTCTAGCTCCATCATATTTTATGTTTAATTTACCGTAATTTGTCCTGGTTCTGGGTAACTGTATTAAATTGGTATTTTTCCTGCGCTTACTATATTTACTAGGACTTTTCAGATCAAAACGTAACTGTGTTTGTAGTGTTCCTTTGAGTATTTTTCTGACTAACATGCATGTATTGTAGGTATATATCTGTTTTACATTAAGAAGCTTTGTTATTTTGTAAACATCTTTTGTAGGTGTCAAGAAATCCATTTTATAGAGTACTTTTATTAGTTTATTTTGTGTTCTTTGTAAAGGTTGTAAGTTACTCTTAGCTGCGCATCCCCATATCTCAGTAAGATACTCTAGATGTGGTTTAACTAAGGTATTGTATATAACAATTCGTAATTTTTCTGGTATGCATTTGGATAGATTTCTTAAGCAACCAAGTAAAGAAATTAGTTTTTTACGTATTTTCATTATGTGGGGTTTCCATGTTAGCTTGTGGTCTAAAATTAACCCAAGATATTTTTCTTGTTCGGATATTTTTAGAATGTCATTATTTATTTTAAGTGTTAAATTTTGATTAATTTTTTTGTTTTTAGCGGCGAAAATCATGTATGCTGTTTTGCTGGTATTGATTGTGAGAAGGTTATATTTAAACCACTCGTCAAGGGTATCAAGATCTTTTTGAGATTTTGCCATAATTTCATTTATATTTTCTCCATAGTAGAAAAGGCATGTGTCATCTGCATATAATATTATATCCCCAGTTAGGTCGAGTTTACTAATGCTATTAATGTAAATCAAGAATAATAATGGTCCTAGTATGGATCCTTGCGGGACACCGTGAGTTATCTTAGCCATAGTACTTTTACTGTCGCCAATCTTGACTATTTGATATCGATTATCTAAGTAAGACTTTAGAATATTATATGCTGTGTCACTAAAAAGGTAACTAAGCTTCTTAAGTAAAAGTGGGTGACTCACCGCGTCAAATGCTTTTTTGATGTCAATGAATATGCCTACGGCCACCTGTTTTTTATCAATAGCACTTTTTATATTACTAACTAAGTCAATGGTAGCTGCTAAAGTATTTGACTTCGGCCTAAATCCATATTGTTTTTTAGAGAGAAAGTCAATGTCATTTAGATGTTGATATATTCGCGTGTAAAGTATCTTTTCAAATATTTTAGAGAGGACTGGTAAAACTGATATAGGCCTATAGTTACTTGGGTCAGTTTTTAGGTCAGACTTATAAATGGGACTAACTTTAGCTATTTTTAGGCTGTCAGGAAAAGATCCTTCATCTAAGCACTTATTTATACAAGCGACTAATTCATCCACTATTAAATCTTTTATACATTTAAGTGTTTTAGTATTTATTTGGTCGATACCACAGCTTGAATTACTGTCCAAATTATTAATAATTTTCAAGACCTCCAACGATGTACACGGTTTGAATCTGTTTAAAAGAGTAGTCGATGTGTTTTGTTGTGTGAAAGGGTAAGTGTTGGGGTTGTGATAATGTGTAGGAATACAATTTACCAAAACAGAGCCAATCGTTGAGAAAAAGTTATTGAACGTATTACATATTTCTGTACAGTCCGTAATAATATCGTCATTAATTACTAGTTTAGATGGGACATTGCAGTTTTTTACTTTGTTGTTGCTTAGGCTGGATATTAAGTTCCACATCTTCTTAGGTTTCCTCCTGCAATTCTCAAAAGCATTGAGGTAATATTGTCTTCTTAGTCGTTTGATCAGTTTGTTAACTTTATTCTGCTCAATTGTGAACAGCTCCTTTAATTTGTCGTCCTTGGGATTCTTTTTGAATTTTACCCATGCTTTATTTCGTATGTTGATACAATTAATCACTTCTTGTGTTATCCAATCATCCTTTGGTAAGTTTTGAATTTTAGTTTTAAGTGTTTTGTTGGTCTTTATATTTTCTTGAATGAATTGTTCCAGATTAGAGAAAACATGATTTTCGTTAGTGAAATTTTTTTGCGACATATCAGAGTAAAGAGATGTATAGTTAACTGCTTCGTATTGTATTTTTGGCTTTGGCACAACTATACGCTTTTTTAATTCAAAATAAATTTGTTTATGATCCGACATACTAGATTCAATTAAACAAAATTGAAATGGGTGTTCTTTCACGTTCGAGCAGATATGGTCTATGATTGTTTTAGTTGTGTTCGTCTCTCGCGTACAATGTTCTACATTAATTTTATTCAATAAAATGTATCCTGATTCCCTTATACAGTTTTGATACTCTATTGCTCGGGAGTCATTAGAGAGCAGGTTGATATTGAAATCACCAAAGACGACACATCGCTTTCGCTGTTCGAGATATGTTGAGAATCTATCCAAGAAGTCATTTACGTTCGTATCAGGTGGTCTATATACCAATCCTATATTTAGAGCTAGTTTGTTAATATAGATCCACAGGTAGTTATTTCTGTCGTTGTAAAGCGATTCAGTTACGTCAAAGGTAAATTTTTTATGTATAAAGATTGATACACCACCTCCCGTACCACCAGATCGGATGTTAAAGACATGCGTATAGTTGGGTATTTGTATTGATTGTGCTTCATATTCTGACGTTAGCCAGGTTTCTGTTAGCAGCACAATGTGCACATCGGCCGGTATGTATTTCAGAATGCAAGTTAGTTCTTCGAGCTTTCCTGAAGTATGTAAGCTTCGCACATTTGCGTAAAAACATTTAAGGGACGAAGAGCTTGTAACAATATTCTGGTAATTATTTGCCAATTGGTAAGTAATATTATTATTATCGTTTAGGTGTGAATTACTTATGTTACTATTGTGTTGATTTGTTTTTCTCAGTTTTTTGCGGACCCTGTTATGATTTTCGGAACGCCTTTAATATATTTGATTGTTAAATTAGTTTCTCCTTTATCCGTGCGTATTGCTAGCTGCTCACGCAAGGCGCTCATATACTGTTTTTGTTGTAGTGTTTGATCTGAGTATACACGTAACTTTTCATTCTTTATCTTTGTCTTATTCCGTAATAAATATTTAACTGTGCTCTCAGATTCAAAGCAAACTTTTATGGGTCTAGCTTTACCAGAGATTTGTTTTCCCAAACGGTATATTTTAATTGGTTGAGGGCAATCGGGGCTTATAGTATGCAGGATATTTAGAAGTTTTTGTTTGTCTTGTTCTTTCATTTTCAATACATCCGAGTTTGTGTCTTCCGGAATGCCTACAACGACAATATTTTTTGACCTCAGAGCACGTTCATGGAGCTCAGCGGCAAGATCTTCATAAACGGTATGCGGCGTATTTTGCAACGTAGTTGGCAAGGGATCATTGTTCATTGTGGACAAAATTTTATCTTTTTCCATTTCTATTTTTGCAAAGGAGGATTTGAGATAACATATATCAGAAGACACTGACTCACAAAGCTTTATATCCGTCTCAACTTTTTCGATACGCTCTGACAGGTTACTCAATTGTTGCTTGAACGTACTGAGGGAGTCCTTGATGGTTGTAATTTCAACTTTTAAAGATTTAAACTCTTCCGAAATTGCGTTGTGAACCAGAGTTTTTAAGTCATTTCTTAGCTTATCGTTTTCGTCGGCTATTATTCTTTGCACCAGTTCAGCCGATAGTGGAGTATCCTCCCTAGATGAAGGTGATCCGGGTGATAACACTGCATTGGATCCGCCGCCGCCACGGTTTATAGTAACGTTATCGTTGCTTTGCATTAATTTTGAGGAACTTCTTATCGGAGTATTGTCGTTTTTTATTGGCTTTGGTTGTTTATTTGTGCATTCAGGACATACCCATTTCTTCAAATTAGGTGTAATTGATTTTTTATCGGTTGGATACAGACATTGAACATGATAGTGATGTTTGCAGTTGAAGCATACGAGGACACTACCGGCGGCGCCCTCTATCGTACTTTTACAACATTGAAATTTCATTCTTCACAAATTTTAGATGATAAAATTTTTAAGAATAAAAACAGCTTGATGTGCGGATCGAACTCGGGCCCCAACGAATAATGCGCAATCTGCGTCTTGGCCGTTACGCCACCAGTCACTTAAGGACATGCAGCGAATTTGACGATCCGATAGGTCGGCCCGTAGCAAATGTTTGTTATTATCAGTTTAGGGTAATTGTCTTATTATTAGTTTCACTCACTGAACTACCCAATATAAACTTTTATAACAGCACTTAACACAACAGTTTTTGACGATAAAATGTGGTAATTACGTGTATTTAGTGTAAGATTTTAGCCAACACAGTTCATATTTAAGTTCTTTTATTGAATAAGCGATATTCAATCACGCAAGGAATGGTTTAGACACTTGAAAAGATTTTATTTTATAGGAGCAAAGTGTTGCGTGTCTACTCTGAACAAGTGCGCGCCGAACCTTTTCAGACAGACTAGACATGTCTTTCGAAAACTTGCTAGGTTCTCTCAGATATGCAGGTTTCCTCACGATGTTTTCCTTCATCGTAAGACAAGTGGTAATCAATTCAACATCAAAACAAAAAAATTACAAAGGTTTCGCAAATGAAGTAATTTGGCGAGTACCTGAACTTGACTCTGTTATGCAAACGGACGGACTACTGGCCTATCACTGACTCAAACTAAACATAAGTTTTTTTTTCTTAGGTTTACGCGAATGTTTGACATTATAAATGAAACTATCTTTTCGGATTTTGTCGCGGATTTATTATGATTTTTGGTTCCCGACGTTTCGAATGCTTTACAGCAATCATGGTCACGGGAGAGACTCCGAGACAAAATCCGAAAAGATAGTTTCATTTATAAACATAAGTTAGTTATTAGTAAAAGAACTGGTGCTGAATATAAGTTTTTAAAATAAACGTTTTTAACTGAAAATAACAGAAGAGACTATTTGTAAATTAATAATAATAATAAATTCACTCTCACTTTCGCGATACAAATTTTTGTATTGTATTGTATTTATGAATTTATGTCACGTTTTTTCAAATTTTTAACCTTATTTTTATACTTCATATTGTGTGGCTTTTGTATGCCATTTACTTTTATTATGGAAAATATTAAAAAGTAAGAATATTCCAAGTGCTTGTAAAATTCGATTTCAATAAAGTATAAAATATACTATTTATATAAATAAAATAATAATTTAATTTAGGTATATAAATGAAATAAAAAATAAATATTTGTTTAACCTAAGGTAATCGAGGTTTTAGAGCACGACAAGGCATGCATGGTAATGTATGTGAAAGTATTTAGGGCTTTTGCTGGTTGTTTAAAACTCCATTATATAGCTTTTGGCTTCGCTGGAGTGTTACCATTGCCATTTTTTTTGGAAATTCGTTTTAAAAAATCGTTTTTTTTTAATTTTTATTTTTTTTTATAAAAATGGTTTAAAATGTATTTTTTCGGTTTTTATATTGGACTTTGGTATATTTTTAAGATACCTTTGTATAATTCGAGTTTAAATTAAGAAAAAAAAATATATTTTTATAGTAATGATTTTTTTAGGAAATTACGAAATGTATCAGAAATTTTATTTATCTCTAAAATGCTTTTGCAAAATATTCTACGTATTTAAATTTATATTGAAAACTCATTTAAGTGGCTTTCAAATTTTTTAAGTCTTTACTGTAATATAAAAAGCTTATACATATAATATTCATGTATTCGTGAAAATTCGCTTAAGTAGTATGTGTGAGTGAGATAGTAAATAATGACAGTTGTCATATTGTATATAGATTATATATTATAACTATTGTTTTTTTTTATTTTAACAGATTATTAATGATTTTGAAATATTTAGATCCCGAAAGTCACATTCTCTTCTTCGATATTGAGGGTTTGATCGTGGAATTGCTAAGCGAAGAATATTCTGCAATGAGTCCGGCTAGCTTGGAGGTTTGTCATATTTTTTTATTTTATTTTTCAATATTCCTAATTTTTCATAAAACTTTTTTCTTGGGTCATTATTTTTAAATTTTTATTAACATTTTTTTTGTAATAAATTTCGTTCGTAAACTGTTTTTTTTTAACATGTAAAAATCTTTTTCTTACAAATTAAAAAATAAGTTCAGTTAAACTTAGTTATAATTTTAACGTATTTATTGTTGCTTTTAATATGTTAAAATACTAACTTATATAAATTATTTTTAGGCGGCAGGCTTGATAACAAGCGAGTATATGAAAGTTGCTGCTTTGACTCAATCGGCGAGTCCGGATGCGGCTAAGAGGATATCCGGTAAGAGATATCCGTTTTTATTAAATATATTCCTTTTTATTTTAGATGTATAACATTTAAACATATTGATGTATGCATTTTGAGTAAATGTTAAAAACAAGGTGGTCACAAAAAATATTTTTTAAATATATAAACTCCAAAATATATACGGATAGATATTTAAAAGTAGTCTTACTATTATTAATCATTACTATACACACGAAATAAACATTTTTTTAATAAAAAGTGCACCAACTTCAAACTACTTCTAAAATTTTTATGTCACGTTTTAGTAACCACGTGACTTACCTTTTATTGTATGATATTTGAGAATGTACAAACATATTTAAAAATATACGTCTTATAGTAGGTATATATAATATACATTTTCCTTTTTTGAAGTCGGTTGAAATACAAAAAATATTGATTTTTCTTTTGTTAATACTATTCTATCGTATTGTACACGCTTGCCATAATGGATAGATTTCTTTGGTCGAGTGAAAGACAAGGCGGGTGATATGGAACGTCTATTGAAAGAAAAGGACAAGCATGGTTTGTATGTTTCTATATTTACTAGCGACTGGCCCTCGCTTCGCTCGGGCTCTTCCCTAGATTTAGCACAGGCAAAGCCGCGGGTTCCGCTAGTTATGCATATAAACCTTCCTCTTGAATCACTCTATCTATTAAAAAAAACCGCATCAAAATCCGTTGCGTAGTTTTAAAGATTTAAGCATATTATATAGGGACAGAGAAAGCGACTTTGTTTTATACTATGTAGTGACTAGTGATTTCCTTCTCCCTCCCTCCCTCGCTTTGATTAGGAACTTCGTAAACAATAGCTTTTAATACTACAAGTTATATATGACGACACATTTGGCGCAGTTTGTAGTGACCCTACTTTCTTGCGCCAGCGGTCGCGTGTTCGAGTCCCGCTGGGGGCATTCATTTGTTAAACTCGGATATTTGTACTACAGTCATGGGTGTTTATATTTTTAATATGTATGTATTTAAAAACTGATATAATAAATTTATATGTGTAGTATATGAACTATCTGGTATCCCTAACACAAGCTTCGTAGCTTACCCTGAAACTAGATGGCCCTGTGTAATAATAATGTCCCAACATATTATTGGTCAGGTCAGTTATAGGCCGATAAGTGATGAGAAAAAATAAACAATATCAATACCCCTTTTTTAAGCATATTAGGAATATTACCTTTGGCATAGTTATTGTTTGTACGAAAAAAAGTTAAAATTTAGTGGGGATTTAAACCCGCTTCACTCGATTTCTCAAGCGAGTACATCACCACTAGACTATCACTGTCATTATTATTTACTATCTATCTATTATTGTTGGAAAAAAATCATTAATATATTATAAATTTTTTCTTAGGTCTCCTCGCGAAAATGAAGGAAGGGGCCGAAACGATGCAAACAAAGTTGCAGGCTAAAGCTGACCAGTTAAAAGCACATATGGACCAAAAAGGTAAGTGTAGATATAAAGTTCGATATTATAACAATATAAATTCATGTATAATTCGCGTCATGTAAAAAGAACGCTGGCTGTCAAGTTGTGCAGAGGCGATTTATAGGACAATTTGGTGGTAAGAGGGGGGCCGGCTTGCTATTGGTTCGTCAGTTCAAAATACCATCGCGCACACAAAAGTTATTAATTACGAAATGGTTTTATATAAAAAATAAAGAAAAAATACTTTTCACGTATATTGTTTTATAAAGAGAGAGTCAGATAATAATGCAGTTAATAATAAAAAAATATATATTAATTAAATTAATTATTTTTTTTGTAAGTAATTTAAACATTATACACTGAATCAAACATATTTTATTAACTATAAATTCTATTGAATGACATATCTAATATATTTTTCAATTTACCTGCCAATATTACCAATATACTTGGACAGAAAGACAGAAAGACTTGTTCAAAAATAAAAGAATAGGCTTAGTAATTTCGTATGCGAATGTACCGATGCGCAAACTCACCCCCCCACCACTTTCTTCCAGCGTTCTTTTTACGTGACGCGAACTGTAATCGTCGAAGTATATATTTCTAATAATTATAATAATTTATATTTATATATATATATTTCTAAATGCGGACACAGCATATATTTTCAGAGTTGCGAGAGTTAATCCCTCTGAGGGCCCTCTGAGGATACTATACATACATATTATGTTTTTAATATTTATGTATTTTAAGTTATATATAATATGAAGCGTATAAACTATCTCGTATTCGTAACATTAACCTCGTTACCACTTAACTAGATGGCGCTGTTTGTAACAATGTCCCATATTTAATAAATAATTATTTATTTGTATGTAGTAAAAAAATAACTTAATTTTTTTGTGCACTGTGTAATTTAAAGGGTTTATAGGTAAGTTTTAATGATTGGTATGATATGGTAATAGTTCAACAATACGTTGTTTTATATATTTCTATACAAATATTATAAAGAGGAAAGATTTGTATGTAAGTGTGTTTGTAACGAATTGGCTCAAAAAGTACTGGACCGATTTTAAAAATTCTTTCACCATTTGAATGCTACATTATCACTGATTAATACAGGCTATTTTGATTGCAAGAAAAAATAAGGATCTCTACTAAAACTACAATAATGTTACCCAAGGTGTAAAAAAATGCCTATAAAATATCTTTTGATGAAAACTATTGATGATAGAACAAAAAAATGTTCCACAATATTAATTTCTGCGCCGCGCGACTATGAAAGAATTTGGTTCCCGGTCTTTAGAACGCGTGCGAAGCCGCGGGATATGCTAGTATTTTAATATTCTGACATCTGTCGTGATGGATGCGAACCGAAGTACAAAAAGATAAACTTTCAGTAAAATAACGATAGATGGCGCTACTTATAACAAAAACTTTTTGTTATATTTATATTTTTTTATTTATAATATCTATACCCATGTATATTTATATTTTCTTTCATGTGTTTTTATTCATTTATTATTTTTCAATGAGAAATATTTATTTCTAAGGAAATTCAGTTTACGAGTTTGTTAATCGACTAATAAATTTAGCTAGCGAAAGTTATGACTTTGGACATAAATTATGTCTTTGTTTTGTGTGACACAAAAATAAAAAATAACACAATAAAATGCATTTACTTACATTTTGCAAATTTTGAAATATTACATATTGCAAAACTATACCAAAGCAATATTCCATCATTATGTATAAGAAAATGTAAAAATCTTTCCATAATGTTCAAAGATAATTAACCAAAAACTTGATAATACTTTCTTAGGTTTACGCAAATGTTTGACATTATAAATGAAACTATCTTTTCGGATTTTGTCGCGGACCATGTCTCTCCCGTGACCATGATTGCTGTAAAGCATTCGAAACGTCGGGAACCAAAAATCATAATAAATCCGCGACAAAATCCGAAAAGATAGTTTCATTTACAAAAACTTGATGTTATAATATTCCCAAGAATAAACATTTTGTTTTTTTTTAATATTAATTATACTATTTTTAATCTGTTCGTTTGTTTATTCGTATACAATAATAACTATAACTATGGTATTATTTAAAAAAAAAATAAGTAAAAACCCGGACAAAGACGCGCGCGTCGTATAGTCTGTACTACATTGACAAGTAAACGTTGACAAGTACAAAAACAAAGTACAATAAGTTCTTAATTATTAGTTGGTTACATTTAGTGTCCAAGGCGATCTACATTCATAAATAATTTGTTCGATTGAAATCTGTAAACACACGGAGTTGTAATACTTCAAACACATAAAATATTTTTTATTTTTGTAATATAATATTCGAATACACAGTCATGATTTATCACTCATCTTTAGCAGATTGATTATGTAACATACATAAAATACAACATTTGTAATAGTAGTTCAATCGTTCTCTTGACGACGCATTAGGCTCAGTTTTTAAGAGTCCTTACTTACTGTGTTATTGGTTGCGGGTGTCTAATAGGCACAAATATATATGTATACAGTATATATGTATATTTTACATATTTAAAGTTATACATGTGTGGTGTATCAACTATCTGGTACACATAAATCACACCTATTATCATGGAACAAGATGATTCGGTGTATTGATTTTTTATTAATTAATTATTAATATACCATCATATTTATTAGGTAACCATAAAATTTTGATATATTCTTTACAGTTAAATAGTATATCCATGTATTTGTTAAATAATTACCAAAAGATTCAATAATCGAATTTAAAACTATCATGCATACAAAAAATTATTGTCATAACTTTACAATAATATTTTGATAAGTCTACGTATGAAACAATATTACCCCGTATGTTTTCAATAGTAAGCCTACGCCCTCGCCAAGGTAGTCCAGATTCAAGTAAACAAGCTTCCACTGTATATATTATACATACAGAAAGATATAACCTCTACAAACTAAGATATATACACCATAATACAATAGCAACAATAATGTTATTTCTAAAGATACATTTCTTTTGTTTAAGCACTAGTTATTATTGATCTATGCATCGTCTTTTATGAAGTCATAATTTGTACACAAATATTGTTGTAGTATTTGTACTTTTTAATTTTATTTCGAGCGAAACCTTTCTTTTTCTAAAATAAAAGTAGCCGAACATACGCCTTATTATTTTTGCTGTAAGTAAAAGTCTCCTCAAAATCTGTCCATCCGGTTTAGAGATTAGCTGAAACAAACAGACAGACCGAAAGAAAAGTGATTAAACTTGTAGTTGTATTTCTCTCATAACCTTACCATAAGTAATTTAGTAAAAAGTTCTTATATATATAGTTAATACTTTATAGGTTTAGCATCAACGAAGCCACAGGTTCCGCTAGTTAAATTAAATAAATTTTCTACCTGCTCCTTTTTTGAAGTCGATTTAAAAGTAGCCTCCCTATCTGAAAAAAGTTTCAATTTGACAACAAAATCCCCATTATCAAAATGATCCGCCATTTATTGAATTCATTTGTTACAAAAAATGTGATAAATGAAGAACCGCTCGACCGACTTTGTGCAAACTTCACATAAACCATCTACTAAATAATCCAAACAAAGCCTAAATATTTGGTTTGGATAGGTGAGCCCGTTCTTGAGTTATAAATTACAACGAAAAGTGGCATTGATTTTTATATAATATATTTATATTGATTACAATTTACAAACAGGCGCTTAAATTTTATTTATCTGTCATATTTGGTCTCTCTTCGACAGCGAAATCCAAAGCAGAGTTATGTTGACGACACGTTTGGCTCAGTTTGTAGTGATCCTACTTGCTGCGCCAGCGGTCGCGGGGTTGAGTGCCGCTGGGGGCATTCATTTGTTGAGCACGAATGTTTGTACTCCAGTCATGGTGTTTGTATTCCAGTCATGGGTGTTTGTATTCCAGTCATGGGTGTTTGTATTCCAGTCATGGGTGTTTGGTCACAAAGATGTGACAAGTGGCCCACTTCGGTGGGCGGTGTGTCTAGATTTTATTGAAATCTAAATATTTTTTCAAAAACCTTATAGAGCTATTATTGAGTATTATCGATAAGGAGTCCGAATTTAAGTATTGATAGGGTATAGAAAATTGTTTAATGAATATTAAAAGGCCTTCTAAGAGAATATACAATTTATTTTCTAGAAGCAATAAAAACCATCATGGGAATTTTAATATTATTAGAGTCTTTTTTCAATTTTAAAGGAACTGGCTCTTGTTCAGATTCTATTCCAACCTCAAAACTCACTTCGATTTCGATATCTGGAGGACGTTGCTTTCCAGGTTGTGACTTTCCAGGACGTGGCTTTTCAGGTTGTGGCTTTCCAGGTTGTGGCTTTCTAGGTGGCTTTCGATGTGGCTGTCGCGGACGGTGGCCTGATTTAGGTCTATATTTTGGTCTACTGCGTCTTGTTTCGTGGTTATATTTTATATATTCTAGCTCATTAGGTTCAGGTAATAGCCCTAAATGCCCAATACTAGAATCTTCTGGGACTAAAATTTGTTCCTCCGCCTGTGGACGACTCACTTGCCGAACGTAACGCTTCTCTTGTTTGTCGAAGCTCCCGGTAACTGTCTTCGATACAGTATCTTTTACATTATTAGTAAGCTGTTTTAATTCGCCTTGTAAGGAGTCTTGCATCAAATTCAGTACCGTTGCTGTCAATATTTTAATGATGTATTTATGAATTATTCTAGTTAGTTAAAAAGAACTAAAAAGTTCCTAGACGTGTTCTAAATGTCAACAAACATACACTCATAACATCATTTCATTCATATACATAAGTATTTACACCCATATAGAAGCCTTAGGTCACACTTTTTGAAGTGAAACTTCTTTAGAATCGTTGTGATTTCAAACTCGATGAAACGAAAAAATAAGTCCATAGTACCAGGCGCTCAGAGACGGGGAAGAGTTAGCCTTAGTTAGATCTCGCCCACCGCGAGTCAGTGACATTTCTAACTCTGTCTAACTCGTGGGTGTGACCTTTGCACCATCTCCCTCTCTCAACGAGCTACGGGATTATTTAGTATAAATATAAACGTCATTTAAAAATTAGTTTGCCAAAGAAGTTTTACTTCTGACATGTGTACTTTGTACACACGCACTTTTTTATTTGTATAATAAAACATTAAATGAAAATGTGAAAAAAGTGAAAATTCAATACTCGTCGTGTGAATAGCAAAATAGATAAAAAGTAAGAGGGAAGGAGTGTGGACACAATACATTTCAGAAAACAATTTTTTTTATTCATCTGAATATGATGAATAAAAAAAACTTTGTTAAAATACGTTATTAAAATATATAAATACATACTAGCCTTTACCGCGGCTCCGCTCGCGTTCAAAAGGCTGAAAAACAAAAGAAATTTTTTTTCTTCCGTTTTTGCAACATTTTTCATTGATGTTTCGCTCCTATTGGTCGTAGCGTGATGTAATATAGCCTATAGCCTTCCTCGATAAATGGACTATCCAACACAAAAATATTTTTTCAATTCGGACCAGTAGTTCCTGAGATAAGCGCGTTCAACCAACAAAACAAACAAACAAATTCTTCAGCTTTATAATATTAGTGTAGCTATACGTATGTAAATATTATAGGATCAACAATAAATATAATACTTATAATATCACTAAAAATTACTTTCAAAGTTTTAAACTATCTTAATAAATATTTACCGAGTAAAATAAGTAATGGAGACTTCATGATAGCTGATGTAGGTTTCTCAATAGTAGGCACTTTACATTGTACTAATAATATTTCTTATATAACTGTGTTAAAATTATCGCCCTTGAATTAATTTTGTGCTTCAATGACTAATATTCTAATATTAACTTACAAATTACTAATTTTCGTTACACGTTGTGTTAATTATGGAAATTTATATTCATGATTAGGATTTATTATAAGAAAATAATTAAAAACCAGCATTTCCCGCGGCTTTGCACGCGTTTTAAGTACCGGAAACCAAGTTATTTCTGAGTCGCACGGTATGGTACTTCGCAAAACTAACGCCCGGCCTTCCCGTTTTCTGTAACATTTTTCATTGATACTCTGCTCCTATTGGTCACAGCGTGATGTAATATACCTTATAGTCTTCCTCGATAAACGGACTATGCAACAATTTTTTTTCAATTCGGATCGGTCGTTCCTGAGATTAGCGTGATCAACCAAACAAAAAAACTCTTCAGCTTTATAACATTTGTATAGATTAACTAATATTTGTATTATTTACTTACTTTAATATGAGTTATTCCAACCTTCATGGTGGCATTTTATAAACGGCGACTCGTGAAATATAATATCTTTGGAACTTGATTAAAAATAAATTAAAAAATATTCAGTAATTCATTTGTGTTGTGTTGCTAATATTTTCGGTAATCTATACATTTCATAAATTTTTAACTGAGTCGAATCTATACACTAAAATTATTGTTTTTGTCAAATTAAATTTCATTTTTGTTTAAAATCATTTTGTTCGAATCTCTATAGTTCATAAAATTTTTGTTCGTCTGTCTAGGACGGATCATGAGAAAACCACGTTATAGATTTATTGTTATATATTTGGGAAAGTTAATTTGTAGAAGAAAAGAAAAAATATATGTTTTACCCGACTGCGCCAGATGCTTTCGAAAACTTGCTAGGTTTTCTCAGACATGCAGATTTCCTCACGGTTTTTTGCTTCACCGTAAGTCAAGTTGTATCTAATCCTGATAGATATGATTCGCACATGAAAATATCAGAGATATTTTAAAATAAAACTCATTACTTAATACATATTATATTTAATACGATACTTAAACGTCTACGTACGTCTATCTCTAAAAAGAATTGGGGCACAAAATAAAACGTACCTAAGTACTAATCACTTTATAATATTTATTCACGCTTAACTAAGTAGGTATTATGAAAATTTAATTTACATACAAATTTATGTATTTCGCTTTTAAATTAAACTACATAGTAAAACAATGTCGTTTCCCGCTATATATATATATATATATATATATATATATATATATATATATATATATATATATATATATATATATATATATATAGAATAACGTCAATTCTTCTGGTTCTCGTCTTAGAATGGGTGTTCCGCAGGGATCTATCCTGGGTCCGTTTTTGTTTTTAGTTTATATTAATGATCTTCCGTTTTATGCCGATAAATTGTGTGATACTGTACTCTTTGCGGATGATACCTCCTTAATTTTTAAAGTTGATAGAAAGTTAAATAATTACGACGAAGTAAATAGTGCATTATCGCATATACTTCACTGGTTTAACATCAATAATCTGGCTTTAAATGCCAAGAAGACAAAATATATGCAGTTTTTATTACCTAATGTAAAAAGGCAGAATTTCAATTTGTATCTTAATAACGACATGTTAAATACGGTAGATTCCACGGTCTTCTTGGGATTGACTTTAGATTCGGGTCTGCAATGGGGTCCCCATCTCTCGTCTCTTGCGAGTAAACTGAGCTCAGCTGTTTTCGCTGTTAGAAAAGTCAGGCAGCTAACGGACGTTGATACTGCCAGACTTGTTTACTTTAGCTATTTCCATAGCATTTTATCTTACGGTATTTTGTTGTGGGGTAATGCAGCGGATATTAAATCAATATTTATAATTCAAAAAAGGGCCATTCGGGCTATTTATAACATGAGCGCTCGGGATACTCTCCGCGAACTTTTTAAAGAAATAGGTATACTTACGGTTGCTGCGCAATATATATATTGTAACATCATGTTTGTTCGTCAAAACGTTAATAGCTACTCAAGGCACTGCGACAAACACGGTATAAATACAAGAAATAAGAATAAACTTGTAACACCCAGTTTTCGCCTACAA
Organism: Boloria selene; assembly: GCA_905231865.2. Lineage (NCBI taxonomy): Eukaryota > Metazoa > Arthropoda > Insecta > Lepidoptera > Nymphalidae > Boloria > Boloria selene. Next base: position 3,241,918 of record HG993158.1, on the reverse strand, counting down.
AAAGTAAATAGGTCATTTATGGGGCAAGGTGTACGCATGTATAATAAAATTCCACAGTCAATACTGAGCTTGCCTTTGAAGCAATTTAAATCTAAAATTAAAAATACGCTACTGAATAAGGCTTATTACACCATCACGGAATACCTAGTAGATGTAAATGTGTGGGAGTGACTGGTTGTGTCTCACGTAGGATAAATAGATAAATTGTAATACCATATTGTTACCAAATATTTGAAAAGAGCAACTGTTGAGTTTCTCGCCGGTTCTTCTCAGCAGAACAGCTTTCCGAGCCGGTGGTAGCTTACTCACAGACTTACAGACTGACATTTAATTTTATTAATGTAAAAATGACGATTCAAAAGTGCTTGTAAAAGTCTATTTGAATAAAGAATATTTTGATTTGATTTGATTTGATTATATATATATATATATATATATATATATATATATATATATATATATATATATATATATATATATATACACATATATATATATATACATGCATTTATATCTACCATATATTTTTTAAATGTCAATTGGTTTTCTGTCTGACATTGTGAAGGGTCATGGGAATATATAAGTATATTGCCTTTGGATTCGTATCCAATTTCAAATGTTGCACTTTTTCTTTGTCCATATTGAGTGATTTTGAATTAAAAAACTTTTTCAAATTTGACCAATCTGAAGGAAAATTAGGCGCCGGGTTGACATACTGATTATATATATGGTGAAACAGCAAAATATTTCGAGTTGCGGCGTCTCGACCGTTTTGTATAATGTCAGTCTTCTTATTCTTGCCTAAACTTTGGGAATCTTGTATCCACATAATCGTTAGAACTGAAATGACTGTCAATTAGTATTTGCAGTAAAAAATAAAAAAAAAACTGCGCAATATGTACATAATATGTACAAAAATAAAAAAAAACTGCCAATTTAGCTTCTTTCTCCCTTTTCTTTGAACTCCAAAAAGGTGCGAGGTTCCGATATTTACACACCTATTATTATGTTAAGAATTTGTAGCCTACGTGTTGTTCTAATACATAAACTAGATTACTATAATGTTTCATAAAAATCCGTTCATAATTTCTTTTCACAAATTCTTGCATTTCAAATATTAGTATAGTTTGTATAATAATATTACCGAGAAGTATTCGTAGCGACTCCATGATTGAAATTGAGGGGTTTTGATTGCAATTCAAATAACTTCAAATAAAATTATAATTCCGATAGCGCTGTCATGTTATAATTGGGTTTTTGTAATAATTAATTAAACATGATTAGCGTTCATTAATTTTTATGAAGATAAAGGTATAATAGGTAATGGTAATGTGTAGATCATTGGTAATGTGCTCGCTTGGAAAACCAAGTGAAGCGAGTTGAATCACTGGGTCATACGGTACCTGTCAGATTTTTATATGAAAGTTTTTTTAAAGTCCCATTGCTGGGCACGGACCTCCTTTCCATACGAGAGGAATCACGCTTATAATCCACCGCGCTGACCTAGTGTGTCTTGGCGGACTTCACATGTCTTTCGAAAACTTGCTAGGTTTTCTTAGACATGCAGGTTTCCTCACGATTTTTTCTTTCACCGTAAGACAAGTGGTAATCATGATGGAAATGATTCGCACGTGAAAATATCAGAGGTGCTAGAACCTTGAACCTGCCTACTAATATAAACATTTTTTCCCTAAAACGGGTAAGAAAATAGAGGATCCTAGCAAGTTTGAAAGACAAGGACACACTAAGTCAGAGTATTTCGCCAGACACACCCTAAACGATTTTATATTCGCACCCATACATGTTTTTCCTTAAAATAGTTTTTTTACTTTGCCATTTAGGTACTTCTCACTTCATATTTTGTTTTGTTAACAACTAGCGACTCGCTCTCGCTTCGCTCGGGCTCTTCCCTAGATTTAGCACAGGCAAAGCCGCGGGATCCGCTAGTTGTGCATATAAACCTTCCTCTTGAATCACTCTATCTATTAAAAAAACCGCATCAAAATCCGTTGCGTAGTTTTAAAGATTTAAGCATACATAGGGATATTTATACTATGTAGTGATATCTTAAATTGACTTCGTCCATGTTTATCTATGGTATAATACACCATGGTCCAAAATAACGTTGACAAAATTACAAAAGTAATATTTCAAAAATGGAATGCTTTGCGTTCTATTTTGTTTTTGTTTATTATTCCTTCATTCTTTGGCGCCATTTTAATATAGTTTGTTGGCTAAAAAGTATTAAAATATATTTATTACGTTATGTCAGAACAGCGTAGAGCCATAATTTCTTTGTATGAGAGTAGAAAACGGCAGTTTGAGATAGTAAACATTCTTGGTGTTATTCGTCAGCTACTTTCTTCAGTAATTAAACGCTATCTTGAGCTCGGCAATATTGGAGACCGTCCTGGAGGAGGACCCAACGGACTGTTCGAACTGCTAGGAACTAACACATTATCAAATAAAGATTAGTCCGAAATCCACATACCGAAGTGAGAAAAATGTCATGAGACTTGGGGATAAGTCGTTCCATTATGCAGCATATAGTGAAATATGATCTCCTATTGATACCATACAAACTCAGAAAAGCGCAATTGCTTACAGAGAAAGACAAAAAAGTTCGCTTCGAGAGATGTCGTTTGCTTAAACAACGCTCCGCTGCTTTGAATTGGAAAAATATCTCATTTTCCGCCGTAAAATTGTTTTCGATAGAACAAGCCCATAATCAACAAAATTACTCGTCCTGGAGCTGCTGCAGTCATTCCACGTCGCCAAAACGCAAAATCAATAATGGTTTGGGGTGCAATTTGCGCCACTGGCAAAACTCCCCTCGTTTTTGTAGAAAATGGTATAAAAATTAACAAAGTAAATTACCGACGAGACATCCTTGAAACTGTGGTTCTTCCTTGGAGTCAACAGCACTTTGGTAACCGTCCATGGATATTTCAAACAGACTCTGCTCCAGCTTACTGGGCTTTAAGTGTTCAACAGTAGTGCAAATGCAATTTCCCTGATTTTATTAGCTTAAAAGAATGGCCACCCTACTCGCTCATCTGAATCCAGTGGATTACAGTTTATGGTCAATCTTAGAGGCAAGGACCTGTTCTACGCCTCATAGAATTGTTGATGACCTGAAGGCTACTCTTACACGGGAGTGGGACAAAATATCTGCTTAGGAAGTGCGGAAAATTGAGGAAAGTTTTAACATGCGTTTGACTCTATGTATTCGCGCTAAAGGAGGTTATTTTAAAGACAAATAGGGATTCTTGTAAAAATAAGTTGTATTTTTATAATTTATAGCATAATTTCATTTAAGTTTAAAATGAATAAAATTATTTGCAAAATCACTTGTCAACGTTATTCTGGGCCACCCTGTATATAAAAATCAATTGCTGTAATATAGGTGTTTCACTTCAGAACGGCTGCAATAATTTGGATGTATTTTTGTTGTACGAGTATGTCTAACGTTATAAATATGTTGGGATACTCTTACAACAGCACCATCTAGTTCCGTGGTAAGCTACGAAGCTTGTGTTACGGATACCAGATAGTTGATATACTACATATATCTTCTTATATATAAAATTCTCGTGTCACAATTTTCGTTCCCATACTCCTCCGAAACGGCTTGACCGATTCTCATGAAATTTTGTGAGCATATTGAGTAGGTCTGAGAATCGGCCAACATCTATTTTTCATCCCCCTAAATGTTAAGGGTAGTCCACCCCTAAATTTTATTTTTTATTTTTAAGACATTTTTTTTCCTACAGATCAACCCAATGAGGTTGATTAGCAGAGTTTAGATTAAAAAAATGAACGCGGGCGAAGCCGCGGGTACAGCTAGTAAGTAGTAAAAAATATTTAAAAAGTTGTAAAACGTTATTTTATACCTACAATACCAATCGATGTTCCTCGTGAAAACAGTATAATATATTTTACTAGCGACTCGCCCTCGCTTCGCTCGGGCTCTTCCCTAGATTTAGCACAGGCAAAGCCGCGGGATCCGCTAGTTATGCATATAAACCTTCCTCTTGAATCACTCTATCTATTAAAAAAAACCGCATCAAAATCCGTTGCGTAGTTTTAAAGATTTAAGCATATATAGGGACATAGGGACATAGGGACATAGGGACAGAGAAAGCGACTTTGTTTTATACTATGTAGAGATAGTGATGTCATAATGAACATACATATTAATAATATTAAATTTGCCTGCATTTTATTAATTAATCCAATATTTTGAGAGTTGTCGACCGAGACAGAAAAACCGTTTTAATAAATGGGCCCTATATCGTAAACGTTAAGTTTTAAAAAAAAGTTTACTGGAATTAAAAGATGCGGAATTTTATTCTCTACAATAATAGTTTCAATATTTTTTTGCTCTAGAGTGCATAGTTTCCGAGATATCGGGCAAAAACTTTTGTCAAAATGGCGTTTGAAGCTCTACCAGGATATGTCAGCATTTTACTATGCTCAGTAAAATATCGGAAATTTTGTGCGAGATTGATAAAAAAAAACAGCTATTTTTACTGGCTTAATATATTTAAACATTTATTCAGTATTAAATACAACCAAACGAAACAAAGAATTGACTACTTTGAACACACTGCGTATCCAAAATGCTCTGGGAGTGGGACGTCTCTGCAAATATTTAATTTTGCTTTTATTTTTTGGCATTTGAATGAAGATATTTTTTAAATCTTTCACAATTTGTTTGTATTCTGTTAATGCTTCGACAGGAACAGCTAAATTTCTCTCTCTCGTTACCAAATATGTTAAATCAGGGCGTTCAATGTCATAATGCCAGTCTTCGTTGGTCGGTCGGTAGTAATATTCGGCTTGTAAAGTGTTTTGTATACATATGATGATGAATACTGCAATGGAAATTTTCAATTTTATTATTACAATCATTTAAAATGCTATTTATACATTTTTCCCTTTTTAAATTTCTACCACACGTGTGCCTATAATCTTATAATATATAAATCTTAAAGAGAGTAGTGTTTTTTTTCTCAATATAATTCATGCTATATTATCTATATAAAAAATTAAAAGTGCGTGTGTACAAAGTACACATGTCAGAAGTGAAACTTGTTTGGCAAACTAATTTTTAAATCACGTTTATATTTATACTAAATAACCCCGTCTGAGCTCGTTGAGGGAGGGAGATGGCGCGAAAGTCACACCCACGAGTTAGACAGAGTTAGAAATGTCACTGACTCGCGGTGGGCGAGATCTAACTAAGGCTAACTCTTTCCCGTCTCTGAGCGCCTGGTACTACGGACTTATTTTTTCGTTTCATCGAGTTTGAAATCACAACGATTCTAAAGAAGTTTCACTTCAATAAAATTGAAGTATCTGTTTTTAATTAAAAATTAACAGCTTTTTACTAAATACATATTAAAATATATATACGATACTAACAAAAAGAAAATTAAATTTTTGTCTGTCTGTCTGTTTGTTCCGGCTAATCTCTGAAGCGTTCGGACCGATATTGATAGAACTTTCACACGCAGATAGCTAATGTTATAAGGAGTAATTTAGCTACTTTTAGTTTAGAAATGTTATCAAGCGGAAGCGCGATGACTTGCTAGTTCTTAAATAAAGCTACCCTCAACCAAAGCGGAAATATTAAACACTAGTAGTAGCCGTAACTGAAAATATAAAATTTTCCTTACTTCTAATCACATGAACTCTTATTTCTTTAAAGAGCAACTTACCATAAATCATGAACATGTTTCTATAGCTTACTAGCTTCTATTGGTAAGTTATACTTTCCTTACAAAATAATAAAGAATAATAGTGGAAAACTTCAGACTTTACCTTACATACGTTTTATTCATACTGTGTAATTAATTTTGCCTGTAATTAGAATTTGGTTTCATTTAAAATCTCGTATTTTAACCACTGCTTAATGATTAAGGTATATTTACTATTGTGTAAAACTGAAAAGATGTTTGTTTGTTTGAATAAATAAATATGTTGACAACAGCGCTATCTAGATCCGTGGAGCTAAGAGGCTTGTGTTACGGATACCAGAATATTGATACATAAATAAAATATCTACCTCCTCCTTTTATGAAGTCGGTTAAAAAGTAGTAACTACCTAAGTTACGCCTTATAACATTAGCTATCTGCGAGTGAAAGTCCATAAAATCGTCTAAACCGTCCAAGAATTAAATCAAAATCGGTCCAGCCGTTTCAGAGATTAGCCAGAACAAACAGACAAACAGACAAAAATTAAAAAAAATGTTTTTTGTTACTAGTATCGTATATACTTGCATATGCATTTAGTAAAAAGTTGATAATTTGAAATTAAAAACAGACCCAATTTTATTTATATGTATAGATGTATAGACTAGCAAACCTGGCTCGCTTCGCTTGGCGTAAGTTAAAATAAGTTAAAATATGTTAAAGTAGCCTAAGTTACTCCTTGTGACATTAACTATCTGCAAGTAAAGCTCCCATCAAGATCAAAATCAGTCCTGCCGTTTCAGAGATTAGCCGGAACAAACAGACAGACAAACAAAGAAAAATTTAAAAAAATTGTTTTTTTATGTATATATTATTTCATATGCATTTATTAAAAAGGTGAAAAGCTGGTAATTTGAAATAAAAAACAGACACTTCAATTTTATTTACTAACCGACTTCAAAAAAGGAGGAGGTTATATGTTCCGTTGTATAATATTAACCGACTTCAAAAAAGGAGGAGGTTATATTATGTTCCGTTGTATATATATACCAGCGACTCGCCCTCGCTTCGCTCGGGCTCTTCCCTAGATTTAGCACAGGTAAAGCCGCGGGATCTGCTAGTTATGCATATAAACCTTCCTCTTGAATCACTCTATCTATGAAAAAAAACCGCATCAAAATCCGTTGCGTATGTTTAAAGATTTAAGCGCACATAGGGATATAGGGATATAGGGACAGAAAAGGCGACTTTGTTTTATACTATGTAGTGATATATATTTTTATGTATGTTCACCGATTTCTCCGCCGTCTGTGGGCCGATTTCAAAAATTTTTCTTTTGTTTGGTAGGGTATAGCTCCGAGGGGGTCCCATTGTCACCAAGTCAGGATCTGATGATGGGATCCCAGGGAAATCGAAGGCAACTCTCAAAATTTACAGGCACCTATTATGTTTTTGATATATTTTCTAAAACCGATAAAGCTTTTACGTATGAAAATCATCATCTCATGTGGATGAGCTGATAATGGAAGGTAAAATTCCTCAACAGTTGTTTTTTATGTATTTTCACCGATTTCTCCGTGAATTGTGGGCCGATTTTAAAAATTTCTTTTTTGTTCGGTAGGGTATACATTCAATATGTTCTCATTGTCACCAAGTCAGCATCTGATGATGGGATCCTAAGGAAATCGAGGGCAACCCTTACATTTTATCGGCACTGATTACCTTTTTCATATATTTTCTAAAGCTGTTCAAGAATTTGTGATGATGTAAGGTATATCTCCTCAACGGTTAGGAGTTGAAAGAAAATTCTATTAATATTATACGTACTTATGAACTGATAGTCGTATTCCTTCAGGATATTAGGTTGATTGATAATAGAAGGTAAATCTTATTAACGTCTACGAGTTACGTCGAAAAATAGACGTGGACAAATCTCGATTGACTATTATCGTTCACTTCAAAACTGTGCTGACTTATTGGAGCAGTAGTTTAGTTAGCCTACCAATATTATATTTAAACATAATATCTAATTTCCACAAAAAACTAAAAATAAATTATTTTTTAACAAAAATGAAAACCGACTTCAAAACGTTACAAATCATTCATTGCAAAGGCAGGATAAAACTGTCCTTCTTGGCTGGCACCGACTCCACCAATAACTAAGTAATTAAAATTTTTTTTTTTTCTTTTTAGTTTCGATTTGTAACGTTTTGAAGTCGGTTTTCATTTTTGTTACAAAATAATAAGTATTGATATTTGTCATATCGATCCAGATAAGCTAAACTATTTGAACATTGCTTATATTGACTTATGGGTTGCTTAATATAAAATAAAACTTCATTATTAAAGGTGTACTTTTTAAGGAATCATCTTCGCTATAACAGCAGCAGCAGTAGCAGCAGCAGCAGCACTAGCGAGTTCCACGAGAACCGGTACTACGATGTGTACCACTCGTTTTTGTTTATTGTATATAACTTTTCCCTTCGTACCAAAACGCCAATTTGTATTTCTCCTCGATGGACTCAACTGAGGAAGCCCATTATTTAACTGCTTTGGCATATCCATAATTTCGGTGCTGGAAGGTTGGCAAATTATATCTCTATGAGTATTTGGATGACACCAAGAAGCTAGAGATGCTTGCAGTGTGTTTTGGATGAAGAACACCATGGCAACTGTAATTTGTAAGAATGGAGTATATTAAGACCGAGTAAACAGAATGTAGCGGGTTCATGTCCTGGGTTTCGCACCGCTGAAATTCTCGTTTGTGAATCATTTCGAAATTTTTGTTTTTGGGCGTTTGGTCGATCAATTTTAAATTTAAATTGTAGACTTTTATTATACCAGAAAATATTTTTTGTTTTTTAAATGTTTACTAATTGCTAAGTTGCCTTTACGTGAGTTTTTGTCAAAATTTTCTGTAGCGGTCAGTTTGTGTTGCTATACTCTCACAAGGTCGTGAGTCTGAGAACGCCGTAAAAGCCCGAAGCGAAGCAATGTTGCTAGGAAAATAAATGGTGGAGGCTTCTTTTGTCTAACGTAACTTATTGCGCTATTTTTTATTAATTTATTTATTTGTTTACACCAAAGTTGTTGAAAAATAAAATATATAAAACTAATTAGACTGATGCAATCTAATCTCTTACATGTATAATAATGGTATACTAGCGATTCAACCTCGCCCCGCTCGAACTATCGTTCCTAGATACATTTTAACGGTTCGCAAAGTTTTCTTAGAAGGTATTTTCTAGATATTTTCCTGCAGTGAAAGTATTATATATGTTGAAGTGGATATCGCGCTAACATTACAGCCAAATTGCATCCAAATCTAGTTGTGATTTTTTAAAACTATATATTCAGCTAGTGAATCGATAAAAATGACTATTTCAATAAGATTTTCAAAAAAATATTTAATATATTCGTATAGACAATGGTTAATGACAGTAAAATTTAATGGATTTTTACTGTTTTATACCGATTTCATAAGACTATAAAAAATGCAGACATAAATGTGAAAATACTAATATAAACTTACCAATGATAGGCAAAAACATTTTTTTATAAAAAGGTACTATTTTTTTTAATTTTCGCAAAAATGGTAAATATAAGTCAGCGTGACTTCCATCAATTTAATACTTTTATTATTATGAAATTAATTCAAAATCGTTACTATATTCAAAATATACAGCTATTGTAATTGCAAATTAATTCTCAATTTGATTGAGCATTAAATCAATTTCATTAAATTTGTTATACAAATGTGAAAAGTTAAAACAAGTAGGTGTTAATTGAAATTTTCAATTAGTTTCCAATATTGGCGACCTGTCTTAACTTCATTTTGGCTCATATGATTTCTAACTTCCTACCTTTGCACGCTAAAATTTGTATAATGCGACTATTTTTTTCCTTAAAAAGCTTATAATTGTCGCTTCAATGTAAGTTGTATCATTATATATCACCATATTATTGATTAAACAGATTTAAAACTTGAATTTTTAATTATATTTCTGCTTGACAATACAAAATAATGAATGACAATTTATAAAAAAAAAGAACGTTGAAGAGTTATAAAGCATAAAAGAGGCGAAGGCAAAGTGAGGAAGACATAGTGAGAGGAATTTATAAATTACCCATATTCAATAATTTTAAATTTAAATTGACTGTTTCATCTTCTTTATCACTATATCTAATCATTGTCTGTCCTGCATTAGCTATTAAAGAGTTGTTAAAAATATAAAGAAAGTTTAAAGTCACACGGTTCTTTTTATTTTATTATTTCAAAGCTCTAGGATAAATTAAAGACGAAAATTTTAAATTGTGTGTTTATTTACACATTGGCAGTGATGGCATGTGATTCACTTATTCACAAAAAGATAGGTACTGAGACCTTTGTAGAAATCCGTTGAGCACTCGGTATTCTATAGAACAACTGTTTGGCAAAGGCCATGAGTGTCATGAACTTTGCCAGAAACAGTTGTCACGTTCGGACATTTCCTCAACTTTGGGGCAGTCGAGGTAACTCCCAAACGTATACACACACAAGTTTTGGGGAAGTTTTGAATTACCAAGCGCGGATGCCGTGGAGACCGTAAGCTCCAATGGCAGCATAGGGGGCAGCGGCGTAGGGAAGTGCGCCATAGGCTAATGGGGCAGCCAAAGGTAGTGCAGCACCAGCATATGCGCCACGGATGGCAGCAGCAGCTCCGTTAATAGCAGCAGCCTGAGATTGGGCAGCGGCTACAAGGTTCTGGGAAGCGGCAAGACCGCCCCAGTACGCGTTCTCGTGGAGGTTACGATTGGTCTCAGCTATTTGACGGACTGCCTCAGTGTTGGCTTGGTTGACTGCTTCGGCGGCACGGGCTTGACCTTCTCCGATGGCGCGGACTGTGTCCCTGGCGGCTACGTTGGCGTCAATGACGGCGGCCTGAACGTCACCGGCGTTGGCCCCGTACACGAGGGGGGAGAGGATGGCGCTAGCCGAAGCATAGCCGAGGATGGCAACGAAAGCGATCTGTTGAGAAAAAACTGTTAATTATTGTGTGTAAGTAAAAATTTGTATTTACCACCAGTGTAATTAACCGACTTTAAAACGGAGAAGGTTATATATATATATATATTTTATGTAAGCTTGTCTTGAATTTTCAACATTTATGCCTAATTATCTTATTAGTTTACAAAATTATTCAATGTAAGAGGTCTTTCTAATTGTTTGGGAAGATATAACATAATGCAAGTGAAGTAGACGTGAAAAGAAGTAAGATGCGTGGTAAATTAGATTTTTGAACATGGGCGAATAGATATTTTTATAATGAAACTTGATTTTTGAAGCCGCGGGTTGCGCTCGTTATATACAAAGACCTTCCTCGAAAACCACCCTATCGATTGGTAAAACAGCATGAAAATCCGTGCAGCAGTGTTGGAGTTTATCGCGAACAGACAGTCGCGGTGTTTATAATATGTAGTGATTAAAATACTATGTTATATTAATGCCCGATTTGGAATTTTAAGATATTTTTAATTACAGAAGATTTTACGCGACGATGATGCTACAATTGTTTAGTATATAGGTTAATTTAGTTCTCATTTTAATATATCGTGCCATTTAAACACCAGATTACTTTGCACATGTTACGTTAAATGAAAAGTAACGAGGAAACAATGAAAAGTATTATAATTATGATTCGATTATTTTCGTAATAAATTACAATAGTATTTTTTTTAACTTATAAATTTAATTTTAAAACTTAACCAAAAATCGATACAATTTATCACTAGAATATCAACGTCGATTCACAACAAAACTATAGAATAGTCAATTGCTGCAAAAATGATAAGTGTTATCAGTTATCACATAACTGATAACGATAAGATTATCTCACCAGAAATCTCATCTTGCACTTCTTGTCAGACTGCTAAGGAGCTACTGAATGATATCCTCCTGCACACCTGCTTTTTTATACGCATGGCCTTTGAAAGTCCGAGTAGTCGTCGATACGTACTCGGATGTACTTGATACGTACGTAATATGCAGCACCGACATTTTGTATGAAATGTCAGTGTCAGTGCTGTTTTTTTCTACTTTCTTTAAGGAATGGTGGCGTTTAATTTTTGTTATAATTAAATTTGATTTTAAGAATTAATTAAAATTTAATTATAATATTAAAATTTTCGAAATAACGATTATGTTATTAAATGTAGGCATTCTAGCTTATGAAAATATTTGATTGTATAATGGTAGAGGAGACCGTGGTAGATCGACCTTCACCGATCTGATAACCAGATGAGACATATTTTTTATCGAATATAATTTATAAACAAATATGCCTATAATTACTTGCCTATCTGAAAGTGCTCATGGCTATTTTTAGCTGGGCAACAGTGCTTTGAGTATGATTTTTTGCAGGCAAGTCTATATGACTGATTTTGTAATAAAATGATCTAAACTTTGATATAACTTTCGATAAGTTAGCAGAACGATGGAGTCACCTATATTGACTTACCAGCCGATGTGGCTTTCCAGGTAGCTATACACAAAAATGAGTAGGCAAGCCTACTGAGGCATATTCTGTGTGTTAAAAACAACAGTGAAATAAAATTCATTAGGTTATCAAAAGAATGAAAGTGATGAAAAAAAAATCGATTAAAGTTAATTTAATTAAAAATAGCCATGAGCACTTTCAGATAGGCAAGTATTTATAGGCATATTTGTTTATAAATTATATTCGATAAAAAATATGTCTCATCTGGTTATCAGGTCGGTGAAGGTCGATCTTCCACCGGCTCTTAGACCATAACTAGCGGACCCGATGGACGTTGTCCTGTACACATTGAAAATTTTCATAAACTTACGCTCGTTGAAATGCTTTAGTATGCATGCGCAAAACAACGTTGCCTAGCAACTTCTTTATAATTGAATAAGTATGTCATTTATTTTCTAAATGTATAAATAACAAATTAATTCAAAAAATACATTTTGTAGTGGACCAAATTGTGAAATTGTGAGATGGTTTATCTCAAATCTACTAGAAAGCACACAAAATACTTCATCAAAATTGGTCCAGCCGGTTAGGAGGAGTTCAATTACATACACACGCACAGGCGATTTTTATACTTAAAGATAATGCCTATCCTTTCTTAAGGCACTTGGCCTTATTCGTGTTTAACTTTGATCTTGAATGCTAGCTCTTGAGCAAATCCAAAATTTCGGTGGTAAAAGCTTGACAAATTATATCTCTATTTAAATGACACCGATGAGCTAGAGATACTTTCAGTGAAAAAGTAGAATGTAAGTAAATTGAGAATGCATGCCTGGATATCACGCTGAAATTCTGAATTTCTTTGAAACATTTCTTCAAAGTTTTGGGGCGTTTGATCAATCAGTTATAAATTTACTTTTATTTGTACGAAAAAATATTTTTTTATTTTAACATGTTTTATAATGTTACTTTTACTTGAATTTTTTGTCAAAATGTTCTATATCAGTTCAGAAATTTGTGTTGTTATATCTACTCTCGCTCGTGTCTCAGAACGTCGTAAAAGCGATCCGTTACAGGACTCGCATGTAGTGTCAGATCCGCCCATCAGAAAAATCCGGACAAATGTGAGTCAGATTCACCGATCGGTTCCGTACAATTTTAAAAAGATACGGCTTTCAGATTTTTCTCATCTGTATAAAGTAGTACAATTTAAAAAGAAATTACAAAACAAAATTGGTCACTCATACTATTAGGAATGCGCAGTGCGCATACCGTTGCTTAACCTTGATGATTGATTACGTTCCTTAAATAGAGTCTATATTTTTTATGATTCAAAACATTAAAGTTTGCGGATTTTATCCTGTACTTTAAAATATGATTTTATTCCCTTAAGTGTCAAAGTATAGTTAGTGTCAAAATATACGTTTTTTGCAACATACACGGCCGTATCTTTTTTTACGTTAACTTAATTTTTTTTTCATAACTTCAAGGGACTGTAGACCTAATTGATCATATTTGGTTTTAACTGTAACCCGATACCCTACGCGTTTCTAAAATAAAGGGTCTTGGTAGACATACAGACAGGCGGACAACAAAGTGATCCTATAAGGTTCTGTATTTTCTATTAAGGTACGGAACTCTAAAAATGATCGGGAGGAAAAGGAAGTATACCAGTATTTGTGCACGCAATTGTCAGCTATAATATACAATATTTAGATGGCTAATGAGCAATTATACTGCGAACTTGCGCTAGGATTGCGCGCGCGGTTGGATTCCTGAGTGAAAGTAATTTATGATTATCCAATGAGAGGTGACATTTTAGCGATTATATGATTATAAATTCCATTTTATTTAATAAAAAGTATGACAGTATATTCAGCTTGTTTGTTCCGGCTAACCTCTAAAACAGCTAGACCTCCATTGATGGAGCCAAAACCCATAATAGAATTAAATAAAATTCGCGTATCGTACGCATCCAAGCGAAACGAGGCATAGTAGTTGAAAGCGTCCTTTATCAAACGCAACTTATTGCGAATTTTTTTTATTATTTTTTTTGTTTACACCAAAGTAGTTTAAAACTAAAATATACAAAAATAATTAGAGTATGCAAAAATGACTGATGCAATCTTATCTACGCATTACATGTATAATAAACGTTCTCTGTTTGTGGTCTTTTGAGAACGGGCCCGAACAAAGCTGAGTTTATTGCTAGTAATAAATAAATAAATAAATATGTTGGGACATTACAACAACACCATCTATTTCCGTGGTAAGCTACGAGTCTTGTGTTACGGATACCAGATAGTTGATATACTACACATGTATAAATTCTAAATACATACATATTATAATTATAAACACCCATGACTGGAGTACAAACATTCGCGGTCATTATATGAATGCCCACAGCGGGACTCGAACCCGAGACCGCTGGCGCAGAAAGTAGAGTCACTACTTACACTACAAGTATACTAGTGATTTAACCTCGCTCTGCTCCGGTTCGTAGCGTTCCTAGATACTCGTAGTCATATCAATTATCATCAAAATCTGTCCAATGGTTTTATCGTTTGTGAAAACAAAGCGACAGATAATCAAAAATGCTAAAAAAAATTAAGAGTCGATCTCTGTATCGATAAAAATGACTATTTAAACAAGAGTTTCCAAAAAATATTTATATATTCTACTAAATTATTTTATTATATTTATTACTAGCGACTCGCCCTCGCTTCGCTCGGGCCTTAGGCTTAGAAAAGGCAGAGCCGCGGGATCTGCTAGTTATGCATATAAACCTTCCTCTTGAATCACTCTATCTATTAAAAAAACCGCATCAAAATCCGTTGCGTAGTTTTAAATATTTAAGCATACATAGGGATATAGGGACAGAGAAAGCGACTTTGTTTTATACTATGTAGTGACTAGCGATTCACCTCGCTTCGCTCGGGTTCGTCCCTAGGTTTAGCGTCAGCGAAGCCAAGGATCCAGCTGCTTAAAATAAATAAAATTTCTACCTCCTCATTTTTTGAAGTCGGTTAAAAAGTATCCTACTTAGGTTACGCCTTATAATAACATTAGCTATCTGAGCGAGTGAAAATCCCGTCAAAATCGGTCCAGCCATTTCAGAGATTACCAGGAACGAACAGACAGAGTAATGTTTATTATTTCATATGTATTTAGTGAAAAGCTCTTAATTTGAAAACAGACACTTCAATTATGTTTATATATATGACTAGTGGCTTCGCTCGCGCTAATTCTAGGGATGAACCCGAGCGAAGTGAGGGTGAGTCCCTTGTTTAAGATAAACATTTTCATCATACATTACATATTATGTGTAACTCTAGCGGTTTTGGTAGCGCACGTCAGAATAGCTCGCAGATGGTAGATTTTTTCTACTTAGTTGACACTTATCATCATATTTTGGACAATTCACACAATATCTTTATAAATTATAACTTTTGTGTTATTCTGATGTATAAGCTATATTATTGTAAAGTTTCATTAAAATCTGTTTAATAGTTTTTACGTGAAAGAGTAACAAACATCCGTCCATACTTACAAACTTTCGCGTTTATAATATTTGTATAGATTAAATCAATTTCATTAAATTAGTACCTAATACAAATGACAAGAGTTAAAACAAATCTGTGCTAATTGAAATTTACAATTAGTTTCCAATATTGGCGGCCCGAATTTCACTAACTTTTTTACACGCCAAAATCTTACCCCAGTATACGTTGGCTATCTTTTATTTCCCAGAAGAAGCTTATCCTATATAAATTTAATCACCCATGTAAATTACAAAGAATGAACGACGAAAATAGGCTATAACAGTAGAATGACAGTGGAAGGAGTAAGAGATAAAAACAGATCATAACACTTTTATTTTCTTTGTTTGATAAGATATTGCGAAATATTTCTTACATTTATTATATTTTCTTTTGCTTTAGGCTAATTACAAATTTCTAAAATTTGTCAAATATGTAGTTTATCTATACTACTACCTACATCTTGTACTAACTAAAGAAATTAACTAAAATGTTTTCGGTAATTAATAAGTGTATTTCTAAAATACAAATATTGAATAGTTTTTTATTGATTTAATAATGTAAGTTGTAATAATGTCAAATATTCGCGTAAACCTAAGAAAGTAATATGTACTAGGTTGTTTCATAGATTTATTATGATAGATGGTTCCCGACATTTCTAAGGACACCTCTCAAGCTGAAATCTATCGAGCCGTTTAGGCAGAGCGTACCAAACAATTATACATACATACTCTCGAAAAACATCCCTCCTTCTGGCGCATTCAGTTTAAATTTATTTTTCATCAGCATTTTTTTTTTATTATTCAAAAAGGTTGGATGGGTTAAAGTAAAGTCAGAAATTGTAAATTCTGTGTTTATTTACACTTTGGCAGTGATGGCATGAGTTTCACTTATTCACAAAAAGAGAGTTACTGAGACCTTTGTAGAAATCTATTGAGCAATCAGTATTCTATGGAACAACTGTTTGGCAAAGGCCATGAGTGTCATGAACTTTGCCAGAAACAGTTGTCACGTTCGGACGTTCCCTCAACTTAGGGTCAGTCGAGGTAACTCCCAAACGTATATATCACAAGTTCTGGGGACGTTTTGAATTACCAAGCGCGGATGCCGTGGAGACCGTAAGCTCCAATGGCAGCATAGGGGGCAGCGGCGTAGGGAAGTGCGCCATAGGCTAATGGGGCAGCCAAAGGTAATGCAGCTCCAGCATATACACCACGGACGCCAGCAACAGCTCCATCAATAGCAGCAGCCTGAGATTGGGCAGCGGCTACAAGGTTCTGGGAAGCGGCAAGACTGCCCCAGTACGCGTTCTCGTGGATGTCACGGTTGGTCTCAGCTACTTGACGGACTGCCTCAGTGTTGGCTTGGATGACGGCTTCGGCGGCACGGGCTTGACCTTCTCCGATGGCGCGGACTGTGTCCCTGGCGGCTACGTTGGCGTCAATGACGGCGGCCTGAACGTCACCGGCGTTGGCCCCGTACACGAGGGGAGAGAGGATGGCGCTAGCCGAAGCATAGCCGAGGATGGCAACGAAAGCGATCTGTTGAGAAAAAATAATTTCAAATTATTGGGCATTACTAAAAAAGTGTTTATGTCTGGGTTGTATAAATGGATAACCAATTTTTGGAATATTATGTAAAAGATAATACCGTGTCAAAATACAAGTTAGAAACAATTAGAGATAGACAAGTTAGACATTATTTATTAAACTTACTACTAATAGTAGTAATGAAAATAAGATGTCATTATATAGATTGGATATTTATTCAAGAAATTGTTAATAATTCCTTTAAGGCTTTTCTTACACTGACAATTTTGTATCAACTGTTACAGATGCTTTATATTTTATCATTATTGAAATGCTCATTGCCTTAAATTTTCAAGGTATTGTTATTATATCATGTACTAATATGGCGGATAATTTTAACCTTGTCCATTTAACTATTCCATATACGTTTCTTGCGTTACGAAATGTTACCAACACGCCATATCCTTTGAAATCGTTGTGCTTTTTGCATACAAATTGCGCGCTCAATAGATACTGTCTTTTGATGATTAATAGAATACCGAGTGGAAGAAAATGATCCAGAATCTATGTATTTACGGTATAGGAATGTTATGCTACACATTTGCTAAATAAAACAGGTAGAAGTAATGCTTTTTTAGATTTACGTGAATATTTGAAATTGGTCTTTTAAAAAAATCTTTACATAACTTATCTATACTAATATTATAAAACTGAAAAGTTTTTTCGTTAAGTTGAACGCGCTAATCTCAGGAACTATTAGTTCGAATTGAAAATCTCTTTTAGTGTTGGATGGGTCTTTAGAATGCAAGCGGGGTCGGGAAATTCTAGTTTATTATATTATGATCCTTAGACATGTTTTTAATAAAAAAAGTAAAAATAAACAAAATAAAGGAATTAAAATTTTCATTTAACGTCTGTTTCAATTATAATCTTTGCTCTTGCCCTTGACCACTAACAAGTAATGCGTTAGTTACGTCTAAATAACCATTTCTTAAGACACGTACATTGTGTTGCATCTAAAACATTTAAATCGTATCACGTTGGATATAGCATCGAACTTAGCAAAAACATTATTGTAGTTCCCAATATCATTCAATGTAAAGAGGTCTTTCGAATTAGTTGGGAAGTTGTAACATATTATGAAAGTGAAGTACGACAAAAGGGGTAAAGCGTGTTAAACTTGATTTTTAAATGTAGAAAAATAGATGTTTGTTTGCCAAATTTGGAATTTTGATCTATTTTAGATTAGAGAAGATCTTAGTCTACAAATTACTTTCAAAGTGTTACGTAAAGCGGAAACGTAACAATAAAAATCCTATGTATTAATAATATAAACGCGAAAGTTTGTAAGTATGGATGGATGTATGTTTGTTACTCTTACACTTAAAAACTACTGAATCGATTTTAATGAATATATAACATATGAATAATAAGACATACAATACTAAATTTTAGCTTTAAATATGATGGGTCCACTAGAACGAGGAAACAAATTATTGTTTATATTGATAAAGAATTATAATTATTTTAATTTTAACTTTTTAAATTTAATTTTAAAACTTTACAGATAAAATAAAATGTATTAATACAATGTTAACGTTAATTTAATCACACCAAAACTGAATAATCCAATGATTTAGACAAAAAAATGAATTAGGAATTCGCACAAAAAGTAATGATAAGTGTTATCAGTTATATCACATAACTGATAAGGATAAGATTTTCTTACCAGAAATCTCATCTTGCACTTCTTGTCAGACTGCTAAGGAGCTACTGAATGCTATCCTCCTGCACACCAGCTCTTTTATACGCGTGGCCATTGAAAGTCCGAGTAGTCGTCGATACGTATGTACTTGTTTATTGTACTCGAAATATTCAGAGGCGACATTTTGTATGAAATGTCAGTGTCAGTGCTGCTTTTTTTATAATTAATTTTTCTTTTGGAACTGTGGTGTTCAATTGAGTCTTATAATTTTTATTACAATTAAGTTTGGTATATAAAATTTATAAAATAATACTTTTTAAATTACGATTTTAAGTCGAGTACCTAATTCTAACTTGTGGAAGTATTTGACTGTATAATATGGGCTACCTATTTTCTTGTGCCTTATATTAGTTTAACTTTCGTCTTCAATTCAATTTAACTTAAAAAAATAATAGGGGTGAAGTTTTAGTGTAAATTTACTGACTATAAAGGGACGTACGTAACTTCTACGAGAATTTTTAGTACTTAAGTACTACCAGTACTCGCACAGTGAACAAATCAGGTTCCAGTTCCAGCACTACCTACAGCCCTGTTATTTAAAAATTAATTTTGTAAAAAATAAGCCACTATTTTATGTAAAAAATGTTATTAACTATCAGTAATAGTAGTCGAAATTAAGTTGATATAATAGGCTAGATTTAGTTTTAATTTTCGTAAAGTTGGCCTCGAATTTAAGTTACATGTAACTTCTCTTGCATCATAGCGTATTCATTTATCCGAATATAATATTATCAAATAGAATATAATATAGTATTATATCATACCGAATTAATAAATTGTTAAACGAACTTCAATAAGACTTAAACAACACTAGGCGGAAAAATACAAAATTAAAAAAAAATATTTTTAACATTTCATCCCACTTGTTTAATTAAATTCAACAAATATATTTGATGTTTTCTGTTTTTTTACTAGTAGTAAATATTCAAGTGCGGGTTACGCGTAATGTAGGGCTCTGTAGTTGCCCATAAAAATTAATGTGGACGATATAATGGAACGGAACGTATATTTTGTAAATTGGTTGACTATTAAACGTAAACTTGTAGAGCACAGGTAAGAAGGGCTGTAATAGTTTTCTTTACAATTTCTCAACTCGTGAATTCTTTAGTATGCAAATACAACAATTGAGCCGGCTATGAAGACCTTACAGCTTTTTATAACAGCTTTAAAAAGTTCTAAGAATCTGCTGCTGAAAGAAAACTTTATGGGAGTTATTATTGATTCCGAAACCCTAAAAAATAAAAATGGTTGACAGAAGAGAACAAGTTACTGATTTGTTTTAACTGAGAATATTTATATATTTTTTTTATATAGCTGAAGAGTTTGTTTGGTTAAACGCGCTAATCTCAGGAACGAACGATCCGAATTGAAAAGTTCTTTTTGTATTGGATAGTCCGTTTATCGTGGAAGGCTATAGGCTTTATTACATCACGCTACGACCAATAGGGCGGAGTATCAATGAAAAAGGTTGAGGAAAGTTTTTGATTTCCAGCCTTTAAACGCGCGCGAAGCCGCGGGAAAGGCTAGTTAAAAATATATTGTAGTTTATATTGTATTGCAATGATAGGAAGTTTTTAACATTTCACAATCTAGTTTTATTACATTGAATTCGCACAAATATGTATATATGTAATTAGCTTAGAAATAGTGTCGATCAAATTGCGACACTATTTTAGACGTACATACATATATCGCGGTTGTAGTTTATGTTAATTACGAATTTAAAGTCTCTATATAAAAAAAAAACTTCTACCATTTATAATAAACTTGAAATCTGTGTACATGAATAAAATGAAATGAATGAATGAATGAATGTTTTTTTGTAGTAGGTTTTTGTAGTGTACTACTTATCTACTATAGAAGTGTCTGTTTATAATTTTAAATGAATAAATTTTCATTAACTGCATATCACTATCACTACATAGTATAAAACAAAGTCGCCTTTTCTGTCCCTATATCCCTATATCCCTATGTGCGCTTAAATCTTTAAAACTACGCAACGGATTTTGATGCGGTTTTTTCCAATAGATAGAGTGATTCAAGAGGAAGGTTTATATGCATAGCTAGCGGATCCCGCGGCTTTACCTGTGCTAAATCTAGGGAAGAGCCCGAGCGAAGCGAGGGCGAGTCGCTAGTGAAAGTATATAGGATACTAGCATTTTTGTTTCGGCTAATCTCTGAAACGGTGGACCAATTTTCATAGGAACTTCACTTGCAGATAGCTAATGGTATATGCCGTAACTTAGGATATTTTTAACCGACTTCAAAAAAGGAGGAGGTTTTTTTTTTAAATTTTATTTATTTTAACTAGCGGGACCCGTGGCTTTACTCACGTTTAATCTAGGGACGAACTCGAGCGAAGCGAGGGCGAGTCGCTTGTTGTTAAAAAACCTTGTTTAATTTTTTTACGTACTTGGTTTTTCAATTACATATTATTGTAAAAAATACTTAACGTATTACGTAAGAACGTAAAGTTTACACATTGATCGATTTTTTTATGTACATATATATATATATATATATATATATATATATATATATATATATATATATATATATATATATATATATATATATATATATATATATATATAGATAACTTAGTTTAAAATTGAGTTTGATAAAAAAGCTATACAATGTGACTTAATTATTATGAAATTTAAAAGTAATTGCTTGTTGTAGGCGGAAATCCTTCACACTAACTGTATATTACCATAGATCATGTAATACTATAACTAGTGTAATTGACTCGTCCCATAGGAGAAAAATGAATAGCGCTAATTCGCGCCAAGCGCCCCAAGCGGGAATCGAATCCGCGACCGCTGGCACAAGAAAGAAGAGTCAGTACAAAGAGTACAAACTGTGCCAAATTTGCCATCAAATATAATATAATATAGTGTGAATTCGCTTTAAAAAAAAGCCTACCCATTATTATTATTATTATAGTAAAGAATTTGATTCAACCGTTTGTGAGATGCACGAAATAAAATAAACTTTTATGTCACATATTATGTCACTCTTATTATATGATAACATTATATTATTTTTATAGCGCTGTCTATTTATTTGAAAGTCTCGACGACGAGTGATAATAGGGGACTATCTAGGTAGAGCAGGAAGCTTTAGGACGAAAAAAAACTGTCGTGATATTTAAATGTGCGCGTAACTTAGTACTTGCTATCCATTCTCTTATCACAACGATTTGGATATATCTATATTCTATATACTACAAAAGATTGTCGTATATTTTTTTTCTCAGCTTATTTACGTGTATTGTAAATTAAAGCACAGAATCTTTTTTAATTAACCGACTTCAAAAAAGGAGGAGGTTATATGTTCTACTGTGTCCCTACTAATATTATAAATGTGAATGTAAGTTTGTTTGTTACGCTTTCACGCGAAAACTGCTCAAACGATCATCATGAAACTTTGTACACATATTCTTGGAGGACTTAGGACATAGGATACTTTTTATTAAAAAAAAATATTTTTTACGAAAAATAAAAAAAAATGTTTGTATTAACAATGGGTTCTGAAATAGCTAGAGTAATTTTGAAGAAACTTTCAGGCATCCTACAGATCAACCCAATGAGGTTGATTAGCAATTAAAAAGATGCGGGCGAAGCGGGTAAAGCTAGTATACAATATATTTTTTATGTATGTTCACTGATTTCTCCGCCATCTGTGGGCAGATTTCAATTTTTTTCTTTTGTACGGTAGGGTATAGTTCCGAGGGACTACTGGCACCGACTCCAACAGCAACTAATTAATTAAAATTGTTATTTTTTTCGCTTTAGTTTCGGTTTGCAACGTTTTGAAGTTGGTTTTCATTTTTGTTAAAAAATAATTTTGAACGGTTTTAGTTCATAGGAATAAGAAAAAGTTTTAATTTCATTTTTAGATATATCATTTAATAACTTAAGGTGTCCGCAGGAACAAGTGTTCCTTTCGAACTGAAATTCCAGTTAAATAGTATGATAATTCGTAGGTGAAAGATCACGTGAAAGCAGACTAGACTATTAATACTATTCGAAGCCTAATAGTGTAATGTGTGTTCCCATCTCTAGGCTATTTCTTGACAAAAAAACCTTAATAACGCTACTTGTCTTGACTATGGAATCGAATTTATGACCTTATTAGAGCACCATGTTATTGTAGCCACTAAACCAATGAGGCAATTATGAGAATCATAGCTTATTATCACTACATAGTATGAAACATAGTCGCCTCGCTGTCTGTCTGTCCCTACGTAAGCTTAGATCTTTAAAACTACGCAACGATTTAGATGCTATTTTTTTAAGAAGACAGAGTGATTCAAGAGGAATATTTTAGTATATAATTTGTCAAGTTTATGTATACTTTTACTAGCGAAACCCACGGCT
Organism: Boloria selene; assembly: GCA_905231865.2. Classification (NCBI taxonomy): domain Eukaryota; kingdom Metazoa; phylum Arthropoda; class Insecta; order Lepidoptera; family Nymphalidae; genus Boloria; species Boloria selene. The sequence continues at coordinate 3,218,530 of HG993158.1, read as the reverse complement.
TCGTTCGCTTCAAATCTTAGGACGATTTCGAGCGAAGCGAAGGCGACTCGCTAGTAATTAATAAATATGGTGATATGGAGCGCAACTAGTAAAGCCTATTTAGCTTTAAATTAAATTGAAAAAAAACCATGTTTACCTAGAACAAAGTCATAAGTGCATAGTGACATAAATTCATTTAAATTAATAAGCTCGATATTAATAACAGCCTCCACTGCACTAATAAGGATTTTATAGAAGTCCAATGTAATATTATGTTATGTTTTCTTGACGTATAATATAATTAATCGGTCGATTTGTTTATTGAATATTTTTTAACTGACTCCTGAGAAATGTCAATTTGTGTTTATTAAAATAGAATAAACTCGGTGGAAATAAGGACTTAATGTTGAGACATATATTGGGACATTATTACACATAGCGCCATCTAGTTCTAGCTACGAGGCTTGTGTTATAGATACTTACTAGATTGTCGATACACTATACATATATAATTTTAAATATATACAATATACATATTATGAATATAAACATTAAACACCCAGCGGGAATGAATGGAACATGAATGCCTCCAGCGGGACTCAAACTCGCGACCGCTAGCGCAGCAACTAGGTTCACTACAAAACGTGTCGTGAATAATAATATGAACTTTCCCGTAAACACTACTTCATGGGTTTAATTTTTGAAATATTTTAGAAACGATGTATCCTTAATAATTTAGAACATGTACGGATTTTCAGGTGCATACTCGAATTCACAATTAAATGGGCTTATGTTTTTCGGTGTGTGCCTCTATGTGTTTTTTGAAATAACAAAACGCTACAAATCGAAACTAAAAAGAAAAAAAAATTATTTTAATTACTTAGTTATTGTTGGAGTCGGTGCCAGCCAAGAAGGACAGTTTTATCCTGCCTTTGCAATGAACTTTCGAACGGATATTTTGATTATATTTACAAATTGATACATTAATTAAATTGTATTAAGATTATTTTGCTTTGGCTGGCACCGACTCCAACAATAACTAAGTAATTAAAATTATTTTTTTTTCTTTTTAGTTTCGATTTGTAGCGTTTTGAAGTCGGTTTTCATTTTTGTTAAAAAATAATTTATTTTAAATTTTTTTGTGGAAATTATTATGTTTAAATAAAATATTGGAAGGCTAACTAAACTACTTCTCCAATAAGTCAGCGAAGTTTTGAAATGAACGACAATAGTCAATCGAGATTTGTCCACGTCTATTTTTCCACGTAACTCGTAGACGTTAATAAGATTTACCTTCTATTATCAATCTTCTAATATCCTGAAGGAATACGACTATCAGTTCATAAGTACGTATAATATTAAAAGAATTTTCTTTCAACTCCTAACCGTTGAGGATATATACCTTACATCATCACAAATTCTTGAACAGCTTTAGAAAATATATGAAAAAGGTAATTAGTGCCGATAAAATTTAAGGGTTGCCCTCGATTTCTCTAGGATCCCATCATCAGATGCTGACTTGGTGACAATGAGAACATCTTGAATGTATACCCTACCGAACAAAAAAGAAATTTTTAAAATCGGCCCACAATTCACGGAGAAATCGGTGAAAACACATAAAAAACAACTGTTGAGGAATTTTACCTTCCATCATCAGCTCATCCACATGAGATGATGATTTTCATACGTAAAAGCTTTATCGGGTTTAGAAAATATATCAAAAACATAATAGGTGCCTGTAAATTTTGAGAGTTGCCTTCGATTTCCCTGGGATCCCATCATCAGATCCTGACTTGGTGACAATGGGACCACCTCGGAACTATACCCTACCAATCAAAAGAAAAATTTTTGAAATCGGCCCACAGACGGCGGAGTAATCGGTGAACATACATAAAAAAAAAATACATACAACGGAACATATAACCTCCTCCTTTTTTGAAGTCGGTTAAAAATAGCTTAAGGCACTCTCTACCGGTTGTCATATTAGCTAACTGCCGGATTAAAATAAAAAAGTTCAATTCGGATCAGTCCTCAGATGATTAGCCAGAACATACATACAGACAAATTATAAGATTGATTTTTCTAACAAGTAGGTACCATTCGTCCAGACATTTTGACATTACTTATTAATAAACGATCCGCTATTATTCAAGCTTGAAGAATCATAGTGAAAATATCAGAAACCAAATTCTTTCTGAGTCGCGCGGTATTGTACCTCGCAGAAATAACGCTCTTCACGGTTTTGCAACATTTTTCGTTGATGCTTGGTCGTATAGCGTGATATAATATAACCTATAGCCTTCATTGATAAATATATTGACAAAAAGAATTTTTCAATTCGGACCAGTAGTTTCTGAGATTAGCGCGTTCAACCAAATAAACAAACAAACTCTTTAGCTTTTTAATATTAGTATAGATTACAAACGAAGACAGACAAAGTCGAAGACAGAAGAATTTCGATTTCTATCCTACCGTCAACAATCGCTAACCTTGTGAGCTGTGACACGTATCAAATCTGTCGGTTAGGATATCAAATGTATGAAAATTATACCGCGAATATATTTACAATTTGCTTGAATTTAAAGTCAATTGATAGTATTTGGGTTCTTTGTAATTGTTTTGACTATCGACGTCAGCTTACTTTAGTTATCTGACAGCGAAAGTCGAAATTATTACAATGTCTTACTGAACGTCATGAATCTACCACCAGTTCGGAAAGAAGAAACCTCTGATCTGAGAAGAACTGGCGAAAGAAGCTCAGCGCTAATAAGGGCAGGAGTAATATTACTTTTTTTATCTCTCTTTTTCAAATTTAATTGCAAATAATATTATTATAAATGTTGTCTTATTAGTACCGTATAAACTTGTACTTTCTTCTGTATTAAGTTGTTCACTTTATTATTTACTTATTTGTGTTGATGTAGATAGGTATAGATAAAAATAGATATTGCGAGTATACAATTGCAGACTATGTACATATATTTAACTAGCTGACCCGTGCCCACTTCGTTGGGCATAATGTTAATAATCCTTTTTTAGTACAGAGTGTTTAAATAATATAAATTATTTTATTAATATTAAAAATTTAATTATGTATGCAAATATTAAAAAAAATAGTTTTTGTCACTTAAATATAAAAGTTAGACATATTCTGTCGTTGACTTTTTTGTAGGCATTTTTTTTTTAAGCTCCACATCTTTTCTCTAGAACTCAAAAATATATCTTTCAAAGTTAAGGCAGCGTTCGTAAGAAACGCTTTCATTCAACCGTTTTTTCTCCGATTCACTTTGCAAAACGGACTACCACGTAAAAGCCTTTTTATTTTTCGGTTTTTATATAACCTATGACGCTCAGCAATAATGTGGCTTTCTATTGGTGAAAGAATTTTTAAAATCGGTTCAGTATATCCCGAGATTTCCCCTTACAATTTAACAAATAAACAAACTTTACTTCTTTATAATATTAGTATAGATATAGATTTAAATTGTATATTTAAAGAACTTGTATAAGTCTATTTGAATAAGTTATACCTATTTTGATTGGATTTGAGTATGAGATTGTAAAATTTTTTTTTAGCCATTTTAGGACCTAAAATAAAATTTTCTAATATAGATATACATCCTATTACAGATTTCGTTTAAAGTACGTCTGTCTACTGTTTTGTTACAAGCGCTACGGTTTAATAAGCGGATTCTTGACAATGAACTTCATATAAGAATATAATTATCTTTTTTTATTGAGTCGCTCTCGTTACTAGTTTTCGTAGTAATGTATGCGGAAATGAAAGTGCCCAAGATAAAAGGTGTATTACAAGCGGCTATTTATTTACCTTTTCAAGGATAACTTGTATCCTGGGGTTTGTATGAGCTTTACGGTATATACATGATATTTATGTACGTTGTTCGTATAGTAACTAATAGGGGCTAGCCTTTATTTATTACCTCTACACTCATTTTGACGAATTTTAAAATGTTTTTTTTTCTTTTTATAAATAAATAAATATGTTGGGACTATAACTACCAACACCATCTACTTCCAAGGAAAGCTGCAAAGCTTGTAGAGCTCATAGATTATACATATATAACACTATCATTTCCCGCGGCTTCGCATGCGTTCTAAAGACCGGAAACCAAATTCTTTCGGAGTCGCACGGTATAGTACCTCGCAGAACTAATGCCCGGCCTTCCCGTTTTTGCAACATTTTTCATTGATGATCCGCTCCTATTGGTCGTATAGCGTGATATAATATAACCTATAGCCTTCCTCGATAAACGGACTATCCAACATAAAAATAATCTTTCAATTCGGACCAGTAGATCCTGAGATTAGCGCGTTCAACCAAACAAACAAACAAACTCTTCCGCTTTATAATATTAGTATAGATATATTTTTTTAAATAAATACCAGTTTCTAAATTAAAAATTAAAACATGAAGGTAGTGACTACCAATTGTAATATAACCAACTTTGTTATGTCAAAAAGTTTATATTTCTAAACAATTTGTGAATTACTTTGAAGTTGCGATTGTACCACAAATAGGTGTAGTCGTACCTTCTTATTCATATACGAGTAGATATAGAATTTGCTTTAAACTTGTGTAACCTTGCAAAAGAACATAAAGATTTAATACGACGTTACTAGCGTACTAGTTTGTAATTGAAAAAAATAATTATTATTAACTAGGTTGTTGAAATATTCAAGGTGTTAGAACGAATTGAAATTATACAAAGCCTGCTTCCTACCTACCTTTAAGTTAACTGACGATTTTGACCGATATTTTCAATTATTTTTGGTATTTTAATAAGTTCTTCTAAATAAGTAAATTCGTTATTTGCACTATTTAGAACGTTTAAAAAATCTTAGCCAAATCAGTTTATGAGTGTTTTAAATGACTATGAGTTACTCCAGGTCGTACTCTATTTATGTATTAAATTTCATCCAAATCCGGTTTCGGGATCTAGAAGTAACTAACATACATACATACAAACTTTTGAATTAATATTATTAGTCCGATCATAAAGAGCTTTAATTTTAATATATATACATTTTAATTATTCAAAACTCGACTGAACAAATCAGTCGAATTCGAACGTTTTAAAAATGATGGAAGAAAATTGTTCTAAGAAATGAACATTAAATATTTAGCCCTATGCACGCACGTGCAAGGTAGGTAGGATAGCAAGCATCGCCATATTGTAAAGCAAATATTTCAAGAATTCTTTTGATATAATGTTTGGTCTAATTCAAAGCGACAAGGAAAGTTTCTAAGACGGATTAAGTCCTTTTAAACGTCAGAATGCAGTCGCAATGCACTTAACATGTACGTAAGTGACTAATAAAAATTCTTTACAAATAAGTCTATTTCAGTAATGGCTGGTATTATAACAGTGTGACGTAGAGGTATTTGATTTTTTATAGCTCAACTAGTCATTCAACCTGGATTTGTTTGAATGCGACGCTTCTTGATTATCACTATAAGAAATTCCAGATTTTGTTGTATTTGTACTGAATGTCATCCACACTAATAAGCAATGGTTATTGGTGAAATCTTCTCCTTTAGGCACATTTGGTTCGATTCCACCCGTCTCATACATATTGCAGTTGCTTATTTAGATTTAAAAGGCACAGAATGTGAATATTGAAAGAACAGTAGAACTTTCAATATAATAATTGAAAGAAAAAGTTTGAGCTCAAAAAGTGTCTTTAAATGTTATCATAGCTTAGGTATTAACTTTTTAAATAAAAAGTCCTATCGAAAACGGCACATCGTTTTCCCTGATCATTACAAGATGTAAGTGCGTTTGCCAGTGGACACTTTTGGAAGCTGTCCAGACAGAACCTACATTTAGCTGTGTATCATCGCTCTTGCGAAACTGTTCTTTTAATCGCATTGTATCTTCTACATTTTAAAGTTTGTATGGGTTTTTGTATGTGTCTTATATCGTCACCCTCAAACGATTACACATATATATTCGGATGAAATTTTGTACACAGGATTGGGAGGTGAGTAACAATTGGCTTTTGTCATACATGTGTCAAATTTCGCTAGACATTTACTTTCCTTACGTAATTTTTGCCAGGTTTTGTAGGCGCCCGGTTGGATAAACCGAATAACTGCGCGACTACTACACTTTGACACACCAATGGATTTTGTATTCAGCCTTTTTAACGATACATATACGAGAAAGATCAGAACACTCTCGCTCTTCACTATCACTACATAGTATAAAACAAAGTCGCTTTCTCTGTCCCTATGTCCCTATGTCCCTATGTATGCTTAAATCTTTAAAACTACGCAACGGATTTTGATGCGGTTTTTTTAATAGATAGAGTGATTCAAGAGGAAGGTTTATATGCATAACAAGCGGATCCCGCGGCTTTGCTTATGCTAAATCTAGGGAAGAGCCCGAGCGAAGCGAGGGCGAGTCGCTAGTAAAATATAAATGCGAGACCCGGGATTTAAATCCGCTTCACTTGGTTTCCCAATGCACGCGATACCATTGGATTAGCACTGTCTTGTTTTTACTTAAATTGATACATACATATGTTCGAGACAAAGGTATTACAAGGTTCTTTCTAACCTGAAGATAGACATGTACCTGGGCGTGACTTCCTACAACTAGTAACAGTATTAGTATTCAATGTTATTACTTCATTATTTGTTCAAAGCACTATAATGCTTATGATTAATGGCCTATAAAATCATTACTATGTATGTTTGTCTATAATTTTTATTAATTTGAACATATTGACGTTGGTATTTCTATCAAATAGAGATCGTTAGCTGTTGTTCAGCTTTAAAATTATTCACATGAATGCAAAATTTTGAATGTGTGGTACTCCTTCTTGCAGAAACTGCTGGATGGCTTTGAGTGAGGTTTAGTTAACAGATCGAGTATACCCTGGAGTTACATAATATTATCTTTTAGAAAGTGGTCTTCAAAAAATTAAAAATCTATAAACTGCTCTGTTTTTAACTGACCTGCTGAAAGCTAGCCGCAATTATTGTTGTTCTTGTAAAGAAATGTTTGAATAGTTACGCCCACCCTATAAGAAATTCAGTTAGATTTCAAAACATTATCTGTCTCTAAATATACGTTTGGGGTGTAAATTGTCATATCCTTAAAAATGCTGATTTAAATGAAACTATTCTACGTTCTCCAACTTTTTCAGGTGTATTTGGACTTTATTTTCTAAACATCGCGATCAAAAATTCAAAGACAGTTATAAGTTCGACTTTGTGCACTCGGTCAAAATGAAGTTTTTGATAATCTCTCGCATTGTAGTCTATGTATTGGTTTCTTCGTCACAGATCACGGGATCGATTCCCGCTTGTAATGTATACAAGAATAGGTCATATAAATAAACGTAATATATATTTGTTTTGCTTTCTGTATGGTTCACCTAACAGAAAAACCTAGTTGGGCGACTGAGTGTGAAACATAACTAAATTGTTGCTGTATATATTTTTGCTCAAAGACCGCTGATAACTAGGTAATATAGTTAACTATTATCACAATTGGCGCGCCTACACCCTCGCAATGAGTTCGAGTTATTTCATCAGAAAATTTCGTTGTCGACCTTTGCAAAGCGAACTGCGTTTGTTTCCATTCCAATGACAGGGGAAACAATTATGTAAAGTATGAAGCATTTTTATCGTATATAATCGTATTTTAAGTCAAAAATATATATTGGTATATATAATATGTAATAATATAAACAGGTTAGAGTATTTTTTAGTATAAAGTTTTTTTATTTTATTATAGTATTGTGTGTGAAAGTGAAAAATGTGGGTTCCACAAACGAGAGACAAAATCGAAACTGCAAGACAATTATATTATCAAATTACAAAACATAAAAATATAGCTTTTTTTCGCAATTATTTTTGTAGTAATTATACAGGTAGCATGTTCTCTATCAGTCTTCTTGTTCCGATGGAAACGAACTCAGGGCATTCCATACGCGTTTGCAATTAATAAATTATTTTATTAACACTTGGGGAGTCGCGTCCTTGTTTGTAACACAAATACTCGCTGCCGAGTCATAATGTCATATTTTTTTTTAAACTGCATTATAAACGTAAATGCTTACTTTCTATTATAAGGATTTTGTATGTATAATAAATGATAGTATTGAATTAAATATTAATATTTATTGTTATTACTTTAAAAAAATCTATTTTAAAAATATACTAAATTACTCCATACTTTTGTCACAATGTTTAGGCTAATCATTGTGATTTCTATAATTACATATTACTTAGTTATACGGAATAGTAAATAGAGAACAATCATCACAGAAGAATAAAAAATTACATAAAAATAATATTATCTTATTTGGAGTATAAACACACTTTTCAACATTCTTTAGGCACTTTATGAACATAAAATTTAGTAATAACACTTTGTACAACTATAGTTCATGTGTTCTTTAATTGTTGTACAAAAAGGTTTGGTTTTTCTATCGTTTTTCCAATTACATAGGCCTCAACTCACTTTCTTGTTCGGAATCCCATTCATGTTCACTTGTATCTAAGCAGTCTTCAGTTTCAGAGCAATCTCGGTTTTCTATTTCTTCATTAAGATATTTATATATTATGTCTCCAAGCTAAAAAACCCTATTGGTTGCCATTTTATATGAAATGAAATAAAAAATAGCTAAATAAAAAGTTATAACAATATGCAAAAATAACGGACGTAATTAGTCGCTACCGGGTCCCGCGGACCCACACACAACTTTTTCATCCATAGCACTCACTTGCAGCGCGCTAATTACCTACCGATATCATCATTTGCTGTACTACACTGTCCTTAAAAGGTACTAAGAGCGGCAATGTCGCATTCCTCAAATTTAAGTAGTTATTAACAAAAATATGGAGGACTGGGTCCGTTAGACCCATTAGCGATTCCCCAAGTGTTAAACACGATGCCCTCGTACGTTATAAGTGCAAGTAGGACCTTCACTATAATGAAATGTTGTGCATATTTGTCTATTCCTATATTATTTTTATTTATATCCTTTTATCACCTTTAATTACAAATAAACTATGGACTTCTTCTTTTTTTTTTGATTTCAATACAATTTTACCGACATCTTTCTTCATTTTATTAACCGATGCATTTCTTTTTCAGGTAAGCCAAAGTTTAAAATTCCAAATCTTTACAAATACAGGTAAGTTTAAAGAATATATTCAAGTCGTTAAATTGATTAAAGATTTGGACAAATGAAATAATACGTACGTAAGTATACAAAATACGTCTGTGATTTCAAATAAGCTTCTTTCTACTTCATTTTAAAATACTTATTACTCCGTGAAGAGAAAAATAGTTTCTGGGAAAGTAGATTACTATTTAGTAGATTTTGTGTTATTTTTAAAACTTAATAGTGTCAGTATTCGGAGCCAATAGATCGCTGCTGTTAAAAAAAGTAAAAAAAAAATGTTTTTGCCAATAAGACATTTGGAGCAATATTTAATATTATTTTATTATAAGTTACTTTTAAACGTATAATTATTGACATATATTTTTGTGACCACCTCTTAAAAACCTTTATTTTGATACCCCACTCCATTAATTTGGTAGATTGTTTTTAAAGACACAAAAAATGGCATCTGAAATCCGCCATTTTGTTTTTTTTTATTTTGATATACCAAGTGTCACTCTCACAGTAAATACGAATCTAACTAACTAAAATCTAAAATTATGTAACATACGAGTACATACATACTCTCGAAAAACGTAACCCTCCTTCTAGTGCAGTCGGGTAAAATGATTGAAAATGTCAGTATAATATGAAGGTTATAAATATTAAACAGTTTAGACGCTATTATAACAGATTTTTTTTTCGCCACTTTAAATGGATATGTAGGAATGTGTATTAGTGAATGTTTAAGGAACGGTATTTACGATAATTAATCATTTAGTTATATAAAAGGTAATGTCTCTATGAGAGTATAATAGACGTGTTGTAGAAGGAAAGACATTTGTAGCAAAAATATAGCTTACGAGCCCAGTCTGAAACTTTCCATCCTGTAAAATTTTAACTCTATCTGGATAAATATATAAATAAATATGTTGGAACATTATTACAATAGCGCCTTTTAGCTCCGTGGTAAGCTACGAGGCTTGTGTTACGGATACCAATGCAATGTTTGTACTCATGACTGGAGTACAAACATTCGTGCTCAACAAATGAATACCCCAGCGGGACTTGAACCCGCGACCGCTGGCGCAGAAAGGAAGGATCGTCAATTATGAATACATTAAATGGAAAATACGCCAAGTTATCTTTTTCGTCAATTACCAAAAGTTTTAAAAGATATGTTGTCAAAGCATTTTACTCGTACTAAGACGAAACAGCCGCGCATTTTCGCATCCATTGCGTAAGTTTCTACTAATAACAGGCACCTCAAGACATCTTAAGATACTTCAATACCCTATAGGAAACCCTGCTTCTATGTTTTCTGAAATCAAATGACTTCTTTGCATAATAATGACTCGTTGTTGATTTTTGAATATTTGTAGGTATGATCACTAAAAATTATTTTTAAATTATCAGTTTTATCTTAAGACAGGCCTAGTATAAATTAGTACAACCTAAAACTCTGATTCTTTAAGATAGAAAATATTATGAATATATCTACGAGTAGCAAGGATTCGTCGCATGCTTCATTGCTACACTGGCCCGGTCACCCAGATTTGTACGTGATTCGAATTATGTGGGCACCGTTGAAAGTGAATTTCCTTTTGTGTGTCTTTTTAACATCGAATAAAATATTTATCGTGTTTTAAGACATAAAAAAACTTAAAAAATTGACAACATTAATATAATTTATAAGATGTTTTCCTTTTGATTTCCGACGTGAAGTTTCGAATACTTTCAGGTAATTGTCACGAAAGAGGGTAGTTAATGACGTCTAACCGTTCAGTTATAATACCATGTGGGTCTTTAAATTTAAAATAATAAGTGATAAAAATGTTAAGTTTAAAATGATTTTCTTATTATCTTAATAATATATATTCTTAATAATATTTTAACGTTTGCATTTTTTCCTTTTAAGATTGCGATATTCCTTTTAAGATTAAAAATAATTTTTGACGACACGTTGGCGCAGTTTGTAGTGACCCTACTTTCTTGCGCCAGCGGTCGCGGGTTCGAGTCCCGCTGGAGGCATTCATTTGTTAAAACTCGGATGTTTGTACTCCAGTCATGGGTGTTTATATTTATAATATGTATGTTTTTAAAACTTATACATGTAGTATATCAACTATCTGGTATCCGTAACACAAGCTTCCTTCGTAGCTTACCACGGAACTAGATGGCGCTGTGTGTAATAATGTCCCAACATATATGTCCCAACATATAATAATTAGATAACAACAACTAAGGAAAAAAGATAGATGAAAGTGTCTCTACAAGTATTATTGTATTTACTGGTTGGGTAAAACACAAAAAACCATCAGTCCTTCTGTTGTAACTTGTATAGATCAAAACGTTAAAATATGTCATAGTTGTTTGATCAAAGACAGACAAGGCGCGAGACTTGCGCGCGTGACTATACGCATTTGTCATGAGTTTGTCATACCTTTTATAGAAATAATTTAAAATATGTGTCACATAGATTAGTTTAGTGAATATGGTATTTTTTGCTATTTTATCTTAAAGTCTAAGTAGTTTTGAAAGCATAATCTATATAATGAGGACTATATAAATTTGTATAAAAACATTTTTTGCTCGAAAAGTCTGAAAAATTCTGAAAATGCTGAAAGTATCTTCAGTGCTTAAAATTCCAGAAGTCAATAAAAAGATCCTGACCTTTTTTTAATGATTGGTTATGTCTTATATTATTATATTTAAGTCTTAAAAGTAAACTAAAAAACAAAATTTTAGTTTATTAAGTCACATATTATACGATACTTTTACCAAAAAAGGAAAATTATACAATTTACCCAATGGAGAACCCAGTCAATAAATCAAATAAAATTAGAAACAAACCCTAATATTATTAAGAAAAAAACGTTTTCCGTGTATTTAATTTAGAACGTTATCTATACAACATGTTAATTTTATTTGTACATGTTTAATATGATCTGTCATGGTCATGATATCAATCTCGACAGTACCTAGTGTCGCGAGCCAAACTAGCTAGGTATTTGTAATTATCTCTATTTACGGTTCATACACTGCTATTAGTATAAGCTACCTACTATCAATTTATGATATATCTGTCACTAGCATTTCCCGCGGCTTCGCACGCGTTCTTAAGACCGGAAACCAATTTCTGTCTATAAAAAAATTATTTAAAATTATTGAGTTATCTAGCTGTACCTACGGCTTCGCCCGCGTTCATTTTTTTAATTGCTAATCAACCTCATTGGGTTGTTCTGTAGGTTGCCTGAAAATTTCTTCAAAATTACTCTAGCTATTTCAGAACCCATCGTTAATACACTCCTGACTACCTATTTCATATATTATGTGCACGCCCCACTCCCGCTCTTGGCACCCCCAAACTTCTCCCCATTACGCTTTATTTTTCTACGACTCGCACCGCTTCGCTTGGGCTTTTTCCTAGATTTAGCACAGGCAAAGCCGCGGGATCCGCTAGTTATGCATATAAACCTTCCTCTTGAATCACTCCATCTATTAAAAAAACCGCATCAAAATCCGTTGCGTAGTTTTAAAGATTTAAGCATACATAGGGATATAGGGACAGAGAAAGCGACTTTGTTTTATACTATGTAGTGATAATGGAATGTACATAATATTGCGGTATAGTACATGATACTTATATTTTTTACTTACGGCGGATTCGACGTAATTGTAAGTAGTTATAAATAGAAGGCCATTTGCAAGTCTGCACTAATTTTGGAATAAAATATTAGTCTCAACTTCCCTTTGGTTAATAATATATAAAAATATTGGATTATTTGTAATTCATGAATTATTAAAAACACGCTTTATTAGCGATCAAACTAACATGGAAAATAAAATTTAACATAACCATATATTGCGCTTTTTTAAAACAATGTTAGTTTTCTCGTTAAAAGCGTTATTATTACTTAAAATTATCTTTTTAAGTTTTAGTTCGGCTTACCATTAAAATGTGTTTTTTAGTTTTGAAAATTATACTTGATTCTTTTTATGCGTGGCAGAAAATATATTATGACAAAATGGATATAAATAACACTGCAAAAATATTTTAAATATTTTTATTATATCCATAACTCAATTACCAACCTCTCGCAGCGACAATTGGGCTATAAAAATTAGCGGGGACTGTTTGCACGGGAACGGGGAAAGCTCTGTAGGCAGCTTGGTAGGCAAAAGGTGCCACAGATTGGTAACTGATGGGAGCCACAGGCGCTATCGCCAAGTTAGCAGGCAGACCAGGAGCAAGACCCAAGCTAGCAGGCAAAATGGCCGCATTATATGCTTGAATAGCAAGATTTTGTGTCTTTAGTGCTTCTTCCAAAGCGGATTTTAGATCAGGAGTGGCTGTCTCTTTCTTTTCTTCTTCTGCGCTCTTCTCAATAGGTTTTTCTTCTGCTGATTTTACCAAAGCTTCCTTTTCTTCACTTTTCACTTCGGCGATGGTCTCGCTTTTCTCAGCTGATTTGACTTCAGCACCTGCTGATTTAACTTCAGTACCTGATACTGCTTCTACAGTAATTCCTGTATCAGCTACTTCAGGAACTTGCACGCCAGGAACTATACCAGCCGTGTAAGATTTTGCCAATTCAGCGGCGTTATCTGCCACGGAAGCTGCGATCTTGGCTTCTGCGATTTGGGCTTCGTTTAAAGCTTGCCATTTCTTCTCCTCTGCAGCCCAGAAAGCTTCCTCAGACCTTTCCTTTCCCAAATCATTGGCCTCACTTACTCCTTCGTTTTGGTTTTCCACTGCCTGTTCAGCTAATTCACGAGCTTGATCAGCTAGGAATTGTGCCTGGTCAGCTGCTTTTACCTGTCAATTTTTATTAAACTTTAAGACATCTTCAAGATAAAAACAATATGTATTATATGGATTTTTTAAATATTTTATCAAACTCATCTTCATAACACCAGCAAATTTACCTGAGCATCAATAGCAGCAGCCTGTATATCACCGGGTTGTATGGTCGGGGCCACAGCTATACCGGGTAAAGCTACCGCGGCAAATGGTATCGGCGCGAACACCGACGGTGCGGCAGATACGCAGGCGATAAGGGCGGATACGATCTGTAATGATATGAGAGTTCATTTAAATTAATTTGGGTAGAATAAGTGGGTACAAATTCCGCGTCTCTCGTCTTTCATTTTTTTGTATAGACAATTGTCAGTATTATTAACACAGGTCCTACGATTAAGGTAAATAACGTCATTATAAATGCCATTATTAGCCATTGGTTTTTTTATTACAGACATTGCTTATATATGAAGTGTGTAAGATAGAATAAGCTGCAGTTTCCGATAAAGTGAGCTAAAAGATAGACAAAAAATAACACTACTGCGGTATTTCTATATAGTGAGTTCTTAATTGATATATCGATTCAATGCACCTTTGTAGATCACGACTCGCAAGGACTTTGTAAATAATAGATCATGAAGTATAAATGATTTTGTTCTTATGGCATAAATAAATACAGTTTAAGAAATGAAGAAAGAACCAAGTCTAGGTTGGCATAGTGAAATGGTATCCTGCTCGAGAGGTGTTTTCTGACACCGCCATCTATACTGTATATAATAAAATTTTAAGTAGAATCTGTAATATTTCTTTGGATACTTTATCGAAATAGTAATTGATGTCGATATAGAAGCCAAATCTGTACATTTTATAATTTTTGTCAGTCTGTCTGTCTATGATGGTATCACGAAAACCCCACGGGGCAGATTTTGATTAAAATTATGATGATAGCTGGTTATCTGTTCAACATATAGGATACTAATTACTATATGAAAACATCTCATCACTGAGAAATCTATATTGACAAAATTGATTAAGTGAGTGTGAATCACTCTCTTCTATAACAGTAATTTATTTAACTTCAGATTATTTAAAATAACACAAAAGCCGTGGTTCATAAAAAGGCGATCTACTAAGGAAAATCAAACCGACCATGAACCTGTCAATGAAGTTGGAAGTTATGCGGAAGTCTAGTGCAATCAAAAAGTAGTTCTTATGTGTCTCCTAAATTTTTGTTGTATCTATACATAGAGTCAATCTGTTTATTTCAAACATTTTGTTCAATTGAATTGAACTACGAGTAAAATAGGTTTATTCTTAAACTATTAAGTATAGCCAAAAATTATATTAAATTTCATTTAAACATTATCGTAAAGTCACAACAACCACTCTTTGCTCACATTAGCCCATCAAAACACCGTTTCAATAGAAATATGATGACATTCTTATCATGACTTTATTCCTTATCCAACTAATTTCACAATCAAGGTTGATTATGTACATTTAAATTCCCCTTTGAGTTATTTAAATGAAGCCTTTCGTTTATTTTTATTACGTAAAATTCGTACTTTAGATTTGTTAAAAATCTAACAAAATAGATAGTATGACCAAGCCATACCTGCCGGTGGGCGGATTAGGTTCGTTTACACATACTGCTTTTTATGTTGGAAATGAAAATATCCTAAGTGTAAGCCCCGACTTTAAAACCGCTTCTTTAGGTTTCCCAAGAGAGCGTCCTACCACTACTTATATTATTGATGCTACTCATAATGAATTTGAAGTAAATATATTGTTATACTCAAAAAATATTTGTCTTCAGCCCTTTTTAACGTCCCACTGCTGGGCACGAGCCTCCCTCAGTACGAGGGGGATAAGGCTATAGTCCACCGCGCTAGCCTAGTGTATGTTGTCGGACTTCACATGTCTTTCGAAAACTCGCTAGGTTTTCTTGACATGCAGGTTTCCCCACGATATTTTCCTTCACCGTAAGACAAGTGGTAATCATTGATAGAAATGATTCGCACATGAAAATATCAGAGGTGCGAGACCCGGATTCGAACCCGCATCACTTGGTTATTCACGCGAGCGCGTTACCGCTGGGCTACCACTGCCAAAAAATATTACTGTTCGCATATCATAATATGAATCGATGTCATATTTATTGAGTATTAATGAATGTGTGGGCATATTTAGTATTATAGATTAGTTACTACAATTATAATAGGCGGTATGCGGAGGCCGTGTGTGTAAATTATATGTATCTGTGTTTATTATTTAGTGAAAATCACTTGACTGAGACTAACTGTTTTTATTGCGAAATAAAGCGTATGCCTACTGTTAAGGTTAGTTATAATTAAATAGCTGTTACAAGGAATAACTCAAATAATTTTTATTTAGAATAAAAATAAGGGATGCGCGCAAAAATATTTGGCTTTTTTAAGTTCAGCTTATGGAATGTGTTAAATGCATTCATAAGTTGGATCTCAAGTGGCGTAAATTAAACTACAGTAGTCGTATATATGGCCGTTTTAAGATTTAAAACTGTTTATACACCCATAGCACCAACATTGAACAGGGAAAATTCTAAAATCTGACATCGCCTTCATTCATTCACGTTTTCAATCAAATCAAAATATTCTTTATTCAAATAGACTTTTACAGGCTCTTTTGAATCGTCATTTTTACATTATCAAAATTAAAAGTCAGTCTGTAAGTCTGTGAGTAAACTACCACCGGCTCGGAAAGCTGTTCTGCTGAGAAGAACCGGCGAGAAACTCAATAGTTGCTCTTTTCAAAAAATATTTGGTAACAATATTGTATTACAATTTATCTATTTATCCTACGTGAGACACAACCAGTGACTAATCCCACACATTTACATCCACCAGGTATTCCGCTATAGTGTAATATTCCGCTATATTATTTAAATCTTGGTAACCAGGACTATTGAATTTATATCTACGACACCTTGATCAAAATCGTTCAAAAAAGCCCTGATTTGTTTGTACATCACACATCAATTTTTAATCTTGATAATGCTTCTAAATCTATATCAATATACACGATAAGACTAATTTTGTTAGACATCAGAGTCGGTTTATGTCGAGTCTAACATTATTGACAGCATTAGAATTTTTCAAAGTTATATTTATCTAGATCAGAGGTGTTAATATTTTATTAGATGGTATAAGTGGGCCAACAATTTACCTATATAAAGACTACCGTTAGCCCGCAACTATCACCTCGTTTATTTATGAATCCGTCGTACTACAAAATACAAGGTCTTAAAAGGCCGAGAGAAAATACTCCCTAGTAAGTACACAAGTCATTAAAAAAAATCCAAAATGTAAAGTAATTTCCAATATAAGCGCGATCAAACAAACAAAACTGGAGATCTATATCAGTATAGATAAAGCGTCTAATATTCAATCATCAATTTACTTACATATTTTAATTTGATTCATTATTTAAATAAACCAGGCTATCCTTGATATTTCTTATGAAGTCAATTATGCAGCCCCTTATCATACTACAATATTGCATAGAATTTGCATTGTTGCTTGGCACATGTAGGTGTGGTTGTCACTTCCCTAAACGGCTATATATTTACATGTTATATATGTTACGGGTAAGGTTGGAAGTTGGAATAAACTTAGGTTTACCCGGGTTTATTTAGTATTACCCAGGGTTCTTGGGTCATGTTAATAATGAAAATATGTTTTAATTCGGGATTTACCCACTCATTTACAAACTCACCTAGGTGTATCCAATGCTTACTGGGTAATGTTAAATTAATTACTTAAATTAAAACCTAAGATTGATTTCTAATATAAAATAAGCGATTTTTATGTGCAGGATATACCTATGCCAAAAATATAAAAAATAACCCTTAAATAAATTTTTAAATTTACATCTTCTAGTATTACCCGTAACATATGTACTAGAGACGTACCTACTCTCGCTTCGCTTGGGTACGTCTTTGCGTACGATTTAACTGTTAGTTTACATTTCTCTCAAATGAAATAGTTTTCCGCTATAAAAGGTGTAATTCGGATAACTAAGTATCATCACACCAATTTTTATTAAAATCTGTCCATTGGTTTTCTCGTGATGCGTTCTCAAATTAACAGAAAAAATCTCTCTATTACAATGAACATTTTAATAATATTTTCCAAAAAAATATTAGATGTACAGGTTCGATTCTATATCTATAGCGTAAGTTAAAATAAATTATACGACTTTTATAATTTTCTAATAAAATGAAAGTAGCCTAAGTTACTACTTATAGCATTAGCTATCTGCGAGTAAAAGTCCCTCAAAATCGGTTAGGCCGTTTCAGGGAATAGCCGGAGAAAACAGACAGACAGAAATAAAACTTTTACAATTGATTAGTTGATGTAAGTACCGTATATATATTCATAATTTGCGATTAGTGAAAAGCCGTTAATTTGAAATTAAAAACAGGCGATTCAATTTAATAATGTACTGATGCACAATACACTATAATATTTAAAAATAAGTAATTGAATAGTTCAAATTTTGACTAAATAATAAATTGATTATATTAAGAATTCTCATTAGAAATTTAAACAAAATTTTAGTTTTTTTAATTTCAAACATTTTAACACAATTTGTATACGTCCAAACATTAAATACGAACATTACATAGAAATATATATCAGTAAAGCCTATAATGAATCAATAAAAACGAATATTAAGTCATGAGAAATGATTCTCAAAAATACAAAAAATAACACCAAAAAGCCAAACTCGAAGTTTTCACACAAACACTTATCAAACATTGAAATTAAAAAAATACTAACCAGAACTCTCATCGTGATGTCGCGAAGGCTACTGATTGCTCTCATCTCGCAAAGCGTTTTTATATTCACTCCATAATATAAGCTGAATACTGGATTCTTAACACCTTCATTACAAAAAAAAAATAAAACGTCAAGCGAAGGCGGGATGGATGCAGGAAGCGCGCGCTTTTTGATAGCAGTCAATGGGTACCATATTCACTATTTTTTGTTGCGTCACGCAGGCGCCATGCTATACTTGTTTTTTTACACGAATTTGTTTGCATTTTGCATTTAATTTAATTTAAATTAATCTATTGATTATCACTACATAGTATAAAACAAAGTCGCTTTCTCTGTCCCTATATCCCTATGTATGCTTAAATCTTTAAAACTACGCAACGGATTTTGATGCGGTTTTTTTTTAATAGATAGAGTGATTCAAGAGGAAGGTTTATATGCATAACTAGCGGATCCCGCGGCTTTGCCTGTGCTAAATCTAGGAAAAAGTCCAAGCGAAGCGAGGGCGAGTCGCTAGTAAATATTAATTAAATAAAATAGTGACAGAAACAGTTGTTACATATCATATTTGAAAAATCTGGATGATTAGTACATTTCGTTTGCTACACGATATCTTCGTCTATTGTAAACCGGTATTGTAGCTACTGTCTAGTGATGCTTTGGTTTATGTTTTTTTACTTCTTTACGATTTAATTTTTGCTTCGCTCAAGTTCGTCTCTAGTTTTAAAGGTTAGTAAGTAAATATTTTGGTATAAAGTAAAAAGTATCCTTTAATATAATCCGTATAATCAGCTACCATCATGTATGATGTGGTGACAAACAAACAAATATTTGACAAACTATAGCTTTGATTCCTGTATCGATAATAATGACTATTTCAATAAGGTTTTCCAGTAATATTTAATGTACAGAAATGACTAAATTCCTAATTTTATTATATTACTTTTCTTAGTACTTGAAGTAACTTTTAAAACATGGAAATCATACAATTTCCCTATTACTCATGATGTTGTGTGACCTTACTCTCTACCATTAAAGTTATTAATGTTTATAGTTATTGCCGTACGGACAGACAAGGCGTATATATACAGGTTTGCTAATATAAGTTAAATGTCAACGTATCGACTTTTTGTATGATATAGATTTTGAGAATGTCAGCCAGATTCCATGCATACTTTACACACTCTCGTGGCACTTGTAAGTCATAGATTAATTTGAATTACTATATTACTAGTGGAAACCGCGGCTTCGCCCGCGCTAAATCTAGGGATGAGCCTAAGCGAAGCGAGAAAATCGTTATTGTGAGTTATCCGTAAGAGATAGACATATACCATCGTGGACTTTTTTCTAGAACTTTTTAAGGTGTACAATACTGTAGTACAGTTCGCGTCATGTAAAAAGAACGCTGGAAGAAAGTGGTGGGGGGTGTTTTTGCGCATCGGTACATTCGCATACGAAATTCCTAAGCCTATTCTTTTATTTTTGAACTAGCCTTTCGCTCACGGTGTATATTGATTATTGGTACGTACATTGAAAAATATATTAGATAGAATGTAATTAAATAGAATTCTATTAATTAATAAAATATGTTTGATTCAGTGTAGAATGTTTAATCTACTTACAAAAAATTAAATTATTTCGTTTAATATATATTTTTTAATTAATAACTGCATTATTATCAGAATCTCTCTTTATAAACAATATACGTCAAAAATATTTTTTCACTATTTTTTATATAAAATCATTTCGTAATTAATAACTTTTGTGTACGCGATGGTATTTTAAACTGACAAACCAATAGCGAGCCGAAAAGCATGCGACGCGTGCCTCTACGTCGCGCGCCCTCCCTCTTACCACCAAATTGGCCGATAAATCGCCTCTGCGCAACTTGACAGCTGGCGTTCTTTTTACATGACGCGAATTATACATTATTTTGATCTATCTCGTAGAGTTAAGCCAGCGTTCGCAATGTATGCGCAATGAAATGAGTTTATTTACGACATCACATTAGAAACCTCTAAAATTATCAGTGTTTCTCTACTATATTATGCATGTATTATACATATAAACCTTCCTCTTGAATCACTCTATCTATTTCAAAAATCGCATCAAAATCCGTTGGGTAGTTTTAAAGATTTAAGCATACATAGGGATATAAGGACAGAGAAAGCGACTTTGTTTTATACTAGGTTGTGATGAAATGTAATATGGGTAATTTTTGTGACTGCCATGTTGCTTAAATGACTCCCAACATATAGGTCTCTACAGGCCTGGAGATCTAAATTTGAATCCCGGGCTTAATGTAGTTATTAATTTGTAATTATTTTATGGCATTACGTGAGAAATTGGTCATTGGTCCTGTGCTTACCATGGACTTTTCACCGGAAGTGTCATCCTATCGGATTTTGAGAGTGAAAGGGAAAGATCGACATTTGGTTCCGTGCATATCTACTTCATACTTGTGCACTAATAAAGCCTATATCCGTCCTCTTTATTTTATTATTTTCTATTTTTGGCAAATCTTTTTTGGTTATCTGAGCATGAGTAGGTGTTACATATACAGCGTTATTTTCACATTTTTGATAGTATAGAGTACATGCTTATTAAAAGTTGAGACAAAATAAATTAATCGAAGGCGCCGAGAGTGTGTGACATCGAAGGATTCGTAAAGCTTAAATGTAAACAAGATTCTTATCAACGGTTTAGTGAAGTGAGATGCGTATAGGTATTGGACGTGTCGGTAGTTGCGTCTGCTGACAAATAAAGGTGCGTACAGATTCTACATATTCTAGAAAATTCGAGAACTAAAAAACTAGACTGCGTAAAAAGCAAAATAATAACAAATAGACGAAAACACATACAGTATCTTTTGTGCAGTCGTATACAAGAGTACACTACACTTAGTGAAACTTTCAGCTGGTATAGAACTTGTGTCTCCGACTGCATATTACTGCAGTTCTTCGTCAATTTTTCCCATATTTTTGTTAAGCGTTTTACGCTGTCTGGTTTTCTATTTTTTGTAAATAATTTTTTTATGTACAGCTTTAGAAATTTTTAGTTTTGTTCAACAGGATATAAAATATATCCTTATTATTATTATTAAAACATATAACATGTATTTATTTTAGTATTGATTACCACGAAAGACCTGGTTACAGGTTATTATTTAAGACCTGATCCGATGATCTCTCAGACTATAATTGGTCAAAAGCGCACTAAAATCCGAACAAATATTGTGGATTGTAATTAGTTCGCAGAAAACCTACCTATACGCGTTTATTAAATTCATTACTCAGATTTTCGTTTATAATAATACGAAGAAAGACGAAAGACGCTCGTTTATAAACTAGGAAAGTCTTTAAAGATATAAGCTCTGCAATAATGATTCTTCTACTTGTGGAATTTTTTGGTTATGTTATTTTATCACAAACTAGCCTTTCCCGCGGCTTCGCTCGCGTTCAGAGAGTCCACCTTAAAAGATAGACATATGCTATCGCGGACTTTTTTTTAGAACTTTTCAAGGGGAAAATTTCCGTCATATATGAGTTTTGCATAACTTTAAGACTCAGACAGAAGCTCTCAAAAGAAATATTTTTTCCCGTTTTCGCAACATTTTTTCAATTTGTAATCCGCTCCTATTTGGCGTAGCATGATGTAATATAGCCTATAATAACCTTCCTCGATAAACGGAATATCCAACACAAAAAGAATTTTTCAATTCGGATCAGTAGTTCCTGATATTAGCGCGTTCAAACAAGCAAACAAACAAACAAACTCTTCAGCTTCATAATATTAAGTATAGATTTATTCTCCATTATTAAATACTACGTTCGCTTGCCTCCCTTCCTAAATACCTAACATATACATATAAGAATGTCGTATCTATCTGTGTACATTTACAGTACATTACATCCAAATCAGTCTAGCCGTTTCATACAACACATATTAACTCACATTAGTTATAGAAGTCCATTTCAAAAACAAAGAAACAAACAATTTTATTATTATTATGATGCCACTAACAATAACTTATGATAATTTAAATTCACGTCGGAAATAAAACGAGCGAGATTCACTCTCGATTGCCCTTGAACTCTACGCGGTCATTCACATCTTGTGAAGCTCTTCGCCGTTATATTAACTTAATAGTTTTTGCTCGTGGCTTTTTTCGCTTGGTAATTGTAAAGTGGGGCGGGGAAAAAATATATACATAACATTAACACACAGCACTATCTAGTACCATGGTAAGCTACGAGGCTTTTGTTATGGATACAAGATAGTTTATGCACTACACATATATAACTTTAAATAAATACTAATAATAAATGTAAACACCCATGATTTGAGACATTTGTGTTAATTACATTTACATATACAAATAAATGTCCCCAGCGGGGCTAAGAACTTGGAACCGCTGACACAGCAAGTACCCTGAAATAATCGCATCGTAAAGATGCCTTTTAAAATTTATTAAATTTTTATTCAAAGATGAGTTTGAGCAGCTTTTCTAGGTCAAAATAATATGAAAAGTCTTTTTACAGCGGGAGAATGTCACAATATTAAGAACTTTGTAGGTGAAAATAACTCAAATGCTCAAATAGCTCACGCTTAACCCTTTTAAGGCTATATTTTACCCCTGCTCCGCATTCCCGAGTGAAACCGTAGAAAAAAACTAGTTTGTAATAAATATAACATATTATTGCTCATAATTCTTATATTTAATATCGGAAATGAAACTAGATTCGCTTTTGTACGAACTTGAACTCCATTAAGTTCATTCACCGCATCTGACTCATCTCTCATCTTATTATGTATTTTTTATCGACACATAATAAAATTCAAACTGAGAAGAGTATTTTATATAAAATACCGTATACCTATAGACATATATTGAGAATTTAGGGTTCCGTACTCAAAGTGTAAAACGGGGCCCTATTACTAAGACTCCGCTGTCTGTCCGTCTGTCTGCCTGTTTATCCGTCTGTCACCAGGCTATATCTTATGAACTGTGATAGTTAGACAGTTGAGATTTTCACAGATGATGTATTTCTTTTGCCGCTATAACAACAAATACTCAAGGATTCTAACGATACCTGTACATTGAAATCGGTTTAGGCGTTTAGAAGTTATGGTGGAATAAAGAAAATCACAGACATACATACATGACCATATAGCCAGCCATAGTCATAGTCCACCAAGCTGTTCAATCTTGTCTCTAATGTTGGTGTTTCGGAAATTTGTTAGGTTCTCCCAGGAACGCAAGTTTCTTAACGATGTTTTACTTAACCGTAAGACATGTATATATAACTGATTTGCACATGAAGATATCAGAGGTTCGAGACATGAGACTTAAACCCGCTTCGCTTAGTTTCACAAGCGAGCATTCATATACGAGTATTTATAAATAGTATAAAACCTAACAGTTTACCGTTTTCACCTGTTGATTTCTTTTTACACGACTGCCCAAAAAAAAGGAGTGTTGTGTTTTTAGAGTTCATGTATGTATGTATGTTTGTGAGTGTCTTTATTCCACCATTACTTCTTAACGCCTAAACCGATTTCGATGTATGTAAAATAGAACGCAACGAGTAAACTACACAAATATATAATAGTAGTATTCAATATTAAAATCCTTCCTAGACAACATAGTAAGTATTATGTTTAAAATATAATAAGATTTATTTTTTAAACGTAACGGGGACCTATATACAAATTTTCCACAGAACTGTCCCCCGACTGCATTTAAAATATAGGTTTTTATCGTTATAAAAAGGCTAGGCAGATTGATTGACATACCTTGTTTCCATTCAACACTGAAATCAATATTTTAACTTATTTTACGATGTTTGTTGCTGTTTATTTTTAGTTAGTGTTTGAACATAGCAGCCATTTAATATATTTTATTTTCAATTTAAGCAGCTGTTGAAGAGCTTTTTAGTGTATAATAAAAATCTGCGAGACTTTTTTTAACACTCAACCTCTAAAGTCTTAACGAAAACATTGCAAACTTATTTTATTAGGCGCCCGAATTTTTCAGTTAATATTATACTAGAGTACTGAGAAGAGAAAAAAGATGATTATTATTTTTAAAATCAATTATAACTATGGTAACAGTTTATCTATTCGTTTGATGTAAACTTTTTATGTTCATTCCTGAACGCCTTAGCCTTATAATCATAATAAAAAAATAACTTATAATCTTACAAAAAACTAATGTTCGCCCTGCGGTGGTCGTAATTCGAACGTAATAATTATTGAAAATATGGGGAAATATCATATATTAATAAGACTTGGTAAGTTGAGACATATACATACAGGTTTTCTATTATATTCCGTTTATTGATAATACTGAAGCTCGCTGATAGATACTTAACAAAAAGACAATTGGTCCAAATATGGGTAAGAAAATGGTAGAGAACATTTTGTCTTGTCAGGATTTGAACCTGCTTCACTCGTTTTGCGGTCGAGAGCTCTACCACTGCGCTGGGCTACCATTGCCTTACTATATCAAATTTAACGCCTTTTAAGAAAATTCCCCCTCCTTCCTTCCTCTTAAAAGTTTTCTTTCCTCTAATGGAATATTTACTTAAAAACATAATATTGAAACAATTAATTGGCTTCATTGATAACTTTATTAAAAGTCAATTAAGTTTTTGTATGTAATATGAGAACCCGAAGGTAAATCTATACTAATATTATAAAGCTGGAGAGTTTGTTTGTTTGTTTGTTTTGGTTGAACGCACTAATCTCACGAACTACTCGTACTGGTCCGAATTAAAAAAATCTTTTTGCGTTGAATAGTTCGTTTATCGAGGAAGGCTATAGGCTATATTATATCACGCTGTGACCAATAGAAGCGGAGCATCAATGAAAAATGTTAGAAAAACGGGAAGGTTGGGTGTTAGTTCTGCGTTAGTTCATACCGTGCGACTCAGAAAGAATTAGGTAAGACCGCGTGCGAAGCCGCGGGAAATGCTACTATTAAACAAGAAAAGTATAATTTTTATATTATGTTCTTTACATATCACTCTGTCGTTAGTATGTATATTTAATACTAGCTAACTAACTAGGTACAAGTTTTTTACAAACTTTGATTTTTTAATTAATATTAAAACCTTCAGTATGCCTCGAGTAACATACAAAAAAATATATATAACATAAAAAAAAAGAATTGGTCGAGCCATTCTCGAGTTTTGCGTTTAGCAATTTCATTCATTTTTATTTATATAGATATCTATTATATTTTACTATAAATTTATTAAAATACCATTATGCTTAAAGAATTACTTTATTATTCCTTTAAATATACATATTATTATGAAAATAAATGTATCTCCTGTTATTATTTTATTGCAATGTCGTGTCATAAGATTTTGCTTTAAAGTGCTTGAAGCAAAACTTTATTGTTCTTTATGGATAGTACACATCTATATTTAAAAACATTATTGACGACAAGTTTGGCTCAGTTTGTAGTGACCCTACTTGCAGCGCCAGCGGTCGCGGGTTCGAGTCCCCCTTGGGCCATTCCTTGCCCCTGCCCCTTGGATCATTTGTTGAGCACGAATGTTTGTACTCCAGCCATGGGTATTTATGTATAATATGTATATATTTAAAGTTATATATGTGTAATGTATCAACTATCTGGTATCCGTAACACAAGCCTCGTAGCTTACCACGGAACAAGATGGTGTTGTGTGTAATAATGTTCCAACAAATTTATTTATTTATTATATGTAACTAGCGACTCGCCCTCGCTTCGCTTGGGCTTTTTTCTAGATTTAGCACAGGCAAAGCCGCGGGATCCGCTAGTTATGCATATAAACCTTCCTCTTGAATCACTCTATCTATTACAACCGCATCAAAATCCGTTGTGTAGTTTTAAAGCGTACAAAGGGATATAGGGACAGAGAAAGCGACTTTGCTTTATACTATGTAGTGATTCTGTATATCCAAGTGAAATAACGATTCTTATTTTAACAACGACACGTTTGGCTCAGTTGGAAGTGACCCTGCTTTCTGCGCCAGCGGTCGCGGGTTCGAGTCCCGCTGGGGGCATTTATTTGTTGAGCACAAATGTTTGTTCTCCAGTCATGGGTGTTAATATTTATATTATGTATGTATTTTAAATTTATATGTGTAGTATATTAACTATCTGGTATCCGTAATATAAGCCTCGTAGCTTACCACGGAACTAGATGGCGCTGTTGTAAAAAATGTCCCAACATATATATTTTTCACATTCGTAAATACAGAGCCTATTGACGCCTAGCCCTTTAGATACCCTACAATTTTATAAATTACAGACAAGAATATAATACGCAATAAGATTGATCGTCGCACTAACGTAATTATGGTAAATATAGGCTCGTCGCACCATTTGATAGTCTTTGCGTGCGTATCTGCACTTTTATAATTTTAAGCTATTCTTAAAGAAGAGGTAGTGTGAATTGAGTTTTTAAATGATAAGGCTAAAATAGAGTCAAATTTATATAGTTTAAAATAGTTATTTCACAATTTTGGCTGAAAGCTACTCATGAATACCTTTTCATACGTAATACCTTTTCTTTATAATTGCAAAGACCCAGATAAACCAGCTATAATACTACACCAACCCATATAACCCATCTGTATAGTGGTATCATCGTGATGCTATTATAGAAAGACGGACAAAAATTCGAAAAACTATAGATTTGACCTCTGTATCGATAATAATAACTATTTAAATAAGTTTTCCAAAAAAATAGATAGTATACAGGTTGGACTCAGGAGTTTATTATACCTATAGATTAATAGTATTGGGTGCAAATATGTGTTGCCGGATATGTTGAAGTGTCAAGTAACACTTCCGGTGGTCAAAGTTCTCATGACGTTTAATTTTAGTATGAAGGTTGTATTGTTATTATCACGCAATTATTTTTAATAGACAGACTACTAATTCGACAT
Organism: Boloria selene; assembly: GCA_905231865.2. Taxonomy (NCBI): domain Eukaryota; kingdom Metazoa; phylum Arthropoda; class Insecta; order Lepidoptera; family Nymphalidae; genus Boloria; species Boloria selene. Next base: position 3,190,849 of record HG993158.1, on the reverse strand, counting down.
AGTATACAACAAAGTCGCTTTCCGTCGTCTGTACGCTTAGGTTAAATCTTTTAAACTACACATAGGATTTCCATTAAAAGGTAGAGTAAATAAATAAAAAATAAAAAAATATGTGTGGGACATTATTACACACAGCGCCATCTAGTTCTGTTGTAAGCTACGAAGCTAGTGTTACGGAAATCAGATAGTTGATATACTACATATATAATATATAAGTTTAAATATATAAACATTAAAAATATAAACACCCATGACTGGAGTACAAACATCCGAGTTTAACAAATGAATGCCCCCAGATGGACTCGAACCGCGACCACTGGCGCAAAAAAGATAGGGGCACTACAAACTGTGCCAAACGTGTCGTCAGAGTGATTTTATATCTATACTTCTATACTAACATTATAAAGAGGAAAGGTTTGTATGTAAGTATGTTTGTAACGAATTGGCTCAAAAAGTACTGAACCGATTTAAAAAATTCTTTCACCATTTGAATGCTACATTATAACTGATTAATATAGGCTATTTTAATTGCAAGGAAAAATAAGGATCCCTACTAAAACTACAATATCAGGAGTGGAGGAGGAGTGCACGCCGCACATAATATATTAAACAGGTAGCCGGTACCGGTAGCGCGGCTCAGGAGTATATTAAAGCTGGAGTAATTTTGAAGAATTTTCCGAATGAAGCTTAGTAGCGATTAAAAAATGAACGCGGGCGAAGCCGCTATTGCTAGTGTTTAATACATGCAAATCATATTAGAAAAAAGCCGAGTAAATATCTCGTTTCGGTGCAATCGATACTAAGCTTGCGTAGGGACGAGAACGAGTGAAGCGAGAGTATGTCGCTAGTTATTTATAAATGCAAAGGTTTATTTCAAAATCGCGCGTTTTTCGCACTACTATTGAATGACTTTAGATAATATTTAGTTCGCAAGAAAATTATCTTATTAAGGACCTTTCACACTAATAAATTTTAATTGTGTCTCATCTTTATTATTACTTATACCTTTAGTGTTCTCTTTAAAGTTTTTTTTCAAACTCAATCTGTCTTTTTTCGATTATGGAATAATCATCAATTTTCCAGTGAATGTACAATCAAAATGAACTTAGCATTATTTAGACTTTACTATTGCGCAAATAACCGTAATAATATGTATGAGATGATATATTATATTTGTTATTTTTTTATTACGAGAATGAGAAATGAGTTTAAAATACTTACTAGTAGTCATGAAGTATTTTGCTATACATTTATATAATTCATATTGCTCTACTTTTAATTTTTTAATATTTTTATAAGAACGCTCTATGTAACCTTCAACTTATCAATACAGTAATAAACCATTAAGACCATGACTTGTAAAATATTATTTCTTTGTCATGCTTTATACAGAAAAACATACATAAGTAGTAAAAATAAACTAACATTTTATATAATGACCAATCAAAATTTGCGCTCTATTAAAATAGCTATTAAGTATTAACTCTACCAGTCTCAAGGCTCTATGCTGTTTCCGTTTTTTTATAAGTTTGTAATTTATGGTAATATAATCTACAATATATTTAGATAGGTTGATATAATATTTGTTTATTGGATTTTTACTAGAAACTGTATTTTCTCAAGAAAGACGTATTATTTACCATTCACACTATTATTAATCAGTATTTAAGTCAATATTTGTAAATTTTTGTTTAGTATAAATCTTTGCTCTAGGGGGAATTTTATAGGGTATTGTTTATGTGTATCAATTCGTCACAGTATGAATCATTTTAATTTTATACAAAGTTCAAAATGTTAAGTTGACATTACCAAGTATTTGCGTTGTGACATTTTAATGATCTGGGAACTAGAATGTCGTGTGAATATTGCGTCTATATTATAACTAATTGTGCAAGTGGCCATTGCGGTTTTATCTATGTAAATATGAAAAATGAAACAAAGGAAAGTATAAGTTAATTCGTTTATTCACACATCCTCGCCTCTTGACTGTACAATTTTTTTTTACAATTAAATTACATTCCGAACATGAGTATTAAGGTTTTTGGCTAGATAACTATCACAGATTACCATCCGTGCGCAAGTCCGTGTCCATGTGAGAGACCGCCATAAGCGAGACCGCCATAAGCGCCATGGCTGGCGTACGCTACAGGGGCGTGTACGATGGGAGCTGGGTGGGTCTGGGAGAGGGAAGAGGTGGCGACGGAATGGCTACCAGCCAGACCCACACCGTGGGCGGCAAGACCGTGGGCGGCAAGTCCGTGGGCGGCCAGGCCGTGTCCAGCAACCAAGTTACCAGCCAGACCGTGTCCGGCGAGACCGTGACCTAGGACGGGACCAGCGGCGTAAGCAGCTACGGGGGCAACATGACCAGCCAACTGGCGGGCTACTACTGGAGCTACACCAGCGGCGGCACCGTCGACTGCGGCTTTGTGGGACTGGGCAGCGTCAACCGCTTGCCAAGCATGATCTTCAGCTGCGTTCAAAGCTTGTCCTTGGAGCTCGGAAGCCTGATCGTGGTACTCACGGGCGGCATCGCCTGCAGCACGGGCATGGTCGGAAGCTTCAACATGGGCGTCGATGGCAGCACCTTGGAGATCACCTGGAGGGATGGTAGGGATGGCGCCAGCATGGCCAACCGCGAGAGGTGCGGCGTGGCCCAGAGCCAAAGGAGAGCCCCAACCCAGAGAAGCGTGGCCTAGACCCAAGTGTGCGCCGTGACCCAGCAGCCCGGAGGCATAGGGTCCAGCCAGCAGAGCGCCGGAGGGCGCGGCTGCGGCGCAGGCGAGGACGGCGGCGGCAACAATCTGCGAAAATAAATCCACATTATCGACAATCCAATTTGGCACAACACTAGACAAAGCACCGCACTGGCACGTTACACAACGACCCGTAATGGCCGATTCAACTAACCAGAACTCTCATCGTGTATTTCTGTTGTAGACTGCACGAAGGCTACTGATACCTTTGATTTCGTTGCCGCGGGTATTTATACTCGCTCGCCGCGTGGTGTGAAACGGAACGCGCTTGAAAAAAGTAAGTGGTCGCTCTCAAGGGCGGGAAGGGTGCAGGAAACGTGGTAATTTTGACAGATGTATGTTCAAATTTTGAATTGGGCCTCGGGCATTGGCTAGTTAAAATAACTTTTTAATGATCTCAACAAAAAGTACGTGGCCCAAATCTATTCATCCTAGTGTGATGCAATCTATCCCGATTGCATCGTACCCGTAATCAAACAACCGTTATGTTGCGTAACATACCATCAGTGCGGGTTTGTTGGATTCATGAAAGTATAATTTTTTGCTCTTGAGAATTAATCTGCATTTATTAGTGATTCGCCTCGCATCTAGATTCTATGGGAAGTGCAAAACTAGTGTTATTGAAGCCAAGCAGTAATTACATCCTGTGACCTAAAAACTTTTCAATGGTTGGTTGAAAGGTTAATTACATATACATATATTATACGTTAAATTAGTAAATAAATAAAACTATCTTTTCGGATTTTGTCGCGGATTTATTTTTATTTTTGCAATCATGGTCACGGGAGACTCGCGAACGGAGTCCGAAAAGATAGTTTCATTTGTAATGTCGAATATTTGCGTAAACCTAAGAAAGTATTATAGTGAATAAGATAATTAGATTAGGGTGATACTAATGGTTTTACTCAAAAAGTAGTTGTAGGCTCAAGACAAAACACTGTATGTATGACTGACATATGTTTCTTTTTTAAGTAGGTAGTAATTTTAGTATCTACCTGTGGAAAAATAAAGGAAGTGTATTCATTTCCGATTTCGAAAAGTAGGTTCGATTCCACTGTTTGTTTGTTTTTCTGTGTATTTTACGCAATATCTTAAGTAATTGTCAAATGATTTTTGTCTTCTTATAAAATATACCAAAAGTGATGCTGCCATTTTTTTACAGAAAAAACATATGAATTCTAATAATTTTGCAAAATATTAATCTTATGTTTTTTATATTTTAAATATCCAAAAAGGATTTACTAAAAAACATACAAATTACAAATATTTCAATGTACTTCGCCTAGTCTGGGAATTCAATTCACAATTCTATTTCGCAATCTCCTTTTTGGTAAGCAATGCAAGTCATTCACACAGTACATATTTTGCCTATGTCTGTTTTCTTAAAATAGGTTTATATTTTAAATAAAAGTGCGTGTGTACAAAGTACACATGTCAGAAGTAAAACTTGAATTTAAATTAAGGCTAACTCTTCCCCGTCTCTGAGCGCCTGGTACTATGGACTTATTTTTTCGTTTCATCGAGTTTGAAATCACTACGATTCTAAAGAAGTTTCACTTCAAAAACTCAGCATCTATATCTTGTTCTATACTTATACTTACAACAAAACACGCAGTTTAGTATAAGTATTTATTAACTTTCAATTAAGAGAATTGTGGTCGAATATCGACCATCGCTTTAGTAATAATAGATATGTTGGTACATAAACACACAGCGCCATATAGTTCCGTAAGCACGATGCTTGTGTTACGGGTACCAGATAGTTGATGTTATAAATGTATTATAAGTTAACTTGAATGATTAATGTTCAACTAATTTGAAATTAAACTATTACAAAAATAAAGCATTTGTAACGAGGTTGACAACAATGCTTAGCTGCTATACAAGACTATATTCTAAAAGGAGTAATTGTTACCTAAATATATGTTTTAAAATAGAAACTTCCAAAATAAATTAAATATGAGTTATTAAATAAAACATCCTATATATTTTTTCAAGAAATAAATGAACTTTGTTTCTATTTCTTTCTGCATAATATCTTATGATGTGTTCTACTCGGTATGAAATATGAAATATATTATAAATATATAATCTATGGCTATATGTATGTTTGGAAATAAACTACATAATAATAAACTAAGATTTTTTAGATGCACACAACCATAACAATAAATGCTTTAAAGAACGGAAGGCTGAAAAACAAAAAAAGTATTTGTGTTTATCCCTTCAATTTATTTCACAACTGGAGCATAACAGGTATTATTAAATAACCTAAATCTAGTGTTTCCACACCAAGAATTTAAGACTGGGCGTCGATATACTTATTGGCTAGGTCTCCGGAAATCTAGTTTCAACAATTACCAAAGAACTAGACCTATAGGTCTATATCAAATATCTGCGTAATAAGAACTTGACTGAATGTAGATAGATTAATTTAGAAGTGTCGTATACGATACAATACACACATAGTAATAGGAAGACATGTTTGGCTCATTTGGTAGTGGCCCTACTTAATGCGCCAGCGGTCGCGGGTTCGCGTCCCGCTGAAGGCATTCATTTGTTGAGCACGAATGTTTGTACTCAAGTCATGGGTCTTTATATTTATAATGTGCATGTATTTAAAATTTATATATGTATAGTATATCAACTATCTGTTATCCCGTAGCTCAAGCCTCGTAGCTTACCACAGAACTAGATGGCGCTATTGTAATAATCTCCCAAATAAAATAAAAAATAAATAAATAAAAATTGTTTGGACTTATTCGTATTTAAAATAGTTCATCAAAATATTTGGAATCATGTAGAGTTTTTGAAATTATTGTTATTAAAGAATGAAGTTGCACTTTTGCTCTCTTGTCTCTATTACCTTGTCATGGTAGAGAACTTATGTTTACAGTACAGGCATCAAAGTCTCAAAAGTGTGAAGTATCGGCGTATCATACAAATATTCTGTTAAAATTAGAAGTTGTCTTAAAAGAAAGGTATATATGACACCTGTTACAAAAATATCAACAATAATTGAATTCTAAAATACAGTGGCCGTTTAATTATAAGTCCTTCAATAATTTTGAAAAATAATAACGAAAATTACACTGACAAGAAATCATTAAGTAGAGTACATATTATTTATTAAAACTAAAAACGTTTTTTTTTTCTAAGAACCAACTTATATTTTTCTACAGATATATTTTTAAGGTGAATCCAATAATATTAATTTATATAAAGCAATATGACTATATCATATTATAACGTATAATAATTTTAATAGCTTATTTTGACTGTACCAGCCTTATGGCACTTTTAGTGAACTTCTTATTCCCAATGTAACTTTATAGGTAACGCAATAATTTCGACACATTGGATAAACGACTCTAATTTAATAGTACTTTGGCCTAATATTGCGTAAATTACGAACAATGACTGATACATTAGATCAAATGAGGATCGTAGAAATAACATTTTGAACTTTACTCATAAAAAGTAAGGTTTAAATTAGTTTGTGCTAACATGTTCTATATTAGGTTGTGATGGCATTCAAGTGATAATATGCTCTACATACCTAATTTTAGAGTTGATTTTTACGTAATATACAAGGTAGGGTCAAAATTGTGACCAAAGAAACGTGACCCGTCATGTATGAGTTGTATGTTTGTTTGTGTGTCACGAGTTTATTGTGACATTTGCATTATAAGGAAAGCTTTGTTTAGTTATTTATTATACAAGTTTTGTAAATAAATAACTTTTTATGTATTCTCTTTTATATTAAGAAAGCTTTACAGGCTTTATATATTATATGGAGCAAGATAAGACAGTGTTTATTTTTTTGTCTTAATCTAAAAATAAATGTCTGCCGGACTATCTCTGTTTTTCTTACCTTGTATTAAATTATTGTAGTAGTAGACAAAATATGTCCATAAAAATATTTTACTGAGTTTTGCGATTATTTTTTTATTTCTTTTATGAAACTTATTTTAAACTTAGTAATGACAATAAATAAAAAATATATTTTTTTATTATCATAAAAGATTATAGTACAAGCGAAGTTCGTGGTTGAGGTCCCCTTTTAAGCAAGTAATTTTCGTCTGTATTTGATCGTACATACATTTTGTATCTAAAATTCTTTCAAAATTACGACCTTTCAATCTGTAAATCGCTACCCTTGACCTAACGAATTTTAACATCTACCATAAAATAGAGTTATCACGGATGATTATCTGTTTAGTTATACGTATAATATACTATTGTATACTGTTTTGACATACGTATTTATTTTCCTATAATTTTTGTATAAATAATTTAAAAGGTTATATGTACCTCTTGTTATGAAAGGACGGGGTCTCCTGCCAGAGCCATTATTTGCTTCAAAGGAGACTTTAACTGGAACATAGTTGTCTCAAACCTGTATATGATTTATGCTTGTATAGTACCTATTTTTCATTTATCACTACATAGTATAAAACAAAGTCCCTTTCTCTGTCCCTATATCCCTATATATGCTTAAATCTTTAAAACTACGCAACGGATTTTAATGCGGTATTTTTCAATAGATAGAGTGATACAAGAGGAAGGTTTATATGTATAATACATGCATAATATAGTAGAGAAACACAGATAATTTTAGAGGTTTCTAATGTGATGTCGTAAATAAACTCATTTTTTTTCGCTTACATTGCGAACGCTGGCTAAACTCTACGAGATAGATCAAAATAATGTACTACAGTATTGTACACCTTAAAAAGTTCTTCAAAAAAGTCCACGACGGCATATGTCTATCCCTTACGGATAACTCACAATAACCATTTTCTCGCTTCGCTTAGGCTCTTCCCTAGATTTGGCACAGGCGAAGCCGCGGGTTCCACTAGTATATGTATAATCTAGAGACTTGTTACTTCTTATACCGACCAATTATTATACTGTTCTAATACAATATGTTTTTCACTATGGACGAACGTCGACATTGAACGATTTTTTAGTTCGTTGATATAAATATACAACTTAAAATAAAATGGCCCTATTATGTGTATGCGAACAAAGTAATAGGCAACATTTAGTTTAAAATTATCACGCAATATTATCTATTTAAGCATTTAAAATGATTATGTCGTAATATGCGATGAAGCGTGGCTCTTCATATTCTTTTGTTTCTGCGTTTTTTTTCTACAGCAACATTGCTTATTGTAATTTTTTTTATAATACCTTCACGTTTATGTGGGAATTTTTCGCTACAAAATCTGTTTTTTCGCAATGGCAGTGTAAATGATATAGTAATTATTTAAATTAATATAGGCAACTTCTGCCCATTGCATTGAGAAATATGATTTAGATAGGTCTTGTAGATAAATTCTAAGTCACACAATATTTCTCAGCACTGGAAATGATGAGAATTATATCAAAATCTGTACATCTACATATTTATGTATAGCTTTACATAGTGTTACTTCAGATAAAAATATTGCTCTGTTTCCATCTCAAACAAGTTAAGACATTTTAACCGACTTCAAAAAAGGAGGAGGTTATATGTTCCGTTGTATGTATTTTTTTTATGTATGTTCACCGATTACTCTGCCGTCTGTGGGCCGATTTCAAAAAATTTTCTTTTATTGGTAGGGTATAGTTCCGAGGTGGTCCCATTGTCACCAAGTCAGGATCTGATGATGGGATCCCAGGGAAATCGAAGGCAACTCTCAAAATTTACAGGCACCTATTATGTTTTTGATATATTTTCTAAACCCGATAAAGCTTTTACGTATGAAAATCATCATCTCATGTGGATGAGCTGATGATGGAAGGTACAATTCCTCAACAGTTGTTTTTTATGTGTTTTCACCGATTTCTCCGTGAATTGTGGGCCGATTTTAAAAATTTCTTTTTTGTTCGGTAGGGTATACATTCAAGATGTTCTCATTGTCACCAAGTCAGCATCTGATGATGGGATCCTAGAGAAATCGAGGGCAACCCTTAAATTTTATCGGCACTGATTACCTTTTTCATATATTTTCTAAAGCTGTTCAAGAATTTGTGATGATATAAGGTATATATCCTCAACGGTTAGGAGTTAAAAGAAAATTCTTTTAATATTATACGTACTTATGAACTGATAGTCGTATTCCTTCAGGATATTAGGTGGATTGATAATAGAAGGTAAATCTTATTAACGTCTACGAGTTACGTGGAAAAATAGACGTGGACAAATCTCGATTGACTATTGTCGTTCATTTCAAAACTTCGCTGACTTATTGAAGCAGTAGTTTAGTTTGCCTTCCAATATTTTATTTAAACATAATAATTTCCACAAAAAAAATTAAAAAAAAATATTTTTTAACAAAAATGAAAACCGACTTCAAAACGCTACAAATCGAAACTAAAAAGAAAAAAAAATAATTTTAATTACTTAGTTATTGTTGGAGGCGGTGCCAGCCAAAGCAAAATAATCTTAATACAATTTAATTAATGTATCAATTTGTAAATATAATCAAAATATCCGTTCGAAAGTTCATTGCAAATGCAGGATAAAACTGTCCTTCTTGGCTGGCACCGACTCCAACAATAACTAAGTAATTAAAATTATTTTTTTTTCTTTTTAGTTTCGATTTGTAGCGTTTTGAAGTCGGTTTTCATTTTTGTTAAAAAATAATTGATGTATGCGAAGTTGCCAACAATAATCTCCTAAATTAACCCTGATATAACTACATATTTAAAACAAATTCCTACGCCGCGTCTGTCTGTCTGTTCATGATGAACTCAAAAACTGCTGCACCGATTTTCATGCTGTTTTCACCGATTCATTTTAGTACATAATTTTTCAATTTTTTGTACACATTTAATAGCAGAACCCGTGGCTTCGATCGCGCCTTAAATCGATGGTGAGTCGCTAGTATATCTATATTTTTAATTAAAATATCCGCACTCTGATATCTATCTATTGTTTATATACTTTTTTTTATTACAACAAAGCTTAAAATTTAATAAGTATTATCAATGTGACTCTTTCGTGGTATGCGGTTGTGAGCGCGTTGATGTCTAATACACTACGGGCGGAACTATTTTTTACCACTTATAGGCACGTTATTGAGTTTGTAAATTAAAACACACCTTTTTTACTCGGTCTAACAAAGAAGTAATAAATGTATTTATACTAGCTTTTTGTTCCTGGATCCGTTTGTATTAAATTTATTATATATTTTTCTTTTACTTTTCGAAAGACTTTTTGAGTTAAATACAAATATTTAGAACTGCGATAGATCTGATTTTACTAGTCAGAAAACAAAGTCCAGGACCAAGCAACTTTTCATTTTCTTGTGATTCTGGCAACCTTTACTTAATTTTTTTAATCTGTTATTTTTTTTCGTCACACTGTTAATTAATAATAAAATAAACTTTATAATGGAGTCTTTGTTTGCATATAACGACTATTTAGATTATTATCAAAACTAATTATGACATATGCCCTTGATTTTTACATATTGTCTTCCAATACGTTCTACTAAAGTTATGCTGCAATTACAAATTTTTTATCATAATAATTAATCGTTACAATAACTAAGTTAGTTCCAAGTAAAGTGGTCAAGCAATCGAATTCTGAGTCGTGGCCGGCTGACCTTTACAGTGTATTATTACCGGTAACGAAATGTATTTGCGGTACGGCCAAAATATAGCGGATCTATAAGCGGTAGCGATTCTTGATATGTATTTCTTTTTAATGTGTTTATTTAAATAAAATTGCACACTAACATTCTGGAATTTTAGTGTATATAGTTTGCCACATAGAAGTGTTATCCACTTTTTAAAAGCGAAAGTGTTGCATTTTCGGTTCGTTCTTATTTCTATTATTTATTTTATATATTATATAGTTAGTTGTGAGTAAAGCTAATAAAAGTAAAAACTTGTTATTATGTCAGTGAGCACAATATATCATAACTATTGTGTACGTGACTCAAGCTAACAAATTTTGTAGAGTGTGAAGAATTTTTATTTATTAATTTTGTTTTTCTTAGACTTATGCGCATATTTGATATTTTAAATAAAACTACCTTTTTGAATTTCTTCGAGGTTTTATTTACATAGTAGTTTTTGTGCCTCCATCAATTTAAAATATCGGGAATATGAAATAAAATATCCACAAAATCGGAAAAGATAGTTCTATTTAAGACTTTTCAATGGACATTATTTTGATAGTAAGTTTGTATGTGTTTATTTTTGTCACTCCTTATATTACTGTTGAATTTGGATGAAACTAATCTACAGCCTAGTTTAAGACATAAGTACCCCCTAGAACGCACCCAAGCGTCACTTATAACTTCCATAAGTAATAATAGAGCAGCCTTTTAACGTCGAAAAAAGACTTGTCGGAGGGCATTCAGGCAATTCCACGACACTCAATAATTGAGGGTAGACGAGCTTCTATTCCTTCCGAATACTAATATGGTTCTCTCATTCATCCAGATCATCATGAAAAAGATTAGTACATTATTTTTAAAAATGACCTGACCTGGTTCGAACCCGCTTTATTTTATTGTCAGAACGAACACGATTGCTGCTGACTCAATTTTTTTTATCTTTTTTTACTTTTTATGCGTTAAGAAGGGACAAACAAATCAACATATTTTTGTATCAGAAATCTATGTAAAAATACAAAAATTTGTTGTCCTTTTCAGCAGATTCGCAACCAAAGATCCCAAACGAAGTGAGGATTTAATGACTAGTACATAATGTTAGATCGAACTATTGTAAAAGATAAAGCATGTGGAAACACCTTTACAATTTATGCGAAATATTTCGCAATAGCGCTCTATATATAAATGTAATACTTATTCAAAGTAATTCTAAATTTGTGAAACGTCATTATCATAATTAAACCGTATATGTTTAGAATTTTAGATCTTTTTTAAGACTCTGATTTTAATCGCTTTGTAATTAATATGCAAGACAAAAAAAACAATTGTTTGGAAAGATACTTGGATTGGTTTTTTTTAAAAGAAACTTAAAAGAAACCTTAGTGTGATTTATAGCTTTCGTCGACTGTTGAACATGGGCCTCGCCATGCCTGGTACTTGACTAAACTCGAACTTGTGTTCAAATTTAATTTTTGAAAAACAGTTATTAATTAAACAATATTTCTAATAGCATAAAAATATGCAACCTCCTTTTATATAAAACTAATAAAAAAAGTAAATCACGGTTAAGTTGTTAAATCTGACCTATTTACATCAATACTTAATTAAATCAAGTTTTAACTTTTAATTAATATTACATATTGTTATAATATTATGTACAACACTAACGCAAGCCATTGTTTCGCTAGAGACTGCGCTCTGAAATAACTCGACCTAATGACCTACCTATATTTATTTGAGAAGGATAGTTTTTCTTCATACTTCGTTTTTTTATTAATTCTTCAACAAAAAAATATTTTTTATTTTATTTTTTATTAAAGGAAGTGTGATTGCACTCCTTGTTTAAGTTATACCAATAAAAAGGGGAAAAAATTGTAGGAAAAGTGCTTTATAAATTGTTGAAGAAAGAAATAGCGCAACATAAAGACACTAAGCCTGAATTGGCTTTTGAGTTTTATTATGTCGGCAAAATAGGTTGACATTCTTAAGAAAAATACAACTTTACCTCCTAGTTTATGTGCATAACAAATGCTATGTACTCATGAACCTCAGTACATAAAAAGCGTTTCGTAAACTCTAATTAAGACATTATAATGAAATATTATTATCATATAAAATCGTTGAATAAAACAATTCATAATATACTTTTGCTGGTGCTAGATTTACTTATCAGTACTAAATCCTTATAAATAAAATTGTCTGTTTTAATTTTAAATTAACAGCTTTTCACTAAAAGTTTTTAAAAATCTTGTCTGTATACTAATGGTTTTAAAAACCTTGTGTGTATATCCTGTCTGTATGTCTGTTTGTTCAGGCGAATCTCTGAAACGGCTGGACCGATTTTGACGGGACTTTCATTCGCAGATAGCTTATGTTATAAGGAGTATAGAGACCAACTGTGGGACGTTATAATTTAATTATCTAATCGCGTAATGGAACTTTAATGGCCTCTACTATAAAACCTTCGAATTTGAACTCTCTTGATTAATTATATATAAAACTTTAATTAATTGTTATATAGCTATTAAGGACAAGTGTAATTCATTCTTGCCTAATAAGTGTTCCGTATATAACACTAAGACATCATGTTTGACCGCAATCAATGAAGCAATCGTAATCGTATCGAGTAAATAATACCTTTAATTTTAAGTGTTCTCAGTGCAGCGGTCGCATTTTGATTATCTATATAAGTATAGATTATTCGATGTTCCTTGAAACGTCCCACAGCTGGGCGTGGGTGTCACTACATTTAAGGGATACGAGTCATAGTGCACTCCATTCAATGTGGGTTGACAAACTTAAAAAGTTGTAGGGTTTCTCAGACATGCAGATTTCTTCATAATGTTTTCCTTCATCGTGTTAGCAAAGTTAACGGAAGTTGTAAACCCCGGGTTCGAATTCACTTCACCTGGTTTTACAAACGAATACAATACCAATTGGCTTTAGATTTAGTTTACTGAAATATATGTATATTACGACATATCTTATGCACATTAAGTGTTAATTAGCGATCCGACCTTACTTTGTGTAAACGTCAATGACAGTAGAACCGAAAGTTCTACTTAATTACGATGTATTTTTAACTAGCAGCGACCCCTTTACTCCACTCACTTGGGTGTAGGCGTGTGCGTCTTTTAGACGCCTATACGGCTCGACGGATTTGGATGTAATTCAGTAGAAAATAATTTCCTTTTGACCGATTTGAGCTATGGCTGTCAATATCATTGATTTTATTTATTAGCCATTTGCGCAAAAATATTGTATATAAGTCTAAGCACTCTCTATTCCTCATTCAACATGATCGGTGAGAGGTAAAGCGCATAATGGAATCTCTTCGAAGCATGGGGGTAAATGAAACACCACTAATAATTAACAACGATACGTTTGCCTCATACTGTAGAGATCCTACCTATAGCTGCGCCAGTACTTCAGTCATATTAGTATTTATATGTATTTATTTAGAAAGTTACTAGCCTTTCCTGCGGCTTCGCTCGCTTTCTAAAGGCTGATAATCAAAAGAAATAATTTCCTCTCGTTATAGCAACATTTTTCATTGATGCTCCGCTCCTATTGTTTATTCCTAAAAATATATATACTATTAGTGTTATGTAATATAACTGCCTTTCTCGATAAACGGACTTTTCAACACAAAATGATTTTTTAATTCGGACCAGTAGTTCCTGAGATTAGCGCGTTTAACCAAACAAATAAACAAACAAACTCTTCAGCTTTATAATATTAGTATAGATTATGTGTAGTGTATTAGCTTTCTGGTATCAATAACAGAAGCCTCTCAGATTGTCATGGAACTGACAAAAACTGACATTTTTTTAAAGTTTTGATTGATTTATTGTTACTGAATTAAAACATAGGCTAATGTATGTAATGAAAAATACTAAAAGGTGATTCTTTACTAAGTTATAATAGTAATATGTTATAAAATAAAACCTAGACCAGTAAGTAGTCAGTTGTTAGTTTATAATATTAGTAGGGACTAATGCTCTCGTTTCGCTAAGACCTCAAACGCGTCCTTCAGTGAATTACGTCATCATACTTACAGGAATGGAACGAGATAGAAATATATGATATCTCCTTCTATGTGTCAAGTAGCCTACGTGCATGCCTTCACGATTCGTTGTTCACAATTAGTTGAAATGTTAAATCATTTAAAACTATCTAAAAATAGAATAAAACTATCTTTTCGGTCTTTCATTTGTTTTTTTTTTTTGGTTGCTTCGAATGCTTAATAGTGATCATGTCAAACATAACTGTGTAAAAAAAATCGAAAAAAATATATATAAAAAATTGCTGTTTATTTGTAGTTTTGGTATCAGATATTTGCTTCATATTTCAATTTTATAACTCTTCTAATATAGAAAGGATAGACATTAAACATGCGTATTATTTATATATTATTTTGACCGTCTTCAAAAATTAAGAATTCTTTATGCGATATCAACAATCATAGATTTCACTGTTTCTATGTATTGATGTCGAGTATATAACATTTAAATGGAATTGGTTTATTTTTATCATATTATGTACTTTAAATATATTTTTTTAAATATTTATCATATTTATGATTACATAATTACCTAGTTAATATACTTAGTTTCGACTTTCAAATATATACATATGTATATATGTATATAAGTTCATAAAATAAATTTGAATAAAGATTGCGTGTTTAATACTTTACTTTGGGGAAGTATGAAGTGCAATTTTATGTCATAATATGTAGGTTTAATAAATAAAAATATTCGTTCGTGCAACACTATAAGTGGCTTAGGGATGCACCCGATACTCTACCATTTTTGTCGGTTTTCTGATTTATTTTAGTTTTCCGTACACCGATACATTTTTAATAATTTAAGGTTAAATAGAAATTTATGTTTTCAGAAGACAAATCTTATAAATGTGAAATTCTGATATAATTTCTAAACAATATTATATAATTCATAATATATATCTTTGTTACTATAACTTTATTAGATGGCACATTTTATGGTGATAATGCAACTACTAAATATATTCTTGAATAAAATAATCTGGGGATACCAATAAAATTAGTCTATATCCGGTCTTTACTTAGTGAGTATATTAAATATCAAAATTTCGGAACAATGTAAATCTATTATCTTCTACTATAATAATATGTAGATCGGCACGCCTTACGCCATTCACCGATTTGAAACCGCCCAACTTATGAGTGGGAGCGGCAAAATATTGCTATTTTGTTGGTAACGTATAACACAAATGAAATATTGACGAACGTTTGTCGCAGTTTGTAGTGACCCTACTTTCTTGCGACAACGGTCGCGGGTTCGAGTCCTGCTGGGGGCATCCATTTGTTAAACTCGAATGTTTGTACTTTAGTCATGGGTTTATATTTATAATATGCATGTATTTAAAATTTATATTTTTGTAATATATCAACTATCTGGTATCCGTTACACAAACCTCGTAGTTTACCAAGGAACTAGATGGCGCAGTGTGTAATAACGTCCCAGCATTTATGCGTTTGCGCAGACGTATCTAATGTTAAATCAGTAATTGCTAAGTGCGACAACTTGTGATAAAACCATCTGCTTTCGAAGTGCACATCCCGTCGACTGGATTTCAAGCTATGCTTGTTTCACGTTGATACAGCTAGTTATATCTTGTTGAATGTTACTACACATATAAACTATAGACTGAGGTATCAGACTACTATAAATAAATACTTGATATGAAAAAAAGCTTTTAGTTTGTAAAACTGTTAATGCTAAAGCCTATAATAATTACTTAGTCATCTATTTATGCTCTAGAGTCTAGAGTCTAGTTGATAGTCTTGACATTTACATACATGTTATAACACTTTACATATACGATTTTCCCACATTACAATTGAAATATTGCTATTGATACATTACTCAGTGTGCATAATTCAGTTTATTAGTCAATTTGTACTGCCTTCACTACTTAACGTGTTTTGTAATCTGTGTAAATATAACGAAAATGGTATAAGAGTTAGGGTGTCATATTTCTAAAGAACTAACAAGACACTGGTCTAATAGCTAGCATATATGGTCGCAGATTGAAAGTTCCTCTAGGGTTGAGTTTCGGGTCGATTAAAATTCTTACTAGGCTTTTCCGTTATGAAAATTCTCAGTGGCATTCTAGACTTGAGAAGTTAGCTTTATACACCTTCTACCCAAAAAGCCTGTTTAGTTTTTGTTGCACTTTATTTATTAAAGGGGATGTCGAATAGATATTAATTTTTCACGCAAAAGCATAACTCACACTTTTTATATTATGTCTCGGGCAATTTATTAATATATCATTTTATATAGAAAATAATAAGAAATAGCTTTAAGAAATAATATAATTTTGAAATAGGTAACAAGTTTATCCACTACGTACATACATATATTTCCTTATGATAGTGTAAATGTAATTTTATTATTTATCGTCTATCTGGTCTACCTTCCTGTAAATTAGTTTGACCACGTCATGTTTTATGGCATTCACTTATATGACGGATGGTTCAATTTAAAAGCTTTTGGTTTGAAAAGTTGTTACTATTTGACCTTTTCATTTTTTACGACTTCATAATATACGTTAGTACGTTTAGTACGTTAGTAGTACGTAGTAACTAAAAGTCGCGGGTTTGAATCCCGAGACTAATATTTGTTTGAGTATTAGAAACTAAGTAATTCACATCATCCTACTTCTAATGCAAATTATGGTAATTAAACTAATTTTTATTCAAAATTAAATTGCTTAATATATTTTTTTATATAAATGCTTGAAGCTCTTATCGCCGTTCTTATCAGCTTCCAAATGAATAAACTTACAACCTTAACTTATACCTAAAATAATTTCTATAAAGTAACGTCTATTTCGTATGCATTTATTAAATAGGTTCTATCCTTTGGCTCGTGTAAATTATTTCCTTCCTCGCATAAATAATTAGTTTATATCCGTTTCCGGTCCCAAAACTAATTTATAACATAACTTATTTTTATTTAGCTCTTCATATGTAGAAATATAACTAAATAAAACAAACATACATACACACTCTTTTGCATATATAATATTAGTTGTGCAATGATAAAATCAAATATAATAATAAAAATATTTATACCTATAAAAGGCGTTTGTCATAACTCAATTACGCCCGCTTCCGCGTGTGCCCGGAACCGCCTTTCACCTACATACCTCGCCACGGCCACCGAACAATGTTATAAGTTCGTATAACACGACCTCGATAGGGATAGAATTACTGATTCTTAAACTCGATGTTTGATAGCGAATGCGTTGTTAATTGTTTAAGTTAATTTTTGTATGACTTTTCTTAAAATATAACAAGTTTAATTTTGTTTATTTTAATATATGTTAATTATTATTAATGACTAATTATATGTAATCAAAGTTAAATATTATTTAACCATTTTATTGAGCATGCTGCTCGGAAGAGCATGCTTTATGTAATGAAAAGGGGATCAAGATATAGTTTATCGCTTCAGATGTTTTTCGAAAAATTATGTTTTTAGCCATGCAGGTCTCCTCACGATGTTATCCATACTCGTAAGACAAGTAGTAATCACACTGGAAATGTTAAATACTATAGAGATTCAAGACTTAGGATTTTAAGTCGCATCACTTACTTTCAACCACCAAACTCTAAACTACAAACTCTACCTTTAATTATATAATAATTATACTTAAAAAAGTTACCCACGTTTTTACTGAATTATACATTGAACAAATGTCATATATTGTCGATTGTTCCATACAAATAAATCAACTAATGAGCCAGACGGTTTTACTAAGAGCCATTGTAGAGTTGCACTTTACAAGTACAAAGCTTAGTTTTACTTCTATCATAAAAACTACTCAATTGTATCTAATTATTACATAATTTCACCCATAACTTGAAATTGGTGGTTAAAATCGTACGTACAATATTTATTGACCAAGATTCCAGTGCCGCCAGACTTTACTTATTTTCTCATTTAAAATTAAATGTATATAATCAAGTAGTTTAAGTATGAACTAAGCTTATATATAGCGTACCTGCTAATTTGTGCCGACTATCAATTAAGAGGTCTAAAGATAAAAAATAAAAAATGTGGAGAGGGCCACCCTTATCACCAAGGGTTATAAAAAATAGCCTACGACCTATTCTCAGACCTAACAAATATACACAAAAGATATTGTAAAAATAGAAAAACACGCTTTTTATAGAAAACCGAACTAAAAAATAGAAAATAAAATTTTATTTTAAAAAAAGCGTGGGGTGCATGGTTTCATTATCATTTCGATAATATCTTAAAAAGCACCCCACGCTTTTTTTAAAATAAAATTTTATTTTCTATTTTTTAGTTCGGTTTTCTATAAAAAGCGTGTTTTTTAGTTTTTTTAAACTATTATTTATTTTCTACTTTTTCTAGCAAAAATCATATTTTGCAAATTGAAAAATGGAATAATTTTATCAAATTAGTGTATTGTCATCGGTCCTCAATAAATCTACAAACTTTGAACGAAATCTGGCCGTTTAAAGTGGGTCCATTCAAACATGTTGACAAAGGAATATAGTATTATACAGTCGGAGAATTACACGTGTCGTCCTTGTCGCGAGATGTACATATGAGATTTTTATATATTAGACTATGGAACTCGCAGCTTTCGCTCGCGCTAAATCTAGGGACGTACCCGAACGAAGTGAGGGTGAGTCGCTTGTTTTTGGCACGCCAGAAATATAGCTCGCAGATAGTAGATTTTTTACTACTTACTTGACACTTATCTTCATATTTTGGATAATTCACACAATATCTTTATAAATTGTAGCTTATGTGTTATTCTGATTTATAAGCTATATTTCTGTAAAGTTTCATCAAAATCCATTCAGTAGATTTTACGTGAAAGAGTAACAAACATCCATCCATCCATACATACGAACTTTAGCGTTTATAATATTAGTATAGATTAACACAAAAGGCACGTCACTCAAGTGAAGCGAGAGTATGTCAGTAGTTTAATACTAAACTTTTCTAGTATTTAAGTTACATAAATTAGCTCAAAAATCACTACCTACTTAGTTACATTAAGCTAAAGTATCAGAACAATAAAAGTAAATACGAACGCTGAATTTAAAAAATCTTGCGTAATATAATGGCCTTCAAAACTTATATAAGTACTGAGCTCTTTGTGAGTTATACAAGAACCCTTACTGCAATAAATATAAAGAAATATAAATATTAAAACGTTTAGTGCAGTTTATATAGTGACCCTACTTTCTTGCGCTAGTGGTCGCGGGTTCAAGTCCCGCTAGAGGCATTCATTTGTTAACCTTCCCTAGCAATAATAAACACAACAATAATATTATCGAAATCGGTCCAGACGTTCACATTACGAGTATATACTATATTAAGATATAATATACTAGTAGAGTGTGGCACAACTTTATATTTTTTATTGAGACTTAAATTACTAAATAAATCTCTCTGGTTTCTGCTAAGGTACGTTTTTTTATTCTCTACTTGAATTATTATTATTATTATTGATTCCCCTTACAAACTTACACCCGCTTTTTCACCCCCTTTAGGCATGATTTCTGGGATAAAAACTATTTCATGCCCAGCTAAACTAATTCAACGGATAAGGCGTGAAAAGGTAATAGTCAGTCTGACAGACACACAGAGTTACTTTTGCATTTCTGGATACTGTAGGTAAAAAATAAAACTAAACTAAATGAAGCAATCAATAAAGGTAATAATTGGAACTTTCATTTTCAATTTGGAATCTTGATGTTATCTGCTATCTCTCTTATACGGAGTAGTCTAACCTTTTATCTAATTATAGCTATTCAGCTTGATTTTAAAGTTCATAATAGATTTCGTACAAGATATTTGGTAGTCCAGTTGTAACGCGCTCGCTTGTATAACCGAGTGATGCGGGTTCGAATCCGAGTCTCGCACCTCTTGTATTTATATGTGCAAATCATTTCTAACATTATTACCGTTTGTCTTACGGTGAAATGCTATTAAGATTTAGGAATAGTATCTATATAGCTTGGTAGCTACAGGATAATTTACTGGACGACTATCAACTATACATATAAAAAAATGAGGCGAGTCTACTTGAGATCATCTAGGAATTTTTGGAAAATCCTTTTTGAAATAGTCGTTATAATCGATACAGAGCCGAATTTTATATTTTTTTTATTATTTTGTCGGTTGTTTTTTATTATTATTATTTCCACTATTATTATTTATTATTAGTTATTATTATTACTAGACAGACGTCGAATCAAATATTTTTAAATATTAATAATAATCAAACAAATCTATTGTTGCAATTTTTGGAGTGACAGTACCTTATAATCCACAACGTTTACTCGAAAACGCTAAAAGACATAAAAAGGCGGTTTAAAAAGGTTTTTATACTAAGGATTAATAGTGTATCATATTAGTTATAAAATATTATAAGCCCTTATTAGTAGTAACGTAGGTTGGCACTGGAAAATATAAATATGAGTCACAGTGCTATAGGTAGTACGTCCGGTATAACAACTTTCTTATGAATAATAGAAGGTCGTGGGGATTGTTGAAACTATTTTAGAGCTGCGGGTTTGTTTGCTCTGCTAATGATTTATGGAAAAAGAAATTGCTATTCTAATGGTAAAAAGCATGGCACTGTGTTCTATGACAATAGATGCGAATTTCGGATGGAATGGACAGCGTGGATTTTTTCGTGTATGTGAGTCGCGATGTCAGAAACAGTCGAAAATAGTGAAGGAGCGGAGACGGTTTTTTCCTATAGTTGGGAATCGACTCGATTTTTAACCGACTTCAAAAAAGGAGGAGGTTATATGTTCCGTTGTGTGTATTTTTTTTTATAGATGTTCACCGATTTCTCCGCCGTCTGTGGGCCGATTTCAAAAATTTTTCTTTTGTATGGTAGGGTATAGTTCCGAGGTGGTCCCATTGTCACCAGGTCAGGATCTGATGATGGGATCCCAGGGAAATCGAAGGCAACTCTCAAAATTTACAGGCACCTATTATGTTTTTGATATATTTTCTAAAACCGATAAAGCTTTTACGTATGAAAATCATCATCTCATGTCGATGAGCTGATGATGAAAGGTAAAATTCCTCAACAGTTGTGTGTTGTTTTCACCGATTTCTCCGTGAATTGTGGGCCGATTTTAAAAAATTTCTTTTTTATTCAGTAGGGTATACATTCAAGATGTTCTCATTGTCACCAAGGCAGCATCTGATGATGGGATCCTAGAGAAATCGAGGGCAACCCTTAAATTTTATCGGCACTGATTACCTGTTTCGTATATTTATTTCTAAAGCTGTTCAAGAATATGTGATGATGTAAGGTATATCTCCTCAATGGTTAGTAGTTGAAAGAAAATTCTATTAATATTATACGTACTTATAAACTGATAGTCGTATTCCTTCAGGATATTAGGTGGATTGATAATAGAAAGTAAATCTTATTAACCTCTACAAGTTACGTGGAAAATTAGACGTGAACAAATCTCGATTGACTATTGTCGTTCATTTCAAAACTTCGCTGACTTATTGGAGCAGTAGTTTAGTTAGCCTTCCAATATTATATTTAAACATAATATCTAATTTCCACAAAAAAATAAAAAATAAATTATTTTTTAACAAAAATGAAAACCGACTTCAAAACGTTACAAATCGAAACTAAAAAGAAAAGAAAATAATTTCAATTACTTAGTTATTGTTGGAGTCGGTGACATTATTATACTATTTTTTACTAATCTATGAAATTAAGTATATATACGTGTGATAGAATAAGTAGTAAATATGTAATGAATTATAGTAAAATATATAGTAATTTAATATGAAATACTTTCTTTATTTTGTAATAATTATCATGTCAATTTTAGAAGTAAAATGTTCTATAAAGGAAGTTGTGTTGACTGTTGTTGATTGTATTTTTTCTTTTGAATACATTTTTATATATTTTACTATAATTCATTACACTTCATTACTACTAATTCTATCACGTGCAACCTAACAAAGTTTGAAAGACTGTGTGTAAGTGACCTTATAACATTTTATGCCTCACCAAACACTTACAGTAAATAACATAAGCCTTGATTATTGTTGTTTTTTTTTTCAATAAAATAACATGTTTATAGGTCAAAGGCAATACATACCACGTACCTAGACTGACTTTGACCTTACATTGTGAGAATTTTAAAAATATTTCTGTAGTCTAACTCAGCTGTAATTGACATATCATAAATATACTGCGCAGTGGTAATGCGCTCGCTTGAGAAACTGGGTGAAACAGATTCTAATCCTGGGTCTCGCACCTTTGATATTTTCATATGCGAATCATATCAAACAGTATCACTACTTGTTTTATGGTAAAGGAAAAGATTGTGAGGAAACCTATACGTCTTAAAGAAATAAGCAACTTTTTGAAAGACGTGATCTTTTCCCACACTTGGCCGGTGCGGCGTAGTGGACTGTGGCCTGATCCCTTCGTATTGAAAGCCACTCTCACCAGTAGTAGAAGCGTTGCATTTGTACATTGTACATATATCGTTGTTTTGTTCATTTCTAAGTTGGTTGGAATACCGACTCTGGCAAAAATATATATTTTAAATACTTATAAGTATGTAAGTGTATTGTACTTAGTAGATTTTTATAAATAAAATAATGTTTCCTTTGAATGAAACTTGATATCTCCAATATTTAATGGCGACACGTTTGGCGCAGTTGGTAGTGAACGAATGTTTGTACTCAAGTCATGGCTGTATATATTTATAATATATATCAACTATCTGGTATCCGTAACACAAGCCTCGTAGCTTACCACGGAGCTACATGGCGCTGTGTGTGATAATGTCCCAACATATTTATTAAGGTACTTTCCCTCCATGTATCGTTCATTTTGTTCCACTCCATAAATATATTCTGCGCCATATATATCCATACGATTCATTTTGCTATTTATGTATTTACTGTAGACTACATTATTTATTTTTGATTGCTACTCTAAAAGCTTTGGCTAATATTTTAGCTGAAAATCGACCGAACTCTCGTAATATATCATTAAATAGCTTAAACGCTTGATTATCTTAATAATACATTGTATGCGGTAATCGTTTATCAAACGCCATTACTGCAATATTAAGTTATGACTACACTAGTTATTATACCTGACTTTTCTTAATTTCTAGATCATTTTTTATATTTCTTATATGGATGTACACTGTATAAGTGATTCGAGGGTCCATTCCCCTTCTTTTGGTAAGAGGATCGTAAGCGTCTGGTAATACAGCCGGGCGCGAAGCCAAGAAACCCAAAGGCCCACTCTCTAAATATCTCTCGTTTTTCTCATTTTGAGTTTTGAATCGGCGGTCTGACTCTGTCATCTTTTATCTCCATTATTAATTCTAAATGCTCTCCAATCACCTTTAAAAATCGATCAGTCTAATATTAAAAATGATTTTTCTTTCATTAAACTTTATTCATTATTCCTATTAAAATACTATTGCAAAAACTTACTTGAAAAAATATAAATATCGACCTTCTTTTGGCCACTTATTTTCTTCAGATGCACGTTATCCTCAGTCTGTAAAGTTGAAAGAGAGTTGAGAGAGATTTGAGAGAGAGTTGCGAGAGATGAGAGAGAAGTCTTCAGACGGACATACCAAAATTTGTATATGATTTATGCAACAGATGGCTAGAGTATACATAACCTGACTAGTACCTATGTAAGTCTCAAGGTCTGACCGCGCCCGTACATTCACTTCGGCAGCAAGGCTTTGTAGAAAGCATTAATTTATCCTTTTACTGCCCTATAAATAAAGAAAAATCATATTATTATAATAACCTAGCAACAGGGTGTTCATTTTATTTCGTGCGAAAAAAAACATAAAATTTCCTTCACGTCTCTATTCCGCGGAATACAAAAATTGATTATTAATCACTTGTACCAAAATTCCATAACTATCGTAAAAAATAAATTAATGACCTTATTTATTTGAGTATAAATAAAATTGTTTGCAGCAGTAACTTTTATTATTTTTATTTAATTTTTTGCATATTTTTTATTATTTTAACTTTCATTTACGGAAATCGAACTGAGGACCTTCATCCTATACTCTACGCATATACCACTATTTGTACTAACAAACAGTGGAAAATAAAAAAAAAGTGCGTGTGTACAAAGTACACATGTCAGAAGTAAAACTTGAATTTTAATTAAGGCTAATTACTCTTCCCCGTCTCTGAGCGCCTGGTACTATGGACTTATTTTTTCGTTTCATCAAGTTTGAAATCACATCGATTCTAAAAAAGTTTCACTTCAAAAATATTTAATTGAGTCACACACGAACAAAATAGAAAATTACGTTTCTTTATAAGGAAGCTTATAAGTAAATTAAATGATTGCTTATTATATATTGAAAATCGGAGGTATTTTTTTTCTATATTTGTGTAAAGAGAATAATATGCAAATTTTACTTCTCAATACTGCACACAATATTCTTAGAAATATAAAACGATAATCGATGGGGGTATAGGTTATTTTTCTAACATTGGTTATGTGAATACAAGGTGGATAAAGGGACTTGCAGAAGCAGGTCTCTTTCCCCTAAAAAATCACCTGAACTTGTATCCTCTCGGCTATACCTTCCCATCCCCGACAAACAAGAGGTTACTCATATAATCTACTTTTAACTATTTGAGAATTACCAGGAGCAAACGGCCCAAGCCCTCAATTTTTTCTGAACTAACGTTATTTCATTTGCATGTTGACCATACAAACAAAATTTTGAGTTGTTTTATGTTGAGAATTAGTTAAAGTGAACTTATTTTTATTACAGATGATCAAACACCTACCAAACGTCAGCGCCCTCGGGACATGTCCTTGGCCGAACCTCCACACACCATGGAAATTGCCCAAATCCTCATATCGCTGTTACATGCATGGGGACTAGACCCAGACCTTGATAGAGTGTGTGAGTCTAAGCTAGGATTGCTTAGACCTATGGTACGTTAATTTTTAGTACTGACGAGGATTTTTTTTCTATTAGACTGTGACATAAAAAGGAATTCTTAAGAGAATTCCT
The DNA here is from genome assembly GCA_905231865.2 of Boloria selene. Classification (NCBI taxonomy): domain Eukaryota; kingdom Metazoa; phylum Arthropoda; class Insecta; order Lepidoptera; family Nymphalidae; genus Boloria; species Boloria selene. Next base: position 3,165,368 of record HG993158.1, on the reverse strand, counting down.
TTTTATTTCACACAGAAGAAAAAAATTCAAAACATGTCAACTTACATACTTGTATACATGTATTTGTAATAGTTCTAATAATAATTAATCTTTGGAATAACAGAACTGTTTGACAGCAATTATTATTTTTTTAATTTAAAATAATACCTACTAAAGGCTTGACAGGCTTTACTTTTTTGTTTCCTTTAATTAAACTATGAATATTTTAGGTCCCAGTTTGTTTCGGAGTAGTATCACGCCATGGTCATATGGCTGTCCAGTTGCCTACCCGGCTGGGTGGTTGGGCCGAGGCCTGTGCTTCAGCGCCTGATGATCCACTGTTGTTGACATCTGATCTTCCTACTGAGTTGCTCCGGCAAGAGAAATTGACAAGGTGAGATTTGTTCGGGAGCTGAAAATTTTAGGAGGACCTAAGCGACTTTGGGTAAACATTAAGATTAAACATGCTCGCTAGAGATTTTCTTGTTACTCTAAAACTTCTATAGACCCGGTACTTGGATTTTACTATAGATTCGATACTTGGGAATAAAATACTTCAAGCTTCCGAATTCGGTGCTCTTTCTAAAAACTAAATAGGGAAATAAAAAATGGATTAGGGATGTAAATTCATACAATCCCTTTAACATTAATAAAATAAAATAAAATGTAATCGCCTTTATTACTGATAATAAATATTACATAGTAAGTGGACATTTTATATCGGTTAACTAACTCTTAAAACATTTAAAAATAAAAACTAAAAATAAAGACAAAAAAAATAAAATTAACCGTTACTTATATTATATCTATTATATCAGTCGCCAAGGCAAAGGCCTCCTCTGACTCTCCCCATTGGATCTTGTCCCTTTTTACTTTTCTCCAGGACGGACCCACTGTCATTTTAATTTCATCTTCCCATCTTCAGTGTTGTCTACCTCTATTTCTTTTTGAGTCTCTATCCCTTTAATATTAGTACAAATTAAATTTAGCTAACATATGCAAAGGACACTTCCTTTTTCTTATCTTCTCCTATTATAGCAACCATTATGACTTTAATTCCTGATAGAAGATTGAATACATCTTCACAAATATTTTGTAATCTCTAATCTTTTGATTTTTTGTATACCTTTCCATAGATTATTCTCGTCCAAGCTGCACTGGGAACTCAGCACCACTCTGACAACCAACCATCTTCTGTCCATCGTAGCTCTCGCGAACACTCTGATGTCGATGAGCAACGCCAGCTTTGTACCGGAGCAGGAAGTAGCCAGGAGGTTACATAGGTAAGGAATACATACGAATATAATAGGAATATACATAGGAATATAAACTATATACTTTTACACGAAGATTAATTTCTAGCCCTCTCTGTATTTTTTTATCTATGTAAAAAGATTTTCCCTGTAAATTGTAAAATTTTGACATTTAATGTAAATACTGATAACTTCCATTTACGCAAAAAAGGAAATGTAAACATAGTTATGAAATTCTCCAAAACATCATTTTGCAACCTAGCAACGTAGTCTAACATCGGGCTCTTCCTGAAGTAACTGAGAGTACCTAATACTTTCTTAGTTTTACGCGAATATTTGACACTATAAATGAAACTGTTTTGTCCCGGACCAAATTCTAAAAAATTAAAAAACCAATTCTAAAAACTAACAGTAGTAGCCAATAGGCTATCCTAAATCATAATCTACTTGTCTACTAAATTTCATCCAAATCGGTCCAGCAGTTTGAACTTAAACCAGTAAAAGACATACACACAAACTAACATTTTACATCATCATAATAGTGTCATTATATTCATAAACAGACCAACAACCCGCACCTCTTCGTGGGCGGGAGATGAAGAAAGAGAAGAGCAGTTGGCGGCGCAGCAAGCCCATATTAAACAAGGCTGGTCCTTACTTGCTACGTTGCACTGCGTGTTACTGCCTGATAAAGTTGTGGCGGCTGGTAAGAGATTTATTTGTTATAAATGAGATGACAAATGGTTTTTGAAGGAATTTCTTCATCATCATCATCATCATCATCAGCCCTTTTCAACGTCCCACTGCTGGGTACGGGCCTCCCTCAGTGTGAGGGGGATCAGGCCATAGTCCACCGCGCTGGCCTAGTGCGTGTTGGCAGACTCCACATGTCTTTCGAAGGTTTTCTCAGACATGCAGGTTTCCTCACGTTGTTTTCCTTCACCGTAAGACAAGTGGTAACCATGATAGAAATGATTCGCACATGAAAATATCAGAGGTGCGAGACCCGGATTTGAACCCGCATCACTCGGTTATCCAAGCGAACGCGTTACCGCTGAGCTTCCACTGTCTTAAGAATTTCGAAGAAGGAATTTCTTAATTATTGTAAACTTAACTTCTTTAGTAGCTAACTGTCTATTCTACTGCTAAATTCAGACTATCAGTATACTAAATTTCATCCAAATCCGTCCAGCAAATATAACAATATTCATAATTATGATAATAGATCGATGTTAAACATTTTCTTTGTTATTACCTAGCTGAAAAGTCAAAAATTAATTTAAGTTGAGGTTTCAATTTTAAGTTCATACAACAATGTTATAAAAATACTTTAATAATTTTCCGGACAGCTGACAAATAGACGCAAAAAACGAAAGTAGAGAAAGTGATTCTTATAAATTTTAATAAATTGTCTAAATTAAAAATAATGGAAATAAATATTATTTGAATTAAGAACTATTTTAATAACTTGAAGAATAAATACCTAATTAAAAACAATATGGCACTAACGTTCGTTACTAATGACATATCTAACAAATAAAATGCAATTATTACATAATATATCACTGTTTTGTACATATTTTTTCTGAAAACAATATTTAATTATGCCAATAAATCCAGAATATATATCTTCTAAATTACAAAAAATAGGTGCGAAAAGCTTCAAGCGTCCTCAAGTGGAGATGTTGGCGCGTAGATGGCAGCACCATTGCCTCGAAGTGAGGGATGCTGCGCAAGCGCTACTCTTAGCTGAGCTTGGGAGGTAAGTAAACTGCTTAATTTAAAAATATATATATTATTTATGCTAGCAACTAACACTTTTAATGTGTTTTTAGGTACTTCGTAAATATCACTACACAACATATTATTATAGAACAACAAAATCCTCCGCCGCGGTTGTCTGTCTGTCTGTTCGCGATAAACTCAAAACTAAACTAACAAAACTATTGCACTAATTTTCATGCGGTTTTCACCAATGGATAGATCTTTAGGAAGGTTTTTGTACATAACGTTAAACCCGAGCGAAGCGAGGAGTCTCTAGTATGATATAAACTTTCTCGTCAGATTTTTTACTAACAGTATCAAGTAACTATCTGGGACCTGAACATTATCCATTGCACCTTTTTTAAGTGTACATACAAATTTTTATTTAAACGATTATGCCGTACGGAGGCGGATAGACCACATCATTTTTGAACGATCTTATTATTTTTATGTTAAATTCAAGACTGACTGACTGACTTACTGACAGTCTCAGACTACGCAACTTTCTTAGGGACTTAATCATACAAATTATTAAAATCTAAATTTAGTAATTTTTTCTTTATTTTCTATTTTGTTTCCAGATTGGGTCCAAAAGGCCGCAAGTCTCTAGTCGACAACTGGGCTCAGTTCCTGCCATTGTACACCCACACGGAGAGTATCAACCCTCACGTCGCGCAGAAGGAGCCCATAGAGAAGATTGCTCGAGAAGTAAGTGAAGTTATTATTATATTCTTTATTGCACTTTAAAACACATTAAGTAATTTGAAAACAAGTAAGAGTTTGCAAAGGTGGACTTATCTCTAGAAGAATGTTAGTTTTAAATGTTTATACTAACCACTTACACTCGCAATCAAAAAGTAAATAATTTTGTTGAGACATTTTTGACATATTAACGTCCTAACTCCTAACAAATTCACTAACAAAACAATTAACGAAAGCCAATTACAAATCAAAGATCATAAAAATTAATTTAACCGATCTTAGAGTTATAAATCTTATGCCTTTGTTATTCTGCTATATGAAATTATTTTTGCGTTAAATAATACCACTTTAAGTAAAACATCAGAAAAGTTTTATTTAAAACTAGGTCCCAGCAGCTGGTTCCGCTAGTTTAAAATAAATAACATTTCTAATACATATATAACCTCCTCCTTTTTTGAACTCGGTTAAAAAGTAGCCTAAGTTACGCTTCGTAACATTAGCTATCTGCGAGTGAAAGTCCCGTCAAAATCGGTCCAGCCGTTTCAGAGATTAGCCGGAACAAACAGACAGACAGACAAAAATTTTAAAAATTGGTTTTTGTTGCAAGTATCGTATATACTTTCATATGCATTTAGTGAAATGCTGTTTATTTGAAATTAAAAACAAACACTCCAATTTTATTTATATGTATACTAGCGACTCGCCCTCGCTTCGCTTGGACTTTTTCCTAGATTTAGCACAGGCAAAGCCGCGGGAACCGCTAGTTATGCATATAAACCTTCCTCTTGAATCACTCTATCTATTAAAAAAAACCGCATCAAAATCCGTTGCGTAGTTTTAAAGATTTAAGCGTACAAAGGGATATAGGGACAGAGAAAGAGACTTTGTTTTATACTATGTAGTGATTACATGACTAGATGTCGAACACTCGCCTACGTCTAATAAAGTGTAACGTTAAAATATTTATTCATAAACAGAATACGGAATTTTAGAAAAATAAATATTTTTCTAGCAAGAAGAAGAATTTGAAGAAGATGAGGAAGAAGTGGTTCGTAAACCTTCTTCTCTAGCAGAATTGAAGAGGAAGCAAACTACCGCTGTTGTACTTTTGGGTGTTATCGGAGCTGAATTTGGGCAAGATATTGCTAGTGAAGGTAATGTGATTGATGTTTTATTATTTTTCATACTATGGTTTACATATTATATAATTTAAAATAAATAATATAACTAAAAATAGTATTTTTTTAATATATCATAAAAAGTCATTTTTAATTTTGAAGGTGCCGCAGGTAATAAGAGACGCAAAGATGGCGACAGCAGAAAGAGTTCCATCGTTGAAGGTAAAATTATACAAATTCAGTTTTTATCATATTATGTATAATGAAACGACCGCGTTGAGATTCAAAATCTAACTATATTGTTCTTAAAGGATACAGATAATGTAGCTAAGACATAACACAGATAATATAACAGAGTACACAGATTATTTTAGATACATTACAACACTCCCACTATCTCAAATAATCATATAAACATTTTACACATTAACAACACCTAACATTTCCATAAACATATAATGTTTCTTTGTACATAGACTTTTTGTTAGCAAATCAGCTGGCATATTTGTTGTCGGTAAATATTGCAAATTAACTATATTATTTGAAATACATTCTCTAGTAAAATGATACTTCACATCAATGTGTTTAGATTTCTTGTGAAATACTGGATTTGTAGACAACTTCTGTGCGCTTTGATTGTCATTATACAATGTTAAAGTGTACATTTTATTAGTTATTTCAAAATGCAAAGCTCTTAAGTATATTGCTTCTTTACAAGCCTCAGATATTCCTATATACTCAGCTTCACAACTTGATAGGGCTACAGTCTTTTGTTTCCTACATTCCCAAGATATGACACCATTTGACAATAAAAAACAAAATCCAGTATAAGACCGCCTATCTATTGTATTGTTTGCCCAATCGGCATCCACAAAACCTTCTATATTGGAAATTCCATTATTATAATATTTAATACCATAAGATTTAGTCTGTTTTAAATATTTCAGTACCCTCTTCGCATAACCCCAATGTTCATCTGTATGACAATTATTATATTGACTTAAATAACTAACTGAGTAAGTTATATCTGGTCTAGTTAAGACAGATAGGTACATCAGACTACCTATAAGCTGCTGATAAGGTATTTTATTATTTAAATTTTGTCCTATGTTTAAATTCAATTTAAGCTCCATTGGAGTATCAAAAGTTTTGCAATCTGTTAAATTAAATTTATATAATAAACTATCAATATAATTTTCTTGACTTAAGGTGACAGATCCTTCTAATTTATTAAATTTTACGTCCATCCCTAGACATTGTTTCACTTGTCCTAAGTCTTTTATTTTAAACCTACTTGACAACATCTCCTTAAGATCAATACATTCTTTTTTATCGTTAGAAAATATAAAGAAATCATCTACATAAATAGTTACAATAGTTTTACAATTATCATTCATTTTTGTATACATACATGGTTCAAGCTTTGATTTTTTATAACCATATTCAAGTAAACAATTATCTATTTTTTTATTCCAAGCTCTTGAGGCCTGCTTTAGACCATAAATGGCTTTCTTAAGTTTTAACACTTTATTTTTGCTACCTGGAGAATCAAAACAATCTGGTTTCTGCATGTATATGGTTTCCTCTAGGTCACCATTAAGGAAAGCAGTTTTTACATCCAAATGTGTTACATCAAGTCCTAATTGCACTGATAGTGAAAATAATAAACGGAGGGTTGTATGTCTAACAACAGGCGAGAAGGTTTCTGTATAATCTACTCCTTGTTTTTGTGAAAAACCTTTAGCAACTAGTCTGGCACGAAACCTCATATTATTTTCACTATCATACTTTTTCGCAATACCCATCTACATTGAACTATAGTACTGTTATCAGGTACTTCAGAAAGTTCAGAAAGTTATTGTCCTCAAAACATTGTAACTCATCTCGCACTGCCTCTAACCACTGTTCTCTTTCAGGTCCATTTAACGCTTCTTGTAATGAAAGTTCACTGACATCTATTATACTATCACTTTGCAAGCAAATATTAGAAAAACCATACCTGTCTGGTCGCTGTCTATGCCTCACACACTCCCTTTTCTTAACTACACTCACTACACTTTCACTACTAGAGACTTCTTCTTTATCAGGAACATAGGTTTCATCACCATCATGGTATTCATCACTTTCAGTGTCATCTGATATGTCCCCCACTGAATCTAAATGTTTCTCAGAGGATTCAGTCTTTGAGTGTAGTTCTTCAATCTGAACTGGACTCTCTACTGGTGTAGGTTTCTCAATGATGATCACATCACGGCTGGTTGTGATTACTTTGGTTCTAGGAATATAAATGCGATAACCTTTTATATCCTCTGGATAGCCTACTAGTATGCCCTTCTCTGCCTTCTTATCCCATTTTAGTCTTTTTTCTTTTGGGATGTGCATCATTACTACACTCCCGAAGACTCTCAAATGTCTTATATCTGGCTTTCTCAATGTCCACATCTCATATGGAGTTTTCCCATTTAAAGCTGATGCTACAGTCCTATTCTGAAGATATACAGCAGTATTTGTCGCTTCGGCCCAAAAGCTATTATCTAGACCAGCATCAAACAGCAGGCATCTTGCCTTTTCAACCACCGAACGGTTACAGCGTTCTGCCAGTCCATTCTGTTCTGGTGTGTACGGATTGCTCTTCTGATGAATAATTCCTGAATTGCTAAGATACTTCTCAAATTCTTTACTGCAATATTCTTTTCCGTTATCTGTACGCAATTTCTTAATTCTCTTATTTAGTTGATTCTCTACAACTGACTTATAATTTTTAAAACAATCAAGAGCTGCACTTTTGTTTTTAAGAAAGTAGATGTATATCATGCGGCTATAGTCATCCACAAACAAAATATAATATCTTGAGCCACCAATAGAAACATTGTTAAATGGTCCACATATATCACTGTGAACTAACTGTAGGAGATCATCACTTCTGCTGCCATCCTGTGGAAAAGGCAATCTACTCTGTTTGCCTTCACAACACACTATGCATGACGACTTTGAAATATCAGCCCTTTTGTCAAGTGTGAGCCCTTCCACGGCATTCTGCATTTTATTTAGGTAGTGACTATTGACATGACCTAGCCTACGATGCCACATGTCATTTGAAGTCATCACTGTGGCCAAGAACCTTTCAGGCAGTGCCATGCTTGTTACCTTCGGGTAGCAACTGAATGGGCCGGCACGCCCCGTATAGTTCATTAGTACCACTCTCTCACAGAAGACCGGCGTGAAGTGGCAGCTATGCTGTCGCGTTTCGTCCGGTGAGTGAGAGTCCGGGAGGCCCACTCTCCTTCCCCCCTCCCTCTTCCCTTCATCCTCCGCCTTCGATCTCCCCTCCCTCCCACTTCCCTCCCTCCTCCATCCCTCCCTTTATTGAAAGGCCGGCAACGCATCTGCAAGCCTGGCTTGCAGATGTCCATGGGCGGAGGTGATCACTTCCCATCAGGTGAGCCTCCTGCCCGTTTGCACCCTTTTTACCATAAAAAAAAAAAGGCATTATTAACTTATAGACACCATTTATCAAACAAGCTCTGGCAACCAACTTGTCAGCTTTATTGTATATTTGACAGCCATCATTAGTGAAATGCACTCTATTACCTCTTGCTATTAACTGACTTACTGATAAGAGATTTATGGTCAAGCTCGGAACACACAAAACTTCTTCAACAACCACATCATATTCACAATCATCTGTCAATGTAGCAATTTGTACATCACCTGAGCACTTAACAGCCAACTTTTCTTTGTTAGCAACAACAATTTCTTTGATAGGATGCTCAGTCGAGGCATTTTTTATCCAGTTTTCATTTGCGGTTAAGTGAGCACTCGCTCCTGAATCAACATACCAATCATTCTTTGAAAAGGTACCATTTAAGAATACGGCACTAAACGCATTTGTTTGTTTGCGTTCAAATGTTTTAATATTTGATGTATCCTTATCAAAATTCGTGCACTGATTACGATAGTGGCCGGTTTGTTTACACTTGTAACATTTTATTATTTTCGGTTTTAACTTTGACATATTATGTCCATTTTTGTTTCCAGTGCTGCCAACCTTATTTTTGCGAAAACTCGCAAATGCTCCGCTAACGTCGCCACTGTCTTCCTCTAAATCCATTAGCTTCGTTTTAATGGCGTCGGCTGTTATTTTGATTCCTGAGTGTTCAATCGCCATAATCATAGGCGAATATTTTTCAGATAATCCTGCTAAAAGCTTGCTTTTCCGATCCCGGATCCGATCCGACCCACTCATCATTAATATTAAAGCCTGTTCCACTTAATTTTTGACTCGTTTCTATAATCTGCGTTACATATGATGTCATAGATGTACAATTCTCTAGACGGATCGAGATTAAAGTTCTTAATAAGCTGATTCGCCTAGCAAATCCAGAGTCATCGAACAATTGTTTGAGCTTATCCCATAACTCCTTTGTACTCTTAACTTCCTTAATATGTACATAAAGCGACGAATCTATCGTTAAGATCAATTTTGCTCTGGTTTTCGCATCTGCTGCGGCTTCTTCTGGCTCTGTTTTTAGGATACAATTAGAAGTCCCTTCTAGCACAAGAAAATTCTCCGCTGCGAAAGCCCACTCTCCATAGTTCTCACGGCCCTTCAACTTAGGCACATTCACAACGTAGTTCGCACTCATTTTCACTAGCACACAGTTTATTCTCAGTCTGCGTAAACTTATACAGCACTAATTTGCAAGTTTATATCTGCGAGAATATTAAGCTATAATCTGGAGTCTGGGCCCATAACCTATAATGAAACGACCGCGTTGAGATTCAAAATCTAACTATATTGTTCTTAAAGGATACAGATAATGTAGCTAAGACATAACACAGATAATATAACAGAGTACACAGATTATTTTAGATACATTACAACATTATGATAATATAAAATAAAAGGTTTTTTTCTTTTCATATATAAAAATATTTATTTATACAGATAAATATAAAAAAATTGAAGTATCGGTTTGTAATATCAAAAAAACACCTTATAACTTTATAGTAGTTAATTCATATGAAAGAAATAACACAATATTTTATAAAATGTCAGCCTATAGGTCATGCGCATGGGTACATTCGCACACGAAATTACTATGCCTATTCTTTTATTTTTGAACTAGTCTTTCGCTCGCGACGTATATTGATTATTGGTAAAATAAAAAAATGGTAAAATATATTAGATAGGATGTCGATAAATAGAATTCTATTAATTTATAAAATATATTTGATCTAGTGTAGAATGTTTAATCTACTTACAAAAAATTTCTTTTTTCAAATTATTTACTCTCTTTTTATAAAACAGTATACGTCAAAAATATTCGACGACTCGTTTGGCGCTGTTGGTAGTGACCCTGCTTTCTGCGCCTGCGGTCGCGGGTTCGAGTCCCGTTGGGGGCATTCATTTGTTAAGCACAAATGTTTGTTCTCCAGTCATGGGTGTTTATATTTATAATATGTATGTATTTAAAAGTTATGTATGTAGTATATCCACTATCTGGTATCCGTAACACAAGCATCGTAGCTTACCACGGAACTGGATGGCGCTGTTGTAAGAATGTCCTAACATATTTATTTATTTTTTTTTTCTCTCGATGGTACTGTCGACAGGCTTCACGCTCGCGCTGAGCGCGTCCAACAACCCGCCAGGATTTACCCTATGCCTGTCCAAAAACCATCCCCCTAATCTACACTAATATTATTAAGAGGAAAGATTTGATTGTTTGTTTGTTTGAATTGAATAGGCTCTGAAACTACTGGACCGATTTAAAAAATTCTTTTTCCATTAGAATCCTACATTATTCCTGATGAACATAGGCTATATTTAATACGAGAAAAAAAATAGGGATCCGCTCGTATTGCTAGTATTTAATAAAAAGCCCGCAGTGGGCCGTGTGCTGATCAATGGTACTGTCGTCAGGCTTCACGCTGTCCGCGTCCAACAACCTGGGCCGTCTGACGGCGCTGGCGCTGACGCACCTGCTGCTGGCGCCGGGCAGCGCGCGCCTGCCGCCGCACACGCCGCTGCGCCGCGCCGCCGTCGACCTGCTGGGCCGCGGGTTCGCCGTGTGGGAGCCCTACCTCGACGTCAGCCATGTCCTGTTGGGTGAGTGGTTTGGACATTTTGACGACGGGTTCGCGGTGTGGGAGCCCTATCTTGACGTCAGCCATGTCCTGTTGGGTGAGTGATTTGGACATTTTGACGAAGGGTTCGCGGTGTGGGAGCCCTATCTTGACGTCAGTCATGTTCTGTTGGGTGAGGGGATTTGGACTTTTTGACGACTCGTTTGACGCGCCGCGCCGCCGTCGATCTGCTGGGCCGCGGGTTTGCAGTGTGAAAGCCCTACCTCGACGTCAGCCATGTCTTGTTGGGTGAGTGACAGGCCCGCCGCTAGCTGTTTGAGCGCCCCTGTGCAATACAGATTATTTATTATTACGTAAGACTATTTTCGCTAGTTTTTGATAAATTAGGAGTTTTTTTTTTATTATTTAATTATACTGATATAAACATTGTCCAAAAGACATGTGAAGTCCGCCAACTCGCACTACGCCAGCGCGGTGGACTATGGCCTGATCTGACCTGACACTGAGGGAGGCACGTGCCCAGCTGTGAGACGTTAATAAGGGCTGATGATGATGATGATGAAATTATAGGGGGTAGACATTTTGCATGATATATTTAACTCCTTTAAGAACAAAATTAATTGCTATCTTGAGCAAACTCAATAATAATTTAATATTAATGTATTTATATTATTATTTTTTTCTAAATTATGTATTAATAAGATTGCGTGCCAATTAACTGTTGTTTTTTGTCTATTTATAATTTGCTAATGTTTCATTTTAATTTTGATTTTATAAAACAAATTATAACTTAAGTATTACATTATATTGTTCTCTAATTTAATGTATAAAAATGAAAATATTTATATTTATGTTAAATAATTCAATTTTTAACTATCGTTTTAATTATTAATATCAATCTTCTAATATTATGTAAATAATTAAATTCAATTTTTAAATCTTTTTATCCCTCAATTTTTAAAATAATAATGCATGCTGTGATTACCTATAAAAAGAAATACAATTATACATAATAAACTTTATTATGTAAATTATCATCATGAAAATTATTGTAATTTCTGTTAGTAATCAAAATAAATAAATAAGCATTGTCCTCCACCAAGGTCTGCTGGAGATGTGCTCGGACGCGGACAAGCTGGTGCCGTCGATGACGTATGGACTGCCCCTTACGCCGCAAGCCGACGCTTGCCGCACCGCGAGACACGCGCTCACACTAATCGCCACGGCCAGGTCAGTTGGCAAAAAATGTTTTTGAAGTGAAACTTCTTTAGAATCGTAGTGATTTCAAACTCGATGAAACGAAAAAATAAGTACATAATACCAGGCGCTCAGAGACGGGGAAGAGTTAGCCTTAGTTAGATCTCGCCCACCGCGAGTCAGTGACATTTCTAACTCTGTCTAACTCGTGGGTGTGACCTTCGCGCCGTCTCCCTCTCTCAACCAGCTTAGACGTAGTTATTCAGTATAAATATAAACGAGATTTAAAAATTAGTTTGCCAAAGAAGTTTTACTTCTGACATGTGTACTTTGTACACACGCACTTTTAATTTTTTTTTTTGAACATTGTTGTAGATCAAATCAAATCAAAATATTCTTTATTCAAATAGACTTTTACAAGCTCTTTCTCAATCTTTTGAATCGTCATTTTTACATTATTAAAATTAAATATCAGTCTGTAAGTCTATAAGTAAACTACCACCGGTTCGGAAAGCTGTTCTGCTGAGGAGAACCGGCGAGAAACTCAACAGTTGTTCTTTTCAAAAAAATATTTGGTAACAATATTCTATTACAATATTTATCTATTTATCCTACGTGAGACACAACCAGACATTAATCCCACACGTTAACATCTACTAAGTATTTCATGCTTCGAAGAGATAAGCAAAATTATAGACATAGATATATTTGGCGATCTTCTATATAAATAAAAAATTGTATTTAAAAAAAAGTGTAATTGTAGTCTTAAACCTCACCACGTATCATTATGGGGGAGGGGGGGTCTAAAAAGTTGCTTAAAAACATCACGTGATTGACGGACGACCCCTAACGAGTTTAGACGGGGTTATTTAGTATAAATATAAACGAGATTTAAAAATTAGTATACCAAAAAACTTTTACTTCTGACATGTGTACTTTACACACGCACTTTTTTTTAATGTATGTGTAAACCAGGCCAGCGGCGTTCATAACGACGATGGCGCGCGAGGTAGCGCGGTGCGCGGGCGCGGCCGCGGGCGCCCCGCCGCCGCCCGCCGCGCTCGCGCTGCAGCGCGGCCGCGCCGAGGTGCTGCGCGGCGTCGAGCTGCTCGTCGAGCGCCTGCACGCGGAGGTGGCAGAGCTGCTCGTCGAGGTACGACATTTAATTGGACATTATCGGCCAGTTTCTATAACCTATCTACCGAGTACCGATAGACCGGTAGATACAGTTCGCGTCACGTAAAAAGAACGCTGGAGGAAAGTGGTGGGGGGTGTGTTTGCGCATCGGTATATTCGCACACGAAATTACTAAGCCTATTATATTATTTTTTTATTTTTGAACTAGCCTTTAGCTCGCGACGCATATTGGTTATTGTTAGGTGCATTGAAAAATATATTAGATAGAACGTTATTAAAAAGAATTCTATTAATTCATAAAATATATTAGATTCAATGTAGAATATTTAATCTACTTACAAAAAATCAAATTAATTCGGTTAATATATATTTTAACTGCATTATTATCAGACTCTCTCTTCATAAAACAATATACGTCAAAAACATTATTCTCTATTTCTTATATAAAACCATTTCGTAATTAATAACTTTTATGTGCACGATGATATTTTGAACTGACGAACCAATAGCGAGCCGGAAAGCATGCGGCGCGTGTCTCGCCGCCCCGCGCCCCGCGTCTTACCACCAAATTCGCCTACAAATCGCCTCTGCGCAACTTGACAGCCAGCGTTCTTTTTACATGACGCGAATTATACTTTCATACGATTTTGACAGGTTGTAACTTTTAATGTGTCAAAATGACGACACGCTTGGCGCAGTTTGTAGTGACCCTACTTGCTGCGCCAGCGGTCTCGGTTTCGAGTCCCGCTGGGGGCATACATTTGTTGAGCACGAATGCTTGTACTCCAGTCATGGTTGTTAATTCATCACCGATTTCTCCGCCGTCTCCGTTTGCTTTGGCTGGCACCGACTCCAACAATAACTAATTAATTTAAATTATTATTTTTTTCTTTTTAGTTTCGATTTTTCACGTTTTGAAGTCGGTTTTTAAATTTTTTAACAAAAATAATATGTTAATGGGATGTGTAATACACTGACATTCCTTCCGCAGGTACTGCGTCGCAAGTGCGTGCCAAGTTCTTATACTTTATATGTAACTAGCCTTTCCCGCGGCTTTGCTTGCGTTCTAAAGACCGGAAACCATTCTTTTGGAGTCGCGCGGTATGATACCTCGCAGAACTAAAGCCCGCCCTTCCCGTTTTTGCAACATTTTTCATTGATGCTCCGCTCCTATTTTTGAGCGTGATGTAATATAGCCTATAGCCTTCCTCGATAAATGAACTATCCAACACAAAAAGATTTTTCAAATCGGACCAGTAGTTCCTGAGATAAGCGCGTTTAACCATTAATATAGATAAAACCTTCACCGAAAAACGTTGCGTCCTATGAAATAAGTTCTGTTTTTATCTGTTTTGTAGTATTTGAAGTTAGAGCAAGGAAAATATAGTATAGGTATAGAAATTGTCGCTCCATTAAATTTCAATATATTCAGCCCTTTTTAATGTCCCACTGCTGGGGACAGACCTTCGTTTATGCGAGAGAACTCAATCCATACGCCCCCACACTGGGCAAAAGCTGATTGACTTACTACACATACCTTTCGAAAACTTGCAAAGTTCTGTCAAACACGTAGATTGCCTCAGATTTTTTTCTGTCGCCACAAAATAAGTTGCATTCATGTTAGAAATGATTCATATATGAAAATAGAACAACCACTGACTTATTTAAGTAAAATAGAAAACAAAACTGTATTGTTAATATTAATATCATCCTAGGTGATGGACATCATCCTGCACTGTGTGGACCAGTCACATCTGAAGAGTAAGGGTCTGAACGAGGTTTTCCCGGCCATATGCCGGTACAACCAGGTGTCTCACTGTCCCGCTACCAGGAGGATTGCAGGTGAATATTATTTTATTTTTTTTAATTTATTTGGGTCAGCAAACAGTGTTCACAGTAAGACATAACTTATTAACTAAGATAATTTACACATTGCTAATTATGACACCAGCATCGTTGACCACAGATTAATAAATGGTGTTGAGAAGTGGTAGTATATCTATACATCTATACGTATGAATGAAATTGAAGTCTGTTTTTAATTTCAAATTAACAGCTTTTTACTAAATCTATATTATAATATATGAGGTGCTTACATAAAAGAAATTTTTAAATGTTTTGTCTGTCTGTCTGTTTGTTCCGGCCAATTTAAATTACTAAGAATATTACATCTTTTTTGCGTGATAAAGCTGAAAAAATACTATTTGAAGCTCTGGTGCATCTTTAGGTGCATTTTGAATAGTGCATGAAAGAGGAATAAAATGAAAGATTATAATAAAAAAAAATTAAATGGGCAAATATTTTTTGCATGAATTGCACACAGACTACTGTTCTCATACTATTATTTTTCGGCATACATTCTGTGTACACAATTTACTTGGTTACTATTTTAATACATGGATAGAAAATACGGTTTTGTATAGAAGTGTTTTTCTGAAGATTTACTATTAACTGTAAAGAATTATTAAACTTTTTGATAAAACTTCTTTATCGACGTATGGGAGAAATTTTGTAGCAATGTAAAAATACAACAAGAGCAATGATAAATTATCCATTAATTGTATGCATGTCTATAATAATAAAATAGCTTTAATTTAATACGGAAAAAAATGTTTTTCTTAAGGCTTAAATGCCTTATCTACCCCATTTTCGTGAAGTTGCATATAGTAGAAAGATGATATATCGTAAAGAAGTTTCACTTCTTACCTGTGTACTCTGGCACACACACATATTTTTTTCATATTAACATATTTCAATGTGTACCAGTGGGCAGTCACACCGGCCAGCTGGCGATATACGAGCTGCGCGCGGGCCGCTGCCAGTCCCTCGCCGCGCACTCCGGCCCCGTCACCGCCTGCGCCTTCAGCCCCGACGGCCGCTACCTCGTCTCGTACGCCACCGCCGACAACAGACTGTCCTTCTGGCAGAGCACTGCAGGTCAGAATGTTCTAAATTAAATAAAAAATGCTCGGTCTAACTATGTTACATTTTTATGGGACCAAATGACAAGTATTGCCCATCAAACAAAAGAAATATCACGTAAATCGGATCATAAATCACAGGGTAATCGGTGTACATACGTAAAAAACATCGAATCGAATTGATAACCTCCTCCTTGCGGAAGTCGGTTAATAAAAAAAACCATACACACACACAGACACACACAAACACACACATACACACACACCACACACACACACACAGACACAGACACACACACACCACGCACACGCACACACACACACACACACACACACACACACACACACACACACACACACACACACACACACACACACACACACACACACACACACACACACACGCGCGCATACACGCACACAAATTTATCAAAGTACCTACTTGGTTTTTTTTTTCAATTTTAAAATGAGATAGTTAACTACATTTTTCTACTCTTGTGGACCATAAGTAGACAATAATATTGTTATTTAATTAGCTAATTGAAAAATAATAAATGGTCCATGGTCCATAATAACTTATTTCTTATAATAAAAATTTTCAGGCATGTTTGGACTGGGCGCGGCCCAAACTCGTTGTGTCAAATGCTACAGTACGGCGCCGATGGCGGACGTGGCGAGACTAAACCCAGCACGTCTGGCCCGTCTCGTATGGACCAACTCGCGTACCGTCACTCTTATGTTAGCTGATGGCTCAGAAACTAGATTCAATGTGTAGAAATATCTAGAAATATACTTATTTATGAAATTTGCTTTACTATAATGTTGCTAGCATTGAAATTATGTATGTCAATAAAATTTAATTTATCGATATTATAATGTTAGGTCCTTATTAAATTAAGCAATTGTTTATAACTTATTAAAAATAATTTATGTATAGATGTTATATTATGAAAAAAATATGTGTGTGTACCAGAGTACACAGGTAACAAGTGAAACTTCTTTACGACATATCATTTTTCTATAAGGCTTAAGCCTTAAGAATAACAATTTTTTCCGTATTAAATTAAAGCTATTTTATTATTATAGAGATGCATGCAATTAATGAGTAATTTATTTTATCATTTTTCTTATTATAATATCATTGCTCTGTTGTATTTTTACATTGCTACAAAATTTGTTCCATACGTCGATAAAGAAGTTTCATCAAAAAGCAACATGGCGCGTAATCGAAAAACGTGATGATTTTTCTACAAAATTTCTCCCATACGTCGATAAAGAAGTTTCACTTCAATAAATGTGTAATCCCCACTTACCTATTTGTGAATCACTGTTGTCTTTGTTACTTTGAGTAGCAACTTTACCATATTAAATATTATGGTGTATAGATTTTACCTAATAAAATTGTCCTTCACACATAGCTGGGCATTAACTCGTTAATCCGTTAATCGTTAATTAACGAAGTTAACATTTCGATTAACGATTAACTTTTAAGTTAACTTAAAAAAATGTTAACGGAATCGTTAACTTCCGTTACATTTTCTCAAGTCCGTTAATCGTTAATCCAGTACCCACTGTTTACCAAGCACCGCACCGCGCCATCCTGCCACGAACGTGAATAACGGGTTCTGACATGTAAGTTCGGTAAAGTAAACAACTGCGACGACGCGTGCCGTAAGTTTCACGAAAAGTATGGTCACCATAAAGGACTCCGTACGGTTTCTCTTTGTTGAGCCCTGTTCGGGGCGGAGATGGCGTCGATCTAAACTGCCTCCGTTTTTCTCCTCGAAATGCTGAGAAGCTTTTAGGTTCTAAAAACCAAACCAAAGATTTTACAACGATGTAAAAAATGCAATTTTAATCACGTGTTAACGGATTAACGATTAACGTTAACTTGCGTTAAATCTTCCAAAATGTAACGCTTTAACGTTTAACGAAGTTAACTTTTTTAAGTAACGGATTAGCGATTAACGAGTTAATTTTTTGCTTAACGGTGCCCAGCTATGCCTTCACATATTACAATCTTTATATAATCCACTAAAGGTCTTTAACAAACTCAATGTTTGGGCCATACATTATAACTTAATAAGTGGACTTAAATAAAAATCTAATTCAATTTAGTAAATGTATAAGTATTCTAATCTATTTAATGGACCTATACTGATATCTTGTTTAACCTAAAACTTACCTTATTTACCTTTACCTAACTAACCTTACAGATTACAACTTACCTAATAAAGAAATGGCCCACTTTCTATAAAAACGTGTCTGATATATAAAAAGAAACCAATTTTCACATTCCAGATTTATAGCATGTCTAATATATTTATATAAATTAAAATACAAAATATTTTGATAATATTATCACATTTTTAGCACAATATATTATGACATGTGAAATATGGATAGTATTATAATTCGCGTCATGTAAAAAGAACGCTGGCTGTCAAGTTGCGCAGAGGCGATTTATCGGCCAATTTGGTGGTAAGACGCGGGGCGCGGGACGGTGGTGCACACGTCGCATGCTTTTCGGCTCGCTATTGGTTTGTCAGTTTAAAATACCATCGCGCACACAAAAGTTATTAATTACGAAATGATTTTATATTGAAAATAGTGAAAAAATATTTTTGACGTATATTGTTTTATAAAGAGAGAGTCTGATAATAATGCAGATAATAATTTAAAAAAATATATTAAGCAAAATAATTTAATTTTTTGTAAGTAGATTAAACATTCTACACTGAATCAAACATATTTTATTAATTAATAAAATTCTATTAAATGACATTCTATCTAATATATTTTTCAATGTACGTCCAATAATCAATATACATCGTAAACGAAAGGCTAGTTAAAAAATAAAAGAATAGGCTTAGGAATTTCGTATGCGAATGTACCGATGCGCAAACACACCCCCCACCACTTTCTCTCAGCGTTCTTTTTACATGACGCGAACTGTATATATGTATACTTCTATTTTAATTCATTATAATGATGTACGATTAAAATCATTAACAGATTAAAAAAGAAGGAAAAGTAAATTATTAATATAAATTATTATAAATTATTATAAATTAAATTAAAAAAAGGTAATTAAAAAAACATTAAAAAAAGGAAGAAGTCAACAAAAAGAAATAAATTATATCACGTGAATTATAATATTTCATATTTATTGTCGTTCGCTGAAATTAAAAATTGATTTCGAAACTGTTGTAAAATTAAACATTTTAGAAACGCTTTGCATATATGTAAATTAAAGTATTATTATTGATTATATTTAGTTGTTTAACCACTGTTGCTAATGTTAAATAAATAGTTTAAAATATTTTTGTTTTATTAAAACCTACCTTTCATGAATTACCTCAGTCTAATTAAAATTTGATCGGTAATTATAAGATAGATTTTTTCTATCACTATAACACGCACGCCATCTATAATTAACCCTTAATAAGGCACCAGACTGTGTGAGATTTAATAAGAAATTTGAAGTGGATTTGGGGTAATTTGATACCGTAGATTCCAAAAAACTATTTGCCAGAATGGTGGGAGTGGGGGGGAAGAATGGGTTTTTCTGTGGGAAAATAATTCCCCTTGCCTGTTTAGGTAACCCACTTTTATTACGTTTTTTGTTGTTTTTCTATATTAGCACTCGACCCTGGTTTTGTTAATAATACATTTTATTTTTATTATTAATTATATTAGAAAATAAATAAATACTACAAGCAAGTACGTAATAATAATTTAATGAAAAAATAAAATAAAACGCATTTATTTAATACTGAGAAAGGGACTCTTGAGTTGAGGCTTCATGATATATCTTAAAGCATTTTTTAGCACATAGCGCAACATTGCATGTAGAACACAGGATTTTTGTGCGTTTTTCTATTTTCCTCGTGCTGCAAAATTGACACCATTTGAAGGTATTTCCTTCCTCAGGAAGATGTATGCCGACATTGAGAAGGCGGATCTCGTCGGGCACGCCAAAGTTTGATCCCTTCTTATTTCGAAAAACAATTTGCCGATTTCTTTTTCTCGTGAAGTTTGCAATCAGCTCACGAGCTAGTAGCCTAAAATCTCTGTGAATGCTTGATTATTGACGCATCGAACATGAAAAAAAAACTGTCGCATCCAAAATTTCCTACTTTTGCGATTGATCGGGTAAGATGATCTAAAATGATCAAAAAGATCGACGTCACCCATGGTAAGCGTATAATCAGCAATTAGCCTTAGGGCAGAGGACATTTTTTCTAAATCCATCTTCCTGTGTTCTTTTTACAAACATTGTGTCAATAGGATGGTGTGCTGTTGTAAGAAGAGTAACTTCTCTGGTATCACGCCACTTTATCGCTGTAATAGGTTTCGCAGTTATGGCTGCAAATTCATGCTTTGCTAGTTTCATATTTTTTGGTTGTTTCTTATCCATGATTGCTGGAAGATCTTTCCTGTTCGTCATCCTTACAGTTCCCAAAAATTTTTCTGTCATACAACGCTTCTAACAAGTTGCAGTTCGTAAAAAAACGTTAATAGAGTATTTTCAGGCAGCTCCATCGAAAGTTTAGTAACTACGTTGTATCCTAAGCCTTCATCTTCAACACTATCCCCTTTGCCTGTGTACACTTCAAATTTATATATGTAACCCGTTTGCGAGTCACAGCGTGCCCAGACCTTAAACCACGCTTGACTGGCTTCTTTGGCATGTACTATTGGAGGCTAGATCGGCACTTAAACTTAACCATGCATTCGTCAATTGATTGTTTGCTGGAGTTTTCATTTCTTCTTGGAAAATTTTATACACTTCATAAACTAAATTATTTATACTTTTTCATCATTGCCAAAATAGCCCAAGAATATTTTTTTTTCATCTACGTTAACATTTTCTCTAGCCCATAAGCCCCCGAGTCGCGCCAGCTGACATATATTTTAGTTCTATGGTACTAACTATCAAAATAAGTTCATAGAGTCCATGCCAAAATTACCGTAAAAATTTGAGACTACTCCCGGACTAAATTTAGGTAAACTATTGTCTGATAGTCGGAAAAATGTTGTAGGGTTGAAGGGAAGAGTATCTCACAGCTTACTAAAAGATTGATTTTTTGCATTTAATTTTTTTATTTTTAAAACCTTTGATCGGGGCTAATCGCATTCTGTATAGACTTTTATACAGTGATTAAAATAATAAAAAATACGGAGTGTTAACAATATTTATTGCCATCAATAAATTAAACATTTAAAAAAAGAATGAATGACCTTTAATTATTGTATTCTTCTAAACGCTCTGTCTTTTCATCCTTTTAGTCTTATGTTGTATGTCTCATTGTTCTAGACCCAAAGTTAGATTTATGAATTATGCCTTTAAAAACCTTAAAATTAAAAAGCCTTATATGAATATAGTATTTTTAATAAGTTAATTTAGTTCCAAAGTCTACTGTGACTTTTGGTTACCCTATATCAGCGCAGTTTGTTCGGTTGTTAAAAAAAATGTCCCAACATATATTTATTTAGTTTGTGATGTGCCAGCGGTCGCGGGTTCGAGTCCCGCTGGGGCTTCAATTTGTACTCCAGTCAAGGGTGCTTATATTTAAAATACGTATGTATTTAAAGTTATATAATATGTGTACCATTTGGTATCCATAACACAAGCATCGTCATATTATTATAACCAAAAATAAGAAATGATTTTCAATAAAAAAAATTAAATTAGAAATAAATGATTTCCAAGGCTATCTATAAAACTATACAGCTTAATAAGGCTATTTAGGGAATAGTAAATATAAATTAATATATAAATATAAGTAAATACATCTTCTTAGAAAAAATTTAAAACCGATGAGAATATTTTTGAAAGTTAATTGTTGTAAATTTCATTTACAACGAAGCATCTATAAATTAACAGATACAAGTACTTTACATTTTTTGATACTTTATTTTTGGTATTTATTAACTGAATTTCAAAGTAATCTTAAATGACTAGCTTAAAATTAATTTTATTAATTTTTGAAGTGAGAGTGGATAAATAAAAATATCCAGATTTTACAAAAAAATATTTTATTATTAAAATCTTCAAGTAATATTAGGTAAACATACATGTACTGCGTACTTAAAATTATAGTTATTATCCATGACAAATTAATCTATATATGTATATGAAAAATAAAATATCATTATATAACTGTTGCTTAGTAGGAAAAAACATAAGGGCCGATTCTCACTATATTACCATTTACAGTTCACTCTTAGTCCGATGCAGTCTGGTAAAGTAATTTCACATAATATTCTAACTCAGTTCACAATTATTAATTATGAAGAAAACTTCTTACAGTAGTGTCGAATGGAATGAAATAATTTTTTTTTCGAGATTGCTTGTGACTGGAATGGAATGTGATTAAACGTAATTTGACTGTTCTCTGTAATATATGAATGCACGATAATTTCTTAGTTTTAGTTTTACTAGACTTATTCGACAGAGAACGACATTATTTAGTGACAATTAGGCCTAAAATAAACGTAAAAAATCAATATTATAATTCTCATTATTTTCATCTCAGTGTTTTTATATAAACGAAAGTAGTAGATAAACTTAAAGAGGATAAGATGTAAAAAAATATTAAATCAGCGATGATAAGTGCCTAAGTACGCTTTACAATTAGGACAGTAGTGATCAGCGTTTCGGCAGGAATCCTTACAATGTGGTATGCAAGAAAAAATTCCACAACTGAAACAAATAAACAAAATTAATGACGAAAGAAAAGAAGTTCCTGATTGATGACACATTTGTTTTAACTAGAAGTGATACTTAAATTTTGTGTTCATAAAGTGCAATATAAAAACTTACCAATATGGACAGAGAAGGCAGGCCATTATATGTGTTCCTGTATTAGGAGTGTGGTCCACTCGACTCACAATGTTGGCTTTGCAAGAAGGACAAACCAATTGCGTAGCCTTTGGTCCTACAGGTGTGACATTCATGATTTCTGAAAAATGCAAATATTATAATGAGTAGTGTGGAATGTAAAAACTAATTCTTGGTTATTAATCAACTTTCACACAAAATAATGGTAAAGAAAGGAAAAGATATTCCTTGTAGGTAAACTCATACCTAATGATAAACTTCTTTAAATAGAAAATATTAAACCTATGTCATTGTCCAATTGTAATATCAATATTTACTTTTAATCTATCCCACCATATTTTCATAACAATAAACAGAGTTGTTAATATAATATGCAATCTAATATAACCTCCTCCTTTTTTGAAGTCGGTTAAAAACTAGATGGAGGATCCTTTTATACAAATTGCTAAAATTAATAATAGTTATTTGATCTCTTTGTTGTTGATCGAAAGATTACATTGTTAGCCAACATTTTTTTAAATTTTCGAATCAAACATATTTTTGTATTAGAACATAATAATTCATACAAATATCGTACTGTAAAAACTAATTAATAATAAATAAGTAGTTAAGATATTATTTTGTTTTAATAAAATAGACCTAGATAGATAATAATTAAAAGTAATTTTATTACGTAGTTACAAGACGATATAACTATGCATTCCGGTATAGAAACTTATAAAAGTAATATAAAACAATATACCTAGTAATATGCCGCTTTTTCTTAATTTTAACTAGCATTTAGCGTATACATTTAGATATCCTATCGTGATCGTCTCCTATACAAAAATATACACTACGAGAGTTAAGTGAGGGCTCT
This sequence comes from Boloria selene, assembly GCA_905231865.2. Taxonomy (NCBI): domain Eukaryota; kingdom Metazoa; phylum Arthropoda; class Insecta; order Lepidoptera; family Nymphalidae; genus Boloria; species Boloria selene. The sequence continues at coordinate 3,141,501 of HG993158.1, read as the reverse complement.
CGAAGAAATAGTTAAAAAAACTTTATTTCTACAGCTTAGGTCTAACACGTACAATTGGTAGCTTAAAACTAACTATTTTTACAATCAAAAGTTTATATCGAACAGACATGGCATACTACGGTGGGGGTGACACAATAATATCTTAATGTTTAACTGTCTAATAACTTAAGTTTTAATGATCGCTGAAACCATAACACCTTATGATTACACTGCACTTTAAGACTCATATCACACCGTGGGAAACTTTACGGTAATGTAACTCGAGGACGATCCAACAAATATGTCCTTTATTCATGTGCTGATACATTTTTACAAAATTTCTATGTAACGTATTAGTACCTACATTTAATAATATTAATAATATCGTACTATTATAAAGCTTTTTTTCAAATCCCGAAACAAATTAATTAATAATAGGTATTTAATGTTCAATCAAATTGTGTCCAGTAATTTTTTAAGTTTCTTATATCAGACCAGAATTAACTAATTTTTGTAATGAACATAAATTGATACTATACTATTCTCGATACAATTGGTAAATCATTTAGATCTTTAAATAAAATACTTACATAACCAAAACAATAAAAATTTATACCTGTTTTTTAATATTTTTCAATGAACTTTAATTTATTGGTCGACTTCGCCGTGGCAGAATCCAAAGATGAAAGACTAGACTACTATTGTATTTTGTAATTTGTAATTGTATAACGGAAAGAATGAAGTATCAACATTCAACAGGCAACTAAAATTTTGCTCGTGATGGCGGTTATTAAATGTCATTATAATGTTTGAGTTAATTTGTATCTATATTAAACTATTAATACAGTAGTCAGTAAATAAAGTCTTTTTTTTTGGACAATTTTAATTTTTTTACCTAAATTTAAACTATGGCACACTAAGCTGACGATTCAAAAAAGTGGCAGAATTTGGCAGATTTCAAGAAAATCTTTATTACTTTTGAAATATAATAAGAATACTTATAATTTTCTGTCTAATTATTTATTTTATTTTTTACTATGCATTTACTTGGTATGAAATAATTTACTGAACTGGCAAGTTCGGCAGTACGGGGATTTCCCGTTTATTATATTTTTAGGTAGGTACGCCATATGATTATGAACGGTAATGAATTAGTATTAAGGTTTATATTCTTTATTACCGATTCACGTTTAAATAAATCCATTTTGTTCATTTATATTTTATTGTGACTTGTGATCACAGATGCTCATGCTTGTGATTGACTTATCTGCCGACTGCCACCTTACATATAATAATATGTACTATGTAGCAATATGCCCGATGCCGCCACCTATAATGCGCATAAGGTAAATATATATTTTTTTTATTCTAGTAAGTACTATTTTTAATGGATTTTGTATGCTTAGAAAACTAACATGATTAATATTTTTGTCAGGTGAAACGGTTTTTAAAAAAATCTCCTTTAGAAGAGGAAGTAAAAAAAGCCGAACTTAATTTTTCTGCTATGCTAATTGCTAGTGAAACATAATTTACCGTTTCTTTTAATGGATCATTTGAGCGAAATGATCTCAAAATGCTTTCACGATTCTGAAATTGCCAAATTATTTTCCTGCAAGAGAACTAAAGCTACGCTCGATACGCTCGCGCGGTACTTGACTTTGAACCTTTTCGAGTCGTATAATTTTTTGTTTATGTTTTCAAATGTTCGAGTTACAATTCTTGGAAGCCACTTAGATACTTGATAAGAAGAAACATAAACCATAACAATTGAATGTATATTTAATTTTTTACAGCTCTTTGTTTCGAGCGAAACTTGAAAAACTCCGTTTTATTTAAAATAAATATGTATTATGAACAAAAACAATGAATTTTTTATTTTATTTTTATATTCCTTCATTCTATATAACATTATCTATATGACGTAAAGTAAAAAAATGCATGTCATCATTATAATAATTCTACGTTTTCACTCGCAAACATTTGCTAAAAATTCGTCGATGAACAAGATACGCGAGATTGGAGAGGTCATTTTTAAAAATTTATTGTGAATGTGCGTATTTCTTATATTTTCTTATATCTTATATCATGTGAAAACATTAGAACTGGTACACCAATGTTTTACTTGGTTATAGATGAAAGCACAGATGTCACTACCACATCAACACTTGCAGTTGTTACCAAATATTATTCAATATACCTATATTTATTTACAATAAAGGAAATTACAAGTAAACTAACTATATGTACAAAGCAAATATACACTTAATTATTATTGTACAAGTCGTGTATATATATATTGTAGTCTTTGAAGTCGTGTTCGCGTGGAATAGTGGCAAGAATGCTGGCCGCATTCCCCCTCTGAATTTTATTCTGAAAAAGATCTTCAGTAGAGATGGGTTTATACCGATATCTCTCAGGATCACCTAATACTAATATTAATCTGGCAATATTATAATATTTAAACTAATATTTCAATATTAGTAATACCTAGTATTTTGTATTATATGATCTGTGCTATATTCATCTCAAAAATATCAATATAATTACCTAACAATTAGTAATATCTTTAATAATCCTTATTAAAATTTAAGAACATAATATTTAAACATAGAGAAATATTTATAATATGTATGTAACGAATTACAAATATTAATAGCCTATTATGTAAATGTTTTTAAAATGAAGCAAATGATATTTTGTATCTGATATTAGGTTTGTGGCATCTATTTCATTCGCACGTAAGTATTCGTATCAACGAAAGAGAGAGAGAAGAGAGTTTTTTGCTCCACGTTCCCTTATCAATACCGATGCGCGCCAAGTGACTGAATCCGAACAATATTAGCCGACTTATTTTGAATGGATATTTGATATTATGTGAATATGAAATATTAGCATCACTACATACTACATAGTATAAAACAAAGTCGCCTTTTCTGTCCCTATATCCCTATATCCCTATGTGCGCTTAAATCTTTAAAACTACGCAACGGATTTTGATGCGGTTTTTTCCAATAGATAGAGTGATTCAAGAGGAAGGTTTATATGCATAGCTAGCGGATCCCGCGGCTTTGCCTGTGCTAAATCTAGGGAAGAGCCCGAGCGAAGCGAGGGCGAGTCGCTAGTTAACTATAATTTGACAGTTTACTATTTAGTATTTACTAATACGCAGATCCTTCAATATTACTAATCTCTTAGCGCATACTAATTATTTAGCAATATACTCTATGATACACTAATATATTAGCAACCTGGTAAAAACAAAATTTTTAACTTTGGTGGACTATTATTTTACATTCTCTTTGCGGTGGACTTGAAAGGAGCTTCAGCTCAAGCTTTGTTTGATGTACTTTCTAAAGCTTTAACTAATGCCAACCTTGATATTAAAGATGTAATTGGTTTCGGGGCTGACACTACTAACGTTATGTTTGGCAATCAAGGTGGTATTATTGCCAAAATAAGACAAGTAAATCCCCATTGCATATTTATTAAGTGTTTATGTCATTCTATTGCTTTGTGTGTATCTTATTCCAGTAAAAATTCCATACCTAGGGCTATTAACCAAATGGTGCAAGAGGTGTACGGATATTTTGCACATAGTAGTAAAAGGCTAAGGGAAAAAAGAGCACTGACTTACTTTTAATATAATAATGAATTGGAAAAACGATTTTAAAAGGCAATAATTTGTTAACAAAATCCAAATCACTAACTTGACAACTATGGTCATCAATATAATTATCAAACTTTTCCCTATTAACTAAATTATGTAAGGTACTTAACATTGATTTTACAGTTGGTATGTGGTTTATCAATAATGTCTTGAACAATGCAACAAAATGGTGTCCTCTGATTTGAGAAAAAAAGTTTTCTAAAGGATTGATTGGTTAAGATGTTTCAGACTCAAGAGTTTAACACCTGGTATTTATTTTAAATCAGATCAAAGCTCCTTTATAGTATTCAAATCATAAATAAAATGTTGCAAAAAAAACAGGATTGCTTTCTCAAGTCTGAAGCATCAAACTTCATTGACTGTAGCCCTTTCAAAGCCTTGTTCCAAAATTCAATATAACTCAATTTTAATGACAAAGCATTACTTAAGCTGGCATCTTCATAGCCTTCTAGCATAGCAATTCAGACTATGAAATAAATCATTAATGCTGTGAATAAGTCATTCTCAATATTTACATTTAATGTACTACAGTAATTATGTTGTTCCTGGAAACTGAAGGACTTCATCAGGAGACTTATAGCTAGATGCTGAAACACTCACTAACAACCTGCACAGCATACTTAACCTGTAAATATATAATTATAATCATTTATTCAATGCAATAGTCAATTTATATGAAGTGTAATGATTAGTAACTATATAGATTAATAGGTAATGCATCCTGAATCAATGAATAAACTTTTCAACATTGTATTAAAAGCTTCAAGAACTTTCAAATTTTGTTCTGTATATACATTTTTTTTATTTTTATATTAAAACTAGCTGTACCCGCGGCTTCGCCCGCGTTCATTTTTTTAATTGCTAATCAACGTCATTTTGTTGATCTGTAGGAAACAAAAATTGTCTAAAAAATAAAAAATAAAATTTAGGGGTGGACTACCCTTAACATTTAGGGGGATGAAAAATAGATGTTGGCCGATTCTCCACCCTGGCCGACAATCACACTAAGGATCACAAAAATCGGTCGAGCCGTTTCGGAGTTCAAGTTCGAACCCCGTGACATTTTAATTAACAAATAAAATATAAGGGTTGATCGTAGAGGGGTGAAAATTTAGGGTTGTATGTATTTTTGTATGCTGTGTCATAAAAAAATAAAAACAAAAAATTTTGCCTAAAAAATAAAAAATAAAATTTAGGGGTCGACTACCCTTAACATTTAGGGGGATGAAAAATAGATGTTGGCCGATTCTCAGACCTACTCAATATGCTCACAAAATTTCATGAGAATCGATCAAGCCGTTTCGGAGGAGTTCAAGTTCGAACCCCGTGACACGAGAATTTTATATATAAGATTAAGCTAATATTGAAGATCCATAGTAATATTTACATTAATTTATGAAATGTAAGAATAGAATTACCTTCATCGTATCAAAACAGTTTGGATAAATATGCTTGTCAGTAAGTTTTGTTAGCCTTCGAGCAACTTTGTGGTCATCTTCTTTATACAACATAATATGAACATATTCCCACTGAGCACGCTCACTGCCAAGAAGCAAATTCTTTTTCTGGAAATTATTACAAAAACATTTCAGCTGTACATCATACATAATATGGTACATTTTTCCCCACTAACTACATTATGGTTAATTCTTGATGCATCATTATCACTACTAATTATGTTCACCTTAGTATCAGAAATTAATGAATTTATAGCAGTTACATTGGCAGAAACCTGGTCAGATATAGTTACTCTAGGAGTAAACCCTGTTTTGAAAATTGCTTGAATAATTTCTTTAATGTTTGGTACCGACCATAGGAAAGGATAAAGGCAACCTATTATTTTATTGCTAAAAAGGCTTGTGGGGTTAAAATAGAACATATAAGCTTATGTATGGTATGGTATGGCATTGAAGGGCTGTTTTCCGCAACTCGACGACTAAGCGCCTATTTTGTAACATATAAGCTTATATGAAAGTCCAAACAAAGACAAGTTTTCACGCCTAATCCTTGAACAGATTTTGATGAATATTGGTACACAATAGACTATACCTTGGAAAGGACATAAAATGAATAAGTTTTGATGTAAACAAGACGAAATTGAAGAAATAGGTGATTCCCTCGTAGATGTTAGAATATATGCATGTAACAAAATAGTATTGCTAACATGTTTTGTTAAATAAAAATTAATTGTACACCCAAAAACCCACATTACAAAACAACCAAAATTAAAAAATATATATTTAGCAACCTTCAATAAATTGATTAAATAAATATGCATTTAACTTTTAAGCAATAGCAAAAGCTAAGAACAGTGAAATAAATACCTACATTAACTTTAACCAAATTCAGTTCTTGCCACTTACGGTTTCATTATTGCTACTGTCTGCATCATCAGCTATTTCAATGTTCCGTCTTTTGCCAGGAGACTGTATGTTTGGATTTGATTCTGTGCTTTCTTACTTGGTAATACTACTGTTTTTTCTAAAACAAAATTCTAGGTAAATAAAATAAATGTCAAGAATTACCTTTGCTTTTAAATATAAATGTAAAACTCATCCCGGTATTGTTTTGTACAAAAATTTTCAATAAAAGTGCTATTCCTAGAAGTAATTTCCAAATAATTTGTGTATATTAATATCGTATAAAACAAACTACAAAGTTTGTTTAAAACGTCTGTACTGTTCGTAGATCTTTTAAGCTACGAAACGGATTACAACGCGGTATTCATTAATAGTTTGAGAGATTCAAGAGGAAGGTTTTTATGATGCTCTACATTTTCTGCCATCTCTATTCTTTATTATTCCGCTTCTTAAATGTTCCTTCCACTTCTACATCAGACATTCTTGCACTTATATTTAATATAAATATTTTTATTTTATTAAACTAACTAAAACTATTATTTTTTATTTATTGTTGTTTACATTTTTATACTCAAAATATTTAAGGTTATGTTCGGATACTTGTACAAATTTTACAAGATTTTTAAGTATTGATGATCGTTACATCGATTAAAAAATCGATTTAAAAGTATGTAGATCAAAATATTAAATAAGGTATTTAAGCTATATTTTGTTTACCTTTGTGGCTTCTATCTATATTAAAACAAATACTACTAGGTAAATTTAAATTTTAAACATACTAAAAAATGGTACGATTAGTGGAAATATCTTTAAAAAGAAAATTATAGTAAATTGAAATACTTAAAATCTATAACTTAGTTCAGTATGAGGGTTCCATATAAATAGGAAAATATACAGAGATTTTACTATTCTTTACAAATTACTAAAAGTTTAAAACATCTACAAAAAGATAGTCGACCTTTCAATAAAGACTGCGCATACCGTTGCTTAACCTAGATGATTGATTGACTTAATAGAGCCCATAAATTTTTTTATTATTTAATTACAAAATTGTAAAGGATAAATACGTTTTTCAGTACTTGTAGTATTAGATGATGTTACTTACCAAATTTTGATTCCCTTGAGAATGTTGAAATATACTTTTTTTGTGGCATAAACGGTCGTGTCTTTTTTAACGTTATCTAAGAAGTCTAAATTTTTACAGCTTTAAGAGACTGGAGTATGTACTGAGTAGTGAGTATATTATGTTTTTAATTTTAAGCCGATACCTCCACGAGTTCTCGATATAAGGGTCTTGACAGACAGAGAGATAGACAGAAAGCCGAACAGGCAGACAGACAACAAAGTGATCCCTTAAGGGTTATGTTTTTTTATGTACAGTATCCTAAAAACTCTACTCTCATTTTGTTATTTCTCCTCCATTTTGATCACGGTTTAAAACATATATCATAAATCCAAATTGATACGTTATACCAAGATATTATAAGATATTATTAGCAATTCCCGCGGCTTTACCGGCGTATTGTTCAGTATTTAGAACGGATTATATATCATACAAAAGGTTCAGTGTGTCAAACTCAAATAAAGAAGAATTAATAGTTTATTTTTGTTTTTGCAACTTTTTAATTGATTGATTGATTTGTAGGGTAATGTTATATAGCCTGTAGCCTTCATCGATAAATGGACTACTCAACACAAAAAAATATTACCGATCTACTATAAGAACTAATAGTTCCTAAAATTAGCGAGATCAAACAACAAAAAATTTTGTTCTTATAACGTTAGTTTATAAACTTAATTGAAATATATAAAAAAACTATTTCGAGAAATGTCTATGTTGCACATATAATATGAATAGATCATATTAATATATAATGCTAATTATATGCTTATCCAGGTTTTTATTGTTTATTATATTCATAGTGACATGAATAGTGAATAAAAAGTAAATAATATAATAATATTTTAATTTTTAAGTTTTATATATCTCATTCAGCATTTATTTTAATGAGGTTAATTAGTTTAGAGAATTCTGAAAATGTTTGTTTTCTTTCATTTATATCGATTCATAATTTATTTAAATAATCGATACATGTGCATATAAAAATATTGTTATGCGTGTATCCGTTTATAGTGATATTTATAATCTGTTGTTATTCCGGTCTAGAAAGAAGGTCTAGCATCAACAGTAGTGAAGTACGTCGGCTTATAGTGACAATAGTTTTCATTTACGGCCGTGGCGTGGCGATAGACTGGGTGCTGTGCAACTAAAACAGATTATGATTCTGTCTCTTTTTTGTCCCCTTTCTTATTTCCTATTTCTTAAATATCGTTTAATTGTCACCATACAGTTTATTGCTATATATATATGCGCGATGCGTCCTGCGTAGCCCCAGTCGATAGCAACGCATTATAGCGGAGTTGACGCACAACTTGAAAACTAGTAATGGTCCAAGCGCACTAGGCGTAACTGCACTGCACTTGCAGCCGAGCGACGCGGCCGCGGCATGCACTGCACTGCAAAATATTATTAGTATGAAGTAGTAAGAGAAACCGCGCAGTGCAGTGCAGTTACGTCTACGGTAGCCCAGCGGTACCGCGCTCGCTTGGATAACCGAATGATGCGGGTTCGAATCCGGGATTCGGACTTCTGAGATTTTCATGTGCGAATCTTTTCTATCATGATTACCACTTCTCTTACGGTGAAGGAAATCATCGTGAGGAAACCTGCATGTCTGAGAGAACCTAGCAAGTTTTCGAAAGATATGTGAAGTCCGCCAACTCGCACTAGGCCAGCGCGGTGGACTATGGCCTGATCCCCCTCGTACTGAGGGACGCCCGTGCCCAACAGTGGGGCATTAAAAAGGGTAAAATATTATGTTATGTGTTATATTTTCCTTTTTATATATTTTTACAAAGTCATAATTCATTTTATTAGTTCTTACTACTTAAAAATCTGACTGCACAAAGACGCAATTTAAAACTAATAATAGACTCAAATAAAAGGAAAAGAATCTTACTCCACTTAAATTTCAGAGTATAAAAAATAAGATTTTATATAATTTTTGTTATAAGAACCGTGGTGGTTTTAAACTTTTGAATTTTCACTTCATTGTAAGTGTTTAGTGGATTGTGGAACGCATCAAAAAACTAAATTATAAAAAATAGGTATGTTGTTGTTTTTAAAATTTATTCCCAATAGGAAAAAGGCAAAGGATTATAATCCATACTAGTTACATTCTCTTTGGTCCATACAGCCTAAAATAGGTATGACGGCGCACTCAGTGCGCCATCTGGAGGTTTTGGTAAGCTTATCGGATTAGTGTGAAATCAAGCTTTGACAGCGCACTCTTGTAAAGCGTCGAATCGATGGCAGCAAGGTGATACAAACTGGCATGTTTTAAAAAAGACATTAAATTAGAATTAGAATAAAAATTGGCTATTTGAAAAAAAGAGAAAAGGGAATGTCAGATTTGGACCGCCCGTGCACCACGTAATATCGACGAATTACTTATATCCGTATTTGTAAATAATTATTGATAATTTAATGTTTTATTATGCTTACATTGTATTTAGTTATGAGTGTGTTAAGTTAAATTGTCTAAATGTACAGTGTTCCCTCGAAAGACATTAATAATCACGCCCACTTCTATGACTACCTACTTCTGATGTTGGCCGTCCTGCGCCAAGTATAATATTACTTTTCTCTATGCCTGCGCCGATAGGTATAATAATTTATTGACATTCAGCGTTGCCAGAATGTTACTTTTGTAACATTTTACGTTACTTTTCACTACCTCATGTTACCTACATGTTACACGACTCAAAATGTTACTTTAACGTTACTTTAAGGAAGTAGCAAAAATATTTTTTTTCATCAACCAAAATTAGTCATGAAACGGAACGCATCTCGTTTCGGAACGGAATTTCGTTTGTTGTATTGGCGCACATGTCACGTAATGTCATAGTCAGTCTCAGTTCGTTTCATGGTTGCCATTTACACGACAATTGCCGTGTTATACGGTATTTGGGGACCATTACCAGAAAAACATGGTATACGGCAGAACAATCGTTGCCGTATCCTGAAACACGGCAATCAGCGCACAAGCACAATACACGCGCATTAAGCCGCGGGTAACAGCTAGTCTATAACAAAATTCAATATAATCTATAACACCGTTCAACTGATTAACTTTACTATTTATGTTTAGTCGATAAATAATCTTATATAACTAGTATAGGAAGTCGAACTAATTTTAAACCAACCAAACAAATGTTACATCAAAATACGATTTAAAGAAAGAAAAAGTAGAAGAAATAAGTATTACATAGTGGTATCAGACAGTTATATTATGGTTATAATTTTTACCAAAGTTGTTCAAATAAAATTTGTTAATCTAATATATTTTAATAAATTATCTAAGGAACCCTGGTTTTTCGCTACTAAAACTATAGGAACAAGGTACAAAAGTGTACATTTTCGTTACATTTGTATGAGACACGGCAATTTTTTAACTTTTACCATAACACACGGCAATCTGACATCGGCAACACGGCAAAATAAAATAATGTTACTTTTTTTGTAAAATGTTTCTTTTTGAGCTGTCTCGTGTTACTTTTCACTATCTGCCACTGGCAACACTGTTGACATTTGAAATAAGACAATTGACAAATGACAAGTGCAATGAATTCGTGGCGCAAGACAACAAATTTGCGAAAATTGGAATAAAATAGACATAATAATATATGTTCCTTTTTTTTGAAATTAAATGTGAAATATTATTTTTTAAGGTTAGTAAGAATATATAATTTTAAATTAAGTGAAGCTATTCTAGTGATTTTAGAAACAAGGCGATGTGTATGTGAATATTTAAATCAATTAATTTACCGGCCCACACTTCATTTTATTGACGTATTACTATATATTTTATCGAATAAATAGCATATTTTTCTGGCATTTTTTGAATTTTAGTATACATTTGCTATCAAATCTTAAGTTTTAAAACGTGAAAATTTGTTTTATTGATTCGAATATTTTTTAGTTTGTATTTTAGATCTGTTTTTTAAAATGAATCTTGAAATAGGTATCCAAGAAATTTTTAATTATTGATCAATGTCTTGTCCTATACTAATTAGATTTTATTTTCAGTAACAATGGGTATTACAGTTAGTAAATATTCTGATATATCAACTAACGAATTAGTGGCACGATTTTGTTCTAATGAAATTATTAGTCCAAATGATCCATTCTGGAACCAATTATTGGCATTCAATATACAGATACCAACAAATGCGTAAGTAATATTACATGCCTACATACTTACCAAGTGTATTATTTGTTTCTACTATTGTCTTGTTTAACCCTCGAACCCTACCCATCCTAGAAGATACATTATTCCTACCCAGGGGTTTCATAGACCCCAATATTTAAATCATTAATACTAAATAAATTAAACACAAATTTAATGAAAATATTATTTATTTATTTAGAAAGCTTAACTAGAATTATAATAAAATATTTTTTTTTTGGGTGACACATTCCTCACATCTTGTAGCAATATGTTCACCACAGAGAGGTTTACGGCACATGCCACAGAAAACCTTCGTTTTATGGTCCTTCCCCTTTGGGCAGACAGCTCATCTTTTTTTTGCCATGGGAGAAGGACTTGCGTCGACTAAAGGACGCTTTTTTTGTAAAATTCCTCTGAGGAGGTCTTGGAGATTTGTGGGCAAAGAAGGCCATGTTAATCTTTCCTCCATTTGAGGGGTTATCAAGTCCAATGCAAGTCAAGTCCGTCTTCTTCAACACTTTCAAGATCAGGAACCACAACATCACCCTCCTCTTCCTCGTCAGAGTGATCCTCGTGCAACCATTGAATAATCTGGTCATCCATTCTTGTGGTTAAGCTAAAACAATTACATCAAATTCAATTATAAATAAAGTGTCAAAAAAAATGCAAAAATGTTGTTTTGTCTATGTAAAGTGAACTACTACTATTACTTTAGTTACAAACATCAACAAATCTAACTTACCTTTTTATTTTTTCATCAAAAACAATTGCATAAATTAATGTACAAACAGCTGCAGAAAAGAAAAAAATATTACTTTATTCCTACCCTGGGGTCTGATGAACCCCAAAACAGCGATAATTACGTCTACAGTGCACCAGCGCTAATGCACTACTGATGACAAGATGGCTGCCGACGTCATAGAAGATTAGCTTGAGTCACGTGCCCGTGCGTTTCGTTTCCGCAAAAATATTTTCAAAAAATTAAACACTGGGGTTTACTGGACCCCCGGGTAGGGTTTAAGGGTTAAACAATGCCCCGGACTGTTTTAGTATTTGCAGTGTCTTTAGTATGATTTGAGTTGTTAATTATGCTTGCTCTATTTATGTTTCAAGAAAAATACTTCTATTATAATATTATATTAAAAGTTAATGTATTATCTATACATATATAAATAAAATTGGAGTGTCTGTTTTTAATTCCAAATTGACAGCTTTTCACTAAATTAACATAAAGGAACAACAAAAAACCAATTTTTAAATTTTTTGTCTGTCTGTCTGTTTGTTTCGGCTAATCTCTGAAATAGCTGGACCGATTTTGACCAGACTTTTGCTCCCAGATAGCTAATGTTCTAAGGTGTATATTAAGCTACTTTTTAACTGACTAAAAAAGGAAGAGGTAGAATTTTAATTTATTTTAACTAGTGAAATCTGTGGCTTGACTGATGCTAAACCTAGGGAAGAACCCAAGCAAAGTGAGGGTAAGTTGCTAATTAAATATAAGACCGAATTATAGATTTTCCAACATTACTTGTGAGGTCTGTAAGTGGTGTAAGAAAAGTTTATTGACTTTTGTAGTAATAGATATAAAATATTTTTTATTTTAGTGAAGAACAACTCATGCTGGATTCTTGTTCGGAAAATTTATTGCAAAATTTTTTGCAAAACAGTCAAGATACTGGCAATCTTGGGTCTTTGGTGCAGGTGTTTATTACCAGAGCTACAGAATTGCTTGCTGCACCTAATAGTGATAAGTGAGTGTTATACCTATATAAAATTGGGGAAAAATTGTGTCTACAATTTTTTTTTAAGTTTTTTTACATAATTTTTTTAATTGATTTTCCAGTATAATGTTAGCATGGCAGTGTTATAATGCACTATTTCTCATAAGGGCAGTGACCAAATATTTAGTTGAGCTGGTACCAGAGTACGAAGTTTGCAAACACTTAGATGTTCAAGTCAGAATTGTTAATGTAAGTATTATACGAGCCACAAAGATGAGACTTTACGAGCGTTAGTAAGAGTTATGTATAATTAATTTCAATATCTATTTAATGATGTTTCAATGACCTTCGAAATAAGGTGTATAGCAATGTTATATGTATTAAAATTATTACCTATAAATCGTCTTCTGCGCAAGTAACACCACGTGCTTCGTCAAGTTTCATCTTCCGTGACACGGTCTATATTTTGTGGAAATTTTTTGTGCTATTATTTTTGACTTTTTGGGTTCGCACTATATATTAGAACTATTTTTTTTTAATATAACTCTAAACTTGGACTACAACGTCAAATAAGTGATTTTTGTCATACATATATTAAAATCTGTTTACATAAACACTTTATAATATCAAGAACTAAAAATAAATTACTTATAAAAAAAGTGTTAGAGAAAAAAATAATATTAAATTACTTAATGAAGAATCCATGGTGATTCAAAGAGTTGGTTATTTACTGATATTTACATTTTTATTTATTAAAAAAAATATTTTTCATGTTTCAGTCCCCAATCCCACAGGACCAGTCGTCCCCTTCTTCCTCCAGTCAAGAAGTTCAAGTACAGAAACAAAATGGAGAAAGTCGGGTGGAAATGCTAATGGATGCTCTAATTGGCCTGATAATAGATGTACCTATTACGTAAGTGTGTCTTTATTGCAGAGACTCAGTCATTTTTTATTTTCAGGAGAATATTTTCCAATTTGTCTAGTATATTATATGTTTGGCTCAGTTGGTATTGACCCTACTTTCTGCGCCAGCGGTCGCTGGTTCGAGTACCGCTGGGGGCATTCATTTGTTGAGCACGAATGTTTGTTCTCTAGTAATGGGTGTTAATATTTATATTATATATGTATTTAAAATTTATATGTGTAGTATATCAACTAGATAGAACTAGATAGTGCTGTGTGTAAATGTCCCAACATATTTATTTATTATTATTATTATTTGTTGAAGTGAAACTTCTTTAGAACTGTTGTGATTTCAAACTCGATGAAACGAAAAAATAAGCCCATAGTACCAGGCGCTCAGAGACGGGGCCTTAGTTAAATCTCGCCCACCGCGAGTCAATGACATTTCTAACTCTCTCTAACTCGTGGGTGTGACCCTCGCGCCATCTCCCTCTCTCGACGAGCTTAGACGGGGTTATTTAGTATAAATATAAACAAGATTTAAAAATTAGTTTGCCAAAGAAGTTTTACTTCTGACATGTGTACTTTGTACACACGCAATTTTTTTTGTTACAGTGACAATACATATTATTTACACTTGGAGTGTCTCAACACACTGTTAGTACTGATGTCTGTGTACTTGTTTGCTGGACTTCACGGACAGACACGACTGGTTGAAACATGTTTGATATATAGGTGAGATTTTGAGGATTATTTTATTGTTACTTTTTTTCAACCGACTTCAAAAAAGACAAATTGATAGATAAATTTTAATTAGGTTGTATTTTTTATTTAATACAAGAATTGTCCAATTTTGTTTATAAATATGTTTGTTTAAGTTCTGTTGCTTTAAGTACAGTTCTGATAATAAATAACATAAATAAATAATAGAAATTTGGGCTAACAAACTTAAAAAAAAATAACTTACGTGAGAATCTTTTTTTTAAATGATTCAAAATAATATAAACCATACTAGGAGAATTTACTTCAGAGCTGAAAGAAAGCAATTTGATAATCATCAGGCCCTAGTCCACCCTGACCAAGTGATTGGCAGACTACATATGCTGTTTATCGAATACTTGTTAGGTTTCTCTCAGACATGCAGGTTTCCTCACGATGTTTTCCTTCACCGTAAGACAAGTGGTAATCATTGTATGTTGTAAACGATTCGAACATGATAATATCAGGAGCGAGACCCGGGAATTGAACCCGTTTTACTGTTTCTCAATACCACTTGGCTACCACTGCAATTATATTTAAACACAAACAAACTATGTACAGTTTAATGAATTAAAATAGAATAATTTATTATATAAGGGTGCTCCTAAACGGGCAATATTTGTGGCTGCAATATTGGCAACTAATTGCAGAGTCATGTGCGATTGGCCATTGCAATATGTTGCAATTATATTATAGTCAAGGTAACGTAGCAACTGACAAAACAACAATAGCACAGAATATAGCAATTAATCACGGCGTCACTCACAGCAAACTTTAGTCGCGTAGAAAAGGACACACTGTGCCATAACAATAGAGAGCGACCGAAACAACAATAGGCCTGGTCGGGCAATATCGCAGAAAATCGATCGCTCAGCGATTGTCCGGCAATATCGGCCAAACGCGGCCATACCAAACATGATTGCCGATATGGCCGGGACAGTACTGCAATATTGCTGGTATTGCTTGCAATGTTGCCGGCCACTATATTGCAGCCACATATTGCAGAAAAATATTGCCCGTTTAGACGCAACATAAATTTAATTTTCCAGAACGCTCTTCCAAGGTCGATACAGTATGCATTCTCCGCTACTGATTAAGACATTATTAAATAACATATCGGCTATGTTGGCCGCCCCGCCACAGTTTGGGGGTCAAGGACCGGGCAGCCTATTGATTAATATAGCATGTAAGTATACACTAGTAACTTACCCATGCTTAGTTCGAGGCTTATCGTATGTGATAACTATCAAAATATCTAGGAAAAAATTCTATAAAATCTAGGTCTAGAATCTAGAAGAATCTCCCAAATAGAATTGAACGTATCTCAATGCATGAAGAAGACGAGCCCAAGTGAAGTGAGGTTATGTCACTAGTCTATAAATATAAATAATAAAATTCTACCTGAGTTGAATCTACTTATACTTAAGTATTTTTTGGAAATCTCATCGAAATATTTATTTTAATCGATACAAATAATCGAAATCGTTAAAATGTATGAGACACGAATATCAGCGGAGTTAGAGTGTCTTTAGGTTTCTATACTAATATAAAGCTGAAGAGTTTGCTTGTTTGTTTGGTTGAACGCGCTAATGTCAGGAACTACTGGTCCGCATTGAAAAATTCTTTTTGTGTTGGATAGTCCATTTATCGAGGAAGGCTATAGGCTATATTACATCACGCTAAGACCTATAGGAGCGGAGTATTAATAAAAAATGTTGAAAAAACGGGAAGGGCGGGTGCTAGTTCTGCGAGGTACCATATCGCGCGACTCAGAAAGAATTTGGTTTCCCGTCTTTAGTACGAAGTTTAGCGAAGCCGCGGGAAATACTAGTCAATAATAAATGTCACTTTAAAAAAATAACGCTGACAAATGACACTTGACATGACATTTGAATTTTTTTTGAAGTGCTTTAGAATCGTTGTGATTTCAAACTCGATGAAACGAAAAAATAAGTCCATAGTACCAGGCGCTCAGAGACGGGGAAGAGTTAGCCTTATTTGAAATTCAAGTTTTACTTCTGACATGTGTACTTTGTATTTTATTTTCCAGCCAGCCTCTGGAACATTCTAACACTGGCACCGTCTACCAGACAGACGATATACACGGTGCC
This sequence comes from Boloria selene, assembly GCA_905231865.2. Taxonomy (NCBI): domain Eukaryota; kingdom Metazoa; phylum Arthropoda; class Insecta; order Lepidoptera; family Nymphalidae; genus Boloria; species Boloria selene. The sequence continues at coordinate 3,124,710 of HG993158.1, read as the reverse complement.
GCCAACAGACCGGCGGGAGCTGGCAGACCGACTACGAACAGAACACCCGGTGGCCAACCAGTCGTGTCTGCTGCTGCTGGCGCTGGCCAACCACTGCATCCACGAAGATAACCTGTTCAGAGTAGCCCTGCTGCAGTGCGAGGATACTGCTGGTGAGTGATGGCTTAATCATCATCAGCCCTTATTAACGTCCCACTGCTGGGCACGGGCCTCCTTCAGTACGAGGGGGATCAGGCCATAGTCCACCGCGCTGGCCTACTGCGAGTTGGCGGACTTCACATGTCTTTCGAAAACTTGTTAGGTTTTCACAGACATGCAGGTTTCCTCACGATGTTTTCCTTCACCGCAAGTCAAGTGGTAATCATGATGGAAATGATTCGCACATGAAAATATCAGAGGTGCGAGACCCGGATTTGAACCCGCGTCACTCGGATATCCAAGCGACCGCGTTACCGCTGGGCTACCACTGTCTTGATGGCTTAATAGCGTCCGGCAATCCAGCCAAGCTGATTACGTATCGAGCAATCCATCCGCGATAGCGATAATTGTACAATAATTGCTGTCCAATCGAAAAATCGTATTAAACTTAATAAATTCATTCGTAGTTTTTAATAAATTTATTGGATTGCGCTCTGGCAACATGCTAGGATACAGTGGCCGCACTGCAGGAGGTTTGCGTGGTTGCTTGTCGGCACGTTGACGAGATGTCACTTCCAAAAATACTACTGCTACTTACAGAAAATTCACATTTAAAATATACCATTTCAAGGTCCTATCCATCATGTTGGGTTCATGACATATATAAACTTTTCAGTACTTACGATCTTTTTTACTTCGACTGATATCTCTTCCCATAGTTTCTTTTTGAATAATTGCATTTTTATTTAGTTCATTTGCCGGATTCCACAAAGGTTCTCTCTTAAAAATTGATGCAATTAATATTTCATCCATTATTTCTTGAATAAAATGCCTCGCGCCTAGTGTAAAAAAACCAACATGTTTGTTTACTTAGATACACGCATAGCAACTAGCTAGGCGCTAAGCGCGCAGTGCGGCCGGTTGCGTACATTCTATAATGTTCGTTTTACTAAGCTACTGGCTAGGTCACTCATTAGGCTCTAGGCGCTAAGCAAGCCGCCTGTCTGTGCGGACGTAGCCTAATTGCGAAGTGGACTGTGGAGCAACTCTGCGGCTGTCTGGTCTAGAAAGCATGTAAAGGCACTATTTTCTAAAGTTTATATACTAACTGCCTTGGTATTGTAATAGTAAGCGTGCACGGCTGCATATCTTGAGGTCCTGGGTTCGAGTCCGGGGTCGCGTACAGTGTTATCCCTATCCCGCCCTCGTATGAGAGTGCCAGGAACAGATAATACACTTGTATCTTCACTATAATATCTCCTGTAGTTAGCTAGTCTTAATGAGAGCCATCGGTCGGAATCTGTCGAAAGAACATTATTATTATTACTAAGGGTACCCCGTTTAAAGTTAACACAAGTATGAGGCGTGCATATGTGTTGATAATCTTTTAAAAACATTCGAGTGCACTTTTTCGGAGCTTCCGCACTCTCTATTCCTCTCACTCTTACACTCCGGGACAATGATTCAATATTTCATATTGAAACACCCATTTTCTAACAATAATAACTAAACTTGGCCTGACCCGGGACTCGAACTCAATCCTCCAGATATACAGCTGTACATGCTAGCCACTACACATACCGAGGTAGTAATTTAAAACTATTCACTTGATCTCTTGATGGATCCGTGTCAAGACGAATCTTCAGTGGCTACTATTTTGGGCCTGGATTTTGGGCGTTTTTTTGTGAACAATTTCAACAATTTTGACTCTTTAAGTAAATTGGATTCAGTCATTTGTTACTACCTTCCCTTTTATACAAAGGGATCAGGCCATAGTCCACCGCGCTGGCCTAGTGCGAGTTGGCGGACTTCACATATCTTTCGGAAACTTGCTAGGTCTCAGACATGCAGGTTTCCTCACGATGTTTTTTCTTCACCGTATGACTAGTGGTAGGCAATTATGTTGGAAATTATTCACACATGAAAATATTAGAGGTGCGAGACCCGGATTCGAACCCGCTTACCTTACTAATGCTTTTATTAACTATACATAATTAAACTATTTTTAGATACGTCAGGAACGACTCCTCACAAAGATACCAATGGAAGTGTCACTCAGATCACCCCGCCCCGAATAGATATGGCAGCGGTAAGATTGTTTTAATTTTTTTTGAAGTGAAACTTCTTTAGAATCGTAGTAATTTCAAACTCGATGAAATGAAAAAATTAGTCCATAGTACCAGGCGCTCAGAGACGGGGAAGAGTTAGCCTTAGTTAGATCTCGCTCACCGCTAGTCAGTGACATTTCTAACTCTGTCTAACTCGTGGGTGTGACCGTAGCGCCATCTCCCTCTCTCGACGAGCTTAGACGGGGTTATTTAGTGTAAATGTAAACGAGATTTAAAAATTTGTTTGCCAAACAAGTTTTACTTCTGACATGTGTACTTTTAATTTATTTTATTTACAGCTCCACAAAGCCTTGTGTGCCACAGCCGGGTGTGAACACTCTACCCTCTTGCTGTATTTGATGTTACATTCTTGTAAAGCGTACAAACGACATGTTAGTAGCAGTCCTAATATTGAGAATTTGGTAAGTTTTCTGTACTTTCTTTCTTTATATTAAAGAAGTGGTAACCTGCTTGGGAAATTGAGGGAATGGGGTTCAAATCCCGGGTCTTGCAGCGCTTCGTGTTTTTGATTTATAAAAAAAAGAAAATAATATGGTTTAAAAAGTAATTTCTTCTTAAAAATATTATTTAAGTTTGTATAGCCGTGCTTTATATTAATAAAATCCCCATAAATGGATTGAACGATTTTGATGATATTTTTTTATACTTATAGATAGACTAGCATTTCGCGCGGCTTCGCACGTTTCTAAAGACCTCGCAGAACTAACGCCCGCCCTTCCCGTTTTTGCAACATTTTTCTTTGATGCCCCGCTCCTGTTGGTCGTAGCGTGATGTAATATAGCCTAAAACCTTCCTAGATAAACGGACTATCCAACATAAAAAGAATTTTTCAATTCGGACCAGTAGTTTCTGAGATTAGCGCGTTCCACCAAACAAACAAACAAACTCTTCAGCTTTATAATATTAGTATATATTGCAATATACAGTTAATTAAAATGATATAAACAATTTATTTCAGATGGTCCCAATACTACAAGTTCTATACAACGCGCCAGAAAACACCTCACACCATATATACATGTCACTAATAGTACTTTTAATACTGACTGAAGATGATGCGTTAATAAAAAATGTACACCAGATTGTGAGTAATATAAATAAATAATCTATGTATAAAATAAAATATCAAAATAATAGCTTTTTAACAAATAATAAAAACGTTTTTTTTTTATTTTGTATGTCAGTCTGTTTTTGCTAATCTCTGAAACGACCGATTAGATTTTGATAAGACTTTCACTGGCAGATAAATAATGTTATAAGTATAACATATACAAACTTTAAATTTCTTTATGTACCACCATAATACGAGTATCTAACGAAATACGATAAGTAAAGTGACGTCATTGTAAATCCAATATGGCGAACTTCCAAAGATGGCGGACTGTATAATATGCACCATCACATGTATAGCAAATGAGAGGGTTTGCTGAAAATAATTCTAAAGGAAAAACAAAAAGTTTAAACATTTAATAAAAACAGACTTTTAGCTAATACTTTCTTAGGTTTACGCGAATATTTGACATTATAAATGAAACTATCTTTTCGGATTTTGTCGTGGATTTATTTTGACTTTTGGTTCCCGACGTTTCGAATGCTTTACAACAATCATGGTCACGGAAGAGACAGCCTCTAAGTCACAGAGAAAATATAGTTTCGTTTATTATAAGACTTTTAGCTTTAAAAGTAGTATAACTAATTACGTATAGAAATACACACATATTTTTTTATTATTACAGATGCTAAAAAACCTGACTTGGTACACAGAGCGGTCTATATCCGAGATATCTTTAGGCGGTCTCACAGTACTTGTAGTAGTACGCGCGTTACAATACAATATGGCGAGAGTGAGGGATAAATATTTACATACTAATTGTTTGGCCGCGATCGCTAATATGAGCTGTGAGTTTGATTTCTTTTGGTTATGAATCATGTTTGAGTAATAGTTAGTTTTGAATCAGGTTTGAATATTTTGTTGGTTAAGAATCAGTTTTGAACTTTTGTTGGTTAAGAATCAGTTTTGAATTTTTGGTTTGTAATAGTTAATAATTGTTGGGGTAGTAAAACAGCGCCATCTAAGTCTATGGCTAAGGCTTGTGTTACAGATACCAGATAGTTGATATACTACACTCTACACTTAAATAACTTAAAATACATGTATATATTATAAATATAAACACCCATGTCTGGAACGCTAATATGCGCGTTCAATACACAAATGCCTCCAGTGAGACTCGAACCCGCAGCCCTTCTTTCCCTTCCCTTTAAACTGTTATGAATCAAGTTTAAGCGGTTTAACCCACGCAAGAATATATTTTAATATTATTGGTAAAGATTTATCTATATCAGAAATATCATATGGGTTGATAGCACTAGTGGCTGTGAGCGTTTTGCTATACAAATTGACGCCAGTGGTTTTCTTCAATCATGAATTAGGTTTGAATCCTTTGTGATTTAGAATCAGGTTTGAATATTTTTGTGTTTATGAATCATGTTATATTATATATTTTTTATAACAATATTTTTGTTTTTCTCAGGTGAATTCAGAAACCTACATCCATATGTAGCGCAAAGACTAGTGTCTTTATTCGAAACTCTAACGAAAAGGAGAGCCCGTCTTTATAGTGAAATAAAAGGTGAGTCTTCGTACTTTAATCGATGATTAAGGTTAAGGTCCGATCATCACTATAATGCCGTTCATAGTTCATTCTCGGTTCGATTTCGGTCTGGTAAAATATTATCAAGTAAGAAATATATAATTACTAGCAAACCCGGCCCGCTTCGCTGGGCGTAAGTTGAAATAAATTAAACGGTTTTTATATATATTTTAATAAAATAAAAAATACTACTCCTTACTACATTTTGGCTACGAGCCATCTTTAATCTAGAAATAGAAATACGACGCCATCTATCGGATATCTGTGCAACTTAAATGCCAAACCGCCATCTAGTAGGATTTTATAGAACTAACCGATAAATACACACTAAAGTCGTATAATAAACATTAAATTTGAAATAAAAAAACATTGCGACTATAAATTAAGATGTAAGCTATCCTATCTTTCAAGTTGGATCAAACTGCACACGGTGTGCAAATTTGATTAAAATCGGTTAAGTAGTTTAGGTGTTCATCGCGAACAAACAACGTGACTTGATTTATATATATTAGAAGATGTGCATTCATATTATCGGTAACGGTCAAGTTTTGCTCCATTCGACAGTACTGTAAGTTTTTTTTTCATCATTAATGAATCGTGAATTGAGTCAAATTGTATAATGTAAGGCGTAAGCATGATGTATTATAACTTCACTAGACCGATAACGAACTGTGAACGGCATTATAGTGAGGATAGGCCCTAAACAGTTGACATCACTACTACATATTATAAAACAAAGTCTGTCTGTCTGATTGCGATGAACTCAAAAACTACTGCACCGATTTTCATGCTGTTTTCATCAATTGATAGAGTTGTTCTCGAGGAAGGTTTTAGTATTTTATTTAGTTCACTAGTGGAACCCGTAGCTTCGCTCGCGCTAAAGTTTTGAATAAATGTCTTTTACTATCTTTTATCTAATACATATATCATGGCTGCGGAAAATAGTATTTTCTGTCGGGAACCGAAAATCTAAATAAATCCGAAAATATATAGTTTTATTTAAATATAAAAAATTATCCGTGTAAATCTTAAACAGTATTGTTTAAAAATTGCTTTATTTAATAATTACTTTTTTTTATTGCTTAGATTTATGTAATCATTTGTTTTATTTTTATTTTACCGTAGTATGATTTAAGTCTCGAAAAACGTTTCAGATGGAGATATTAGTAGTATAGAGCTTCCGCATCACGCTGAAGAAAAAACTGAGGAGGCTGTAAGTAATTTTTTGTGTATTGTTTACTAGCAAACTTGGCCACTTCGTAAGGCGTAAGTTAAAATATTTTTGAACTGTTTTTATAATTTCATTATTAATTATAAGTTACTTATAACGTTAGCTATCTGTGAGTAAAAGTCCCGTTTAAATCGGTCCAGCCGTTTCAGAGATTAGCCGGAACGAACAGACAGACAAAAATTTAAAAAATTGATTTTTTGAAGTGAAACTTCTTTAGAATCGTTGTGATTTCAAACTCGATGAAACGAAAAAATAAGTCCATAGTACCAGGCGCTCAGAGACGGGGAAGAGTTAGCCTTAGTTAGATCTCGCCCACCGCGAGTCAGTGACATTTCTAACTCTGTCTAACTCGTGGGTGTGACCTTCGCGCCATCTCCCTCTCTCAACGAGCTTAGACGGGGTTATTTAGTATAAATATAAACGAGATTTAAAAGTTAATTTGCCAAAGAAGTTTTACTTCTGACATGTGTACTTTGTACACACGCATTTGAATTTTTTTTATGTAAGTATCGTATATAATACTTTCATATGCATTGAGTGAAAAGCTGTTAATTTGAAATTAAAAACAGACACTTTAATTTTAATTAAATATACTGACTTCTCAGAGATGAAATGTTTCCCCACAATTTAATATGATAACTATCCTATTGATTTATCCGAATAACCAGCTTTATTATTTGCCATTTACGTTTGTATAAACGTTGTTTTATTTTTTTTTACATTTTTTTTTAACTTTAAGAAAGATTTTTTTTTATAAAAAAAAAAGTTTTTTTGTTATTTTTTTCAGATGGAACACATAGAAGTACTAGACGAAGTGCTGAGGATGCTTCTAGAAATAATCAACTCGTGTCTAACTCACCAGCTGTCGAACAATCTAAACCTCATATACGCGCTTCTGTACAAGAAACAAGTGTTTCAACAGCACGCGCTCCATGTCGCGCAGAATATAGAAATGGTGGGTTTTTAAAGTATTTAAAATATTATAAACTAGCAATACGCGCGGCTTCGCCCGCGTTCATTTTTTTAATCGCTACTAAACTTCATTCGATCACTCGCTGGGTTGAAAATTCTCCAGAATTACTCCAGCTTTAATATACTCCTGAGCGGCGTGCACTCCTCCTCCTCTCCTGTTATTGTTATTTTAGTAGGGATCCTTATTTTTTCTTGCAATTAAAATAGCCTATATTAATCAGTGATAATGTAGCATTCAAATGGTGAAAGGATTTTTAACACAAACATACTTACATACAAATATTTCCTCTTTATAGTAATATTAGTATGGAAAACGGCAAAAAAATCACATTTGATTGTATGGGAGCCCCCTTCAATATTTGTTTTATTTTAATTTATTTTATTTATTATTAAAGTGAATATGTAAGTAATCAAATAACCAGCTGCGAGAGGTTGGAAAAAAAAAGAACTTTACTTAAAATTAATTTAATTAAATTATAATTTTACAATTAAACTTATGACTACTTAATTAAGACTATCTTCATGATTAAAGCTAAATCTAATAATAATCGCAAAAAAAATTAAAAAAATAATTTTATTTATCATTTTTATCGTTTTTCTCAATTGCTGGAGTGTTTGCAACCTCAGCGATCTTCTTATACTAACTCTACATAACTAAGTGAATATTCTTTGAATATTTCAAGCGTCTACCTGCTGTTATCAACATCGAGCAAAGGCAAGCAAAAATATCACGCTTGTTGTGTGTATTTATTATTATTTTTCAGCTATTTAAAATCTCTTCAATTACGAAGATAAGTTTTACTATACACGGGCCTAAGCCAAGTGGAATAGGAAATTTATGGGGTAACTAGGGTTGTGACAAAAACTTTTAAGACTTTGGTGTAGATTTTACATTTATTGTTCTCTAACACTGACTGTGGTTCATATTTATAATAGGGGGGCGTTCAAGTATTACGTAACGCAAATTTTGTAGTTTTGACCCCTCCTCCTCCCTATGTAACACGCCGTAACGTTTTCCTGTACCCCCCCCCCCCAAACGTTACGTAACATCCAACTGAAAATTTTTACCCAAATGTCACAACTATGTTGCGCAAACTACCGAAAAGTCGCTAAATTACTTTTGTTATTGTTTTAATATAATTTAATAAGCATTTGCTTAAGTTTCTAATATATTGAATGGGCTCAAAGTCCTAATAAACATTTTCGTAAGATTTGTACTTTTTTAAATAAAAAAACAATGTTACGTAACGCGTTGTTCGAACGAAGCCCCCTCCCGCCCTTGTAACGCATCGTAACGTTTTACAAAACCCCTCCTCCCCCCCCCCAAATTGCGTTACGTAATACTTGAACGCCCCCTAGGGTACTTGTTTTGGGAGTAAATTATTATTATTATAAAAATAATCTTAATTACCTATAAACATATTAAATATTTTTTAATTATATTTAGGTGATAGGGTATTTCTCGACCCGTCTTCAAAGAGTGCAAGAGGGCGTGGGCGGCGACCTCGGCGTGACCGAAGTGTTGCAGTGCATCAAGAAGGGCGCCGAGCAGTGGTCCAGTGACAGGCTCAAGGTATGCTATTGTAGTAGTGTAGCGGGTTCAATCCCGGTTATTACCACTTATGTTATACTAGCGACTCGCCCGGTCTCTTCCCTAGATTTAGCACAGGCAAAGCCGCGGGATCCGCTAGTTAAACATGTAAACCTTCCTCTTGAATCACTCTATATATTAAAAAAAAACCCCATCAAAATCGGTTGCGTAGTTTTAAAGATTTAAGCATACATAGGGATATAGGGACAGAAAGCGACTTTGTTTTATACTATGTAGTGATTGAAGGAAAACATGTGAGAAATTCATGTTAGAGTGAACCAAGTAAGTTTTCTAAAAACATGCGTAAGCCATAGTGGACTATGGCTTGGTCTTCCTTGTATTGAATCTTCCCGTGCCCAGCAGTGGGACGTTAGGGTTCGATTTTAATGTGTAAGTAGGTTTTACGTTACATTTTAACGATTAGTACATAATGTCCTTAGAAAGTATATTGATGTAAACTTTTCGAATTTCTGACGGTTTTTTCTTTGTTTTATAAACCAGAAAAGTTTATATATTTTCAACCGACTTCAAAAAGGAGGAGGTTTTCAATTCGTCTGTATTTTTTTTATAGTTGTTACTTCTGAACGTTCGACTGGATGAATAGATTTTGAAGATTCTTTTTACTAAACAAAAAAGCAAAATTCAAATCGTTTCATCTGTTTTTTGCCGATTTTGAATGTTAGTGTGTCTTTTTTTGTATGTTAGGCGATATTTTTTTTTTAATTAAGAACAAAATAAAGGTGTATATCATAATTGTACGTAATCAACTTTATTTATGATTTGTCGTTTGACTAAACAGTGAGAGTGAGAGGACAGAGATTGCATACATATGTGTCCTCTCCCTCACACACTACACCACAACATCTGTATAAAAATTAATCTTTTTTTTTCTAGAAATTTCCCGATCTAAAGTTCCGTTACGTAGAAGAAGATCGACCCGAAGAATTTTTCACTCCCTACGTCTGGGCTCTTATAAGCACTTGTGGAAATATATATTGGGCGAGTGAATGTGGTACAAGAGCGTCTAGCGATCTACTTGTATGATGCAAATGTCAAGATGTCTCTGGTCATGTTCTATAATGTCTTTGAAATATACATTTTGTCTATGCTATTTTAGTCTGTAAGTTACTTTATCTGTTTTGTTTTTTTTTTGGTTTGTGACGTTTCGATTGTATTAAAGCTATTTTGTTGTTGGATTAAAGTTTTTGGGGTCTCAAATGTTAATATATATAATATCAGGGTTTTCTTCTCAAGCAGAACAATTAATACAGATAAATTTTACAAAACAAATATCAACTTAATTAAATACTTGCTAACCTAAAACAGAGAATCGACAATTAAATGTCCATGCTTTACTGTGCACTGCCCTTTTAAATTAAATTCGAACATAAATTATTCAACTCGAAAAAAAAAACAGACACGCCTTTTTTTTACATTGTCTAATGTCAAAATCCGTGACAACATAAAGTTGTTGTTTGTTTTTAAAGTTTATCCCCAATAGGGAAAGGCAAAGGACTATAGTCCATACAGCCTAGTCTAAATTTGTCAACATAAAGCTTACATATATAATTATTAAATAGTTATTACAAACGTCGAGAACCAAAAATAAAAAAATAATGGAATAATCTGAAAAATTGTTTCATTTGAGTCGACTTGTCTATGCTCATGTTCAATTATCTATGGAAATAGAGCTTGTTTATACTTCAAAAGTAAACAAAAACATCTATATTTGTCTTCTTAGATTTTCCTTTGATTTTTAATACTAAGGTTTATAATATCTCAAAAATTACCCACATATTTATATATTCATTTATTCACATTTTTTTAAAGATTATCAATGTACCCTTATAGTACTGTAGTCGTATACAAAATTGTCTATGGAACGTAGTGATTATCTATAGTTATGTTAGTGTGTGGGAGTTTTATTTTGTTGTAAGGATTGTACACAATTAATTATTTTAAGATAAATACTTGACAATTAAATATATTATTTATTATTTGTTTTTATATATCATAAAGCACCTATTAAAGAAGTAATTATTGTTTTATTTACGTTTCACAATCTGATTTGTCAATTTTTTTTATGTTTGTTCTGTAGCCATATGTTTTTTGGATAAAAAATAGAATTTTTGTCTATCATAAAATGTTGGATTTAATGTCTATGGTCATGTTTTTGAATGTCTAGTTGTGAAAAAAATGTTTCCTTATAAGCGAAAATAAATAAGATAAATGATTTGTAAAATGCTAAATATTATTTGTATATTAATTAAATAAAGTGGTGACAAGTTCGCCCGCGAGGAGCTTTGAGAAAAGCTGAGTGTAGCGGGTTCAATCCCGATGATTACCACTTATGTTATAGTGAAGGAAAACATATGAAAAACATTCATGTTAGAGTGAACCAAGTAAGTTTTCTAAAAACATGCGTAAGCCATAGTGGACTATGGCTTGATCTTCCTTGTATTGAATCTTCCCGTGCCCAGCAGTGGGACGTTAAAAGGGGCTAAATACAATATGCATTACATAGTTTTAATAACATTATAATTATTATATTCACTATTAAAATAAAACCTATTTTTTTTCTTAATTATATTCTTTTTTCCATTTCTATGTAAATATAATATACTTGTATTGACTTACAATTAATCACATTATGTAGTAATAATTTTTAATTAAAAAGTAATAAGTATTTAATTTAAATTATAATATATAAATTATATTTTTACCCGACTGCGCTAGGGGTGGGTTATGTTTTACGAGAGTATGTATGTATGTATGTATAATTGTTTAGCACGATGGATATTTGCTTGTGAAATGTAGTTAGATACATATTTACTGTGAGAGTGACACTGGGTATATCAAAATTAAAAAAAAAACAAAATAGCAGATTTTTGGCGCCAAATTCAAAAAAATTGGCGTGCTCTGCATTGATAACGACTAAGTTTCAAAGTAGTCGTTAGATTCGTATTAATTATTGTGAAAGTGAAACCGGGTATAAATTTTGAATTAGAACACAATATATTTAATGGTTTATTCATTTCCAAATTACACAGAAATGCAGTCGGGTTTTTTAAGTTTTTTATTACATTCACTTATTTTATATAGTAAGTCGGACTAAAGAATTATGATACTGAATAAAATTTGAAGTCGAAAATAAAAACATTGTTTTATCTTTCCTTTCTTTATTTTATTTTTTTATTATTTTCATTTATTAATATTTATTTACCTATCTGTGTGATTAGTTCAAATCGTCATTTGTACTTCATGTTTTGCTTCATGTTAAGTTCTATGACACTATTATTCCTTGTTACAAAAACATGTGTATGTATTTTTATACAAAAAATACTATGTACCAAAAGTATATTAAGTAGACTTAGGTGATTAAAATTAGTAAATTAATGGAAATATGATGTCGTTAAATGTTTTTTTTTTTTAATTTTCAATAAAACTAAGTTGTAAAATTATAACTTTAATAAGTAATAATATACTTTAATTGTAATTGTATTCTATATATTGACCCATATAAGCAGTTATCAAACATCCAGTGGTTTTTACAGACCGACAGAGGCTAATGCCACTTTCACTGTGCTTTACACCACGGTCTAGAAAGAAGGTCTAGCATTAGGAGTAGCAGGGGTACGTCGGCTTATCGTGACAATAGTTTCCATTTACGGCCGTGGCGTGACGATAGACTGGGGTGCTGTGCAACTAATATAAAATATTATTCTGTCTCTTTTTCATCCCACGATACTAAATCCTCATTACATTACTCGAATTTATTTCTGTATATGTTTAAAGTAGTATAGAGCATTTTTAATTTCGGACAATCCTTAATTTAGGTAATTTTAATCTCAAGAAGCTATAATTTTATTATTATGTATTAGCATTGAGTTAAAAAATCCTTACTTCCTTATCCTATTTATGTAATCGTAAATTACTTAGTATATAATATTGTATAATGAGTCAATAAATATTTAATTAAATAAAATCTTTTATTTTACACCTAAAGTCTTATGTTTGCTTTATCCCCTTGAGAGTGTAAACGATCGTTTTACCACTATTCTATCAAAATCAGTTCAGCATATTGTTGAAGAGACGTGTTATTTTTTAATTTCTGGTTTGGCTTTAAAATCGTAGTATAGTATTCCTTTCTACAGGGAACAATTACAACGTCATTCACTATATAATATTGAACCTTATACTAAAAAATGTGTGTCACTTGGGGACTGCTGCGGTAAAGCTATTGCATAGCATTTTTTATCAACTTATGCAATTATAATATTTTTTTTTTATTTATGCAGTATTTTTTTTTATATTAATTCAAGTTACACTTTTTGAGCGTGATGACTGATAAGATAACATTTTTTTCTTTTATTGAATAAATGAGAAGTTAATATCGTTTAAAATATTTTTATTATCTTACAATACATGTACGTTATTCAGGATTTTTTATGATTGAAACTATAGTTTTATGGTAACTGAAATAAAAAACATATACTTATTACGGGTAGGCTAACTAAACTACTGCTCCAATGAGTCAGCGAGTTTCGGAGTGAACGACAATCGAGATTTATCCGTCTATTTTTCCCAGTAACTCCTAGATTAATTATTAAGATTTACCTTCTATTATCAGATCAACCTAATAGACTGAAGCATGAACGAATAAACTACTGGACCAGTCATAAAATACAAATGCATGAAAACACGTTCAACCAATTGAAGTATAACGCACACAAAGAATTATTGACACAATACATCAAAATTCACTCTAATGCTAGTGCTTGAACGTAGTCGATAAAATACATAATATCAATTACATTTTAAATATTAATAATAAATATTGTTTGATTTTTCGCCGACAATCAAACCCAGAACGATGGAATGGGAAAGAAAAGGCGTATCATAAATAAGCTGTAAGGCAAAGAAAATAAAGGGAGAATAAAGGTGGGGTAAGCTTCCGGTATTTATATTTTAATTATACTAAAATAAGCAGGACATTGTTATGAACTTTTTACTCAATTATAGTTATTATAGCCTTCAAATTTTTTGTTAAGATTTTGTTTTTCTTTTTCGAGAATATATAGGAAATCTAAAATGTTGTGTAATTTATGTGTTAAAATAAAATAAAAAATTAAGTACACATACTTATTATAATTTTTGCATTTATAATGTTTTTATTTAATTATAAAAATATTATTATAAATTTATTGTCATCAGATTGTAGGATACTGCGATAAAAGTATTTTATGTTATTGTACTGTACAAATAACATCATTATTCGCTTAGTTATTTCGTCAAATATCGATATATTTTTCGACATTGTCAAGCACTAGTCGATGTCAAATGGACTTACTTACTCGACAGTTCTGTCATTTGTTTTGAACGGTATAATCCAGCCATTTTATGATGGTTGTCAGATGTCAATCGACTATATTTAACATAGTTGAATAATACGAAATTTTATTTTACATTTACTTAAATTTTGTGATAAATAACATGAAATGTAATAAAATATATTACTTACAAGTGAAAAGAAATAGTGCTGCTTCCGCTGCTATAGTTTTTACACCATCTAATAGAACATTAAGTCATTTTTGGGAGATGTTTTGTTGACAAGTAAGTGCTTGAGACTGGAGTATAAACAAACGGCCAGGCCTAAAATATCCTGATTACTGACATGACCGGTAAAGGTACGTCCGCTTATGTGTCTCGTCCATTAGTTTATTCGTTCATGGACTGAAGGAATACAACTATCGGTTCAAAGGTACGTATAATATTAAAAAAAAATCTTTCAACTCCTGACCGTTGAGGAGATATACCTTACATCATCACAAAAAATATATGAAAAACGTAATAAATGCCTGTAACATTTGAGAGTTGCCCTCGATTTCCTTAGGATCCCATCATCAGATCCTGACTTGGTGATCATGTGAATATCTTGGAAGTACACTCTACCGAACAAAAAAGGAAATTTGTAATCAGCCAGCATTTGACGCAGAAATTAATGAACAAACAAAAAAAATAACCGTTGAGAAATTTTATTCATTCCATCATCAGCTCATCCACATGAGATGATGATTTTCAGACGCAAATGCTTGAACATCTTTAGAAAATATATCAAAAACATAATAATTGCCTATAAAGCCTATAAGGGCAACTCTTAAGCCCTCGATTTCCCTGGGATGCCATCATCAAATCGTGATTTGGTGACAATGGAACTATACTAATATACTAATATTAATACTAAAATTTTTGAATTCGGCCCACAGACGGCGGAGAAATCGGGGCGTGTTAGGTTTTATTTTCGTTAAAGAATTTCTAGATTCGGTCGCCGCGCTCAAAGCCCGCGTTAAAAGCTATGCAATAGCTTAAAAGAGATTGTAGTTATAATATTGTTATATTATAAAGCATTAGGGTTGGGTTTACAATCGCTTGGCAGGAGTTATTGGGTAAAACTTATATATACAGTAGGCGTTTATTTACTGATCCCAATAATAACACTCAATACACAAGGTAATACATATTTTTCGAGAAAACTAATAAAAACTTAACGTGAGATAGAAGGATAACAATATGATTTTGTAGATGTGAGACAAAGACGTAAGATCATTATGTCAAAAATATGTCGAATTACTTAAGCGTTACAATTACACTTACTTTATCACAAAAAGTGAGAAAGTATTTTAAAAGTAATATTTAAATATTACAAAAACAAAGAATAAGTAATATAATTCTCTAATATATTAAGGTTTTTTATTGATAATTTAAATTTTACATTGCAATTTTTAAATGGCAACCCCACACAGATCAATCAATTGAAACTGGAAAAGATGTTTCGTGCGCATTTTATTGTATGTTTTGTTGATATTAAAGCGAATATATTAATTAATAAAATTTAAATCATATAGCGTTATAAATTAAATATACATACAGTGGTTATATAAAGTTTAGATGTGAGCAGTCAGCTTGGCAAAAAGCGACAGGTACGTACATTGTTTTTATTTTTTTCGCGATATAAAAAACGTTATTTACTAGTGGTTTTAAAAAGCCTTTGTCTCTGAAGTCAACAAAGATATTTCATTTATTATATTTTTGTTATTTCAAATATTTTTAAATATCTCGTTCATTCTTTACGAAGGAAAACAGTTGTCCTTATTTTTATTTTTCAGTTTTCTTATTATTTTTTATTATTTAACTGAATAAATTGTGTTATTTATACTTACTACTTTTTATTAGGTACCCTCAAATAGTTAAAAATAAGTAAAGAATGTTATTTATTAAAAATAATCGCAATTCCAAACAAAATAATCCAAGTAACAAATATTGGAAAATAAAATTAAAAAAATGAAATTAGTTGTAAAAGAAAATATAAAAATATGATTTGTATTTTCAATTACTTGATTGAAATAAATTCCTAACATATAACTTGTCCAGTTTAATTTGTTTAATATCATATTTTGGTATCATTTTAGGAAATAATCAATTTATTTTAAAACTTAAAAATAATTATAGAAAGTTTTATAAAGTTACTTGTAAAATTGCGTTAGAATAATGCAGGTTATGCATCACCGCATCAGTTGTTTGAGCATAACATTTTTTATTTGCCATGCATTTGTTTGTCATGTTTAACAGAGTGTATCAGATGTAAGACAAACACTATTTTGCATTTTGTTTCAAGTTACATACTTATTAGCTAATCTATCATTTGTGTTAGCAGACAAAGTGTACTGTATTCCTTTTACCTACCTCATAGTATGTTGGGATGATACATGGACACAACCAGGAAAGACCTGTGAAACTGCCAATTTCCTAACTCCAGGATGTTACTGAGAATATTCTAACAGCAAAACAATCAAATTTTGTCCAACCTAAACTCAAACCCAGAACCTGTAGCCCTACATGCCACCACCAGACCGCAGAAGCAAAAGAATAAAAAACATATAATATGGATATCAATATTATTTAGTATTTTCTTAAGTGGCACATATTAATTGATTAAAATCTATACAACTTAAGCTTAACTGGTAGGTACTGCCAGTCAAGTATAACATAACTTAATCAATACTGTATACATTTTTATTTAACTAAGGATGTGGCAAGAAATATGTCCTATTATATAATCATAAACCAATTACATTAAAATCATAAGAAATTATTTCTTGGTTTTAAGTTTCCTTTTCATTATTTTCATATGCAATCTCATGCAATTAAAAAGAAAAAGAATTTAAGAGGCATTATAAATACTTTTTTTCAAAACCTATTTTTCTATTGTTTGAGAGTAATGTTTTTCCCAACCATTTCTGCAATTTAAATTAAAAGTATCATTCTTGAAAGTTAGACTTGGTATTTAGTGATAGTACATTTTTTCTCACAACATTGAAGACATTCCAAAAATAGATTAGACAGAATATACTGTATTTATTTTATCTATGACATAATTGCCATTCCTACATTATCTGTAAGAGGCATCAGAATGCATCTGAGCTTGTCATATGACATTAAAATTCCTTTACTGAGTTTACTTTGATTTTGCATCACCCATTTGTTATGCTGTTAACAACCTTTTGGTTGTATGGTAGTTTTGATTCTTGTTTGTATTATGTTTTTTATATAATGTATTTTTCTAATAATGATGTTATTGAAATAAAAATTTACAATATTCAAATAGGTTGCATCACTTATTTCTTTTTTAAATTGATGGTCAATTTACTGAAAAACATGTAAAGTATCTATACTAATATAGCGCAAGAGTTTGGTTGAGCGCGCTCTCGGCAACTACTGGTTTGAATTAAATAATTAGGTTCGTATTAGGTAGTCTATTTATTGAATTATAAGCTATATAACATGACGATACGAACATAAGAGCTGAGCATCAACAAAAAATATTACAAAATGGGAAAAATTATTCCTTTGGAAAGTTCTCAGTAGCGTGCGCTGCGTAAATACTCAAAGTTAGGGAAAAATCATGTATGATGGAATAATTCCAGAATTATTCTGCCCCTTTAAAAGTTCTTAAAAAATGTCCGTAACATCATTTTTATAATTATATCGATCCTTTGAGGGTGACTTACCAAAAACATAAAATTTACACATCTGAAAAAATGTTCAAGTGTGAAAAAGTCCATGAGGAGTGTTTCGTACAGTAATCATAAAGACATTTATATTTTTAGTTTTTGATATTTAAAAAATAAAAACATTGAACTAAATACCACCTCATCCATTAAATGCGATTAAAACGTTAATATTTTTCTCATCTGCACAAACACACAAGAGAAGAAGCATTATTATCTTTACGCCTTTACGACATTATTCGTTTAAAAAAAGTAAGAAATAAAAATGAAATAGAGTATTAAAGCTGCAATGCAAAAGCCAGGTAATAAATGTAATGGGTGCAAGCACGTCTTACTCGTTATAATTAATTTCTCTGTCCATTAGGATGATGAGCATTATTTAATTCAATTACTTAAAACTGCGTTTAGGATCTTATCTATACATATAAATAAAATTAGAGTGTCTGTTTTTAATTGCAAATTACAAGCTTTTCACTAAATGCATATGAAAGTATATATATACGATAATAGCAACAAAAAACCAATTTTTAAAAATTTTGTCTGTCAATCTGTCTGTTTGTTCCGGCTAATCTCTGAAACGGCTGGACCGATTTTGACGAGACTGTCACTCACAGATAGCTAATGTTATGAGGCGTAACTTAGGCTACTTTTTAACCGACTTCAGGTAAAAAAGGAATAGGTAGAACTTTTATTTATTTTAACTAGCGGAACACGTGGATTCGCGTACGCTAAATCCAGGGACGAATCCGAGCGAAGCGAGGATGAGTCGCTAGTAAGTAAATCTATACTAATTTGACAGATGAAAGTTTGTGATGAGAATCTAGGTCTGGTACATTGTCCCAAGAACTAACGGATTCCGTGGAACGGATTTGCTTTTGTTCTTTACTAGGGACGAGTTCGAAGCGAAGCCAGGCCAGGGTGTGGCGCTATAAAATAAAAAATGAACATTACTCTGTTCCCTTTAACGCTTAAGCTGCTCCTTAATTCAAACTTATGATGTAAATATCCTGGAATCAGAAATAGGCTAGGTTCTAGATATTCACCTTATTTCTAGATTTTCGCTTATTATGCGAACGAAGCCGAGGGCAAAAACGAAAAGGACTATAAAATACAAAATGACTATCAAACTAGACCAGTAACTCAATGTTTTGGAAAAAAATAACATTTCGGTACAGACTACAGATTAATATGAAAAAGTTGACCCCAACATTTCTGTAACGCCAAAACAGTAGTAAGAGCTAGTTTCGTAACTCATTTGTCACTATTATTTATCCGGCGTGCCATTTGAAAGCCTTATTAAATCGAAAAGCATTAGTTAGACAGAATTGGTCAGAGTATTCCTTCTGAATATTAATTTTTCGACTATATGTTTCACATTTGAATTTGCTTGTCTTTATGTGTAATTAAATGCTAATGGAGTTAAATTTGTGCATTATTTTTTGAAAAATCTTATTTAAATAGTCAATATGTATTATAAATACAGAGGCTAAATAATATATTTATTTTATTAAGTTGTTAGAATTTTTGTCTGTTAGTTTGTCCGTCTGTGATCACATTACGAAAACAACACTGGGCAGACTTTGAGAAAAGGTTGTTTATCCAGATTAATATAATGAATACTTTTTATTGCGGAAAAAATAGTTAAGTTATTTTATTATATGAATAGATATATATTTTTTTCGAAACTTAAGCAAACTTATTAATGTAAAATTGTGATTTCAGGAATAAAACCCTTTGAAAACACGCATGTTACTCTTCTAACACAAGATACATTCTAAAAAATAATTTTAAGCCGGATATATTTAATAAATTAACGGACGGACATATATTTAGATGTATTAATTAAATAAATTCACACCGTTCCCTTTTCCGTCCACCTGTCATCGTTTCCCGCCATGAGTTTTGACAGTGCATGGCGCGAAATGCGAAACGACGCGCGTCGGCTTGCGTTCTATATTTGAAACTTTTGTATTTTTAATCAGTGTTCGATATAAGGACTCTATGGTGAAGTGCCTATTGATGAGAAACTATTTTAAGTAATATATGTATTTCTTCAAAACAAACAATTAGAGCAAAAACTACGTTTTAACGTTTTAAAAGGTGACGATTTGCGATAGATATATATTTTTTTAATTATATAAAAAAATATATAAAAATTTACTTAAAGATATAAATTTTTTGAAAGCATTAGCGCTTTATATTATTATTCCATTTATTTATTATATACCTACATATACATATTACAAAAATGAGAATCATTCTTGTGGTTAACAATAAATAATTTAGTTGATGACGAACAAATAATATCCTACCTAATATTTAATATTACTGTTTTTAATATATGATGGTGTACGAAATGTTATTTTATGTGTTACTGCTAACATGTACTGACTCATACAAATGTCTAATAACAACTGGGGTTTATTGTTGTAAGATTTTTTAAAACTGACGTACATACAACTTATTATGAATCTCTTACTATAGATACTGCTTACAATTTGACGTACAATATATAATGAATACTTAAAAAAATATATTATAGGTAGTTGTTATTTACAAAATTATATAATAATATTTTATATTATTTATAAGTATAATTAGTTTTATAATGTAAAATGTACATAAAAACTAATTTTAATAAATAATAAGACGTGCGATAATCTTAAAAATAAGATTAATATACACTTGTATAAAATTACTACATGGTAACATGTACCTATAAGTACGTGAGTTATAGCCTGTCCTCATATTATATTGCACTACGTAACATGAAGCTTAAAGCTTCAATTATATTATTTTCCATTCCAAAATACTAAGTCATCTATTCAGTCCTAGACTGCATTTGGCGTTGGAAAGACGCCAGATTTAAGTGCATTGACCGATCTTTTATTTTTCTTATTTCTTCTTGCTTTAGATGCAATGCTGATTATTTTGATATCTCAATGCGATGTTCACGTATATGACACGTATATAGACGTGTAGAATCAAATCAATTTAAATAGAAGTTTACAAGTACCTGCTTATGTATGATGGAATAATATATTTTAAATTAAAATTACCTAGATGTCAGAATGTAAATCCATGAAGAATTTACCACCGGCTCGAAAGCTTCGCTGAAAAAAGTCGTTAAGCCACTCAAAAACTGTAGGTATTTTATTTTTAACCGACTTCAAAAAAAATTCAAAAAAGGAGGAGGTTATATGTTCCGTTGTATGTATTTTTTTTTTTTTTTTTATGTATGTTCACCGATTGCTCCGCCGTCTGTGGGCCGATTTCAAAAATTTTTCTTTTGATTGGTAGGGTATAGTTCCGAGGTGGTCCCATTGTCACCAAGTCAGGATTTGATGATGGGATCCCAGGGAAATCGAAGGCAACTCTCAAAATTTACAGGCACCTATTATGTTTTTGATATATTTTCTAAACCCGATAAAGCTTTTACGTATGAAAATCATCATCTCATGTGGATGAGCTGATGATGGAAGGTAAATTTCCTCAACAGTTGTTTTTTATGTGTTTTCACCGATTTCTCCGTGAATTGTGGGCCGATTTTAAAAATTTCTTTTTTGTTCGGTAGGGTATACATTCAAGATGTTCTCATTGTCACCAAGTCAGCATCTGATGATGGGATCCTAGAGAAATCGAGGGCAACCCTTAAATTTTATCGGCACTGATTACCTTTTTCATATATTTTCTAAAGCTGTTCAAGAATTTGTGATGATGTAAGGTATATATCCTCAACGGTTAGGAGTTGAAAGAAAATTCTTTTAATATTATACGTACTTATGAACTGATAGTCGTACTCCTTCAGGATATTAGGTGGATTGATAATAGAAGGTAAATCTTATTAACGTCTACGAGTTACGTGGAAAAATAGACGTGGACAAATCTCGATTGACTATTGTCGTTCATTTCAAAACTTCGCTGACTTATTGGAGCAGTAGTTTAGTTAGCCTTCCAATATTTTATTTAAACATAATAATTTCCACAAAAAAATTTAAAATAAATTATTTTTTAACAAAAATGAAAACCGACTTCAACACGCTACAAATCGAAACTAAAAAGAAAAAAAAATAATTTTAATTACTTAGTTATTGTTGGAGTCGGTGCCAGCCAAAGCAAAATAATCCTAATACTCTTTGGCTGGCACCGACTCCAACAATAACTAAGTAATTAAAATTATTTTTTTTTCTTTTTAGTTTTGTCTATTCGGTTATCTAATAATAACGGTTCTTTGTATTTTCGGTTGCGGGTTGCAATCGATGGCAGGACGATGGCAATAGGAAGGGGTGGCGGGGTGGGGGAGATGCTCCCTATTATCCCTATACTACTCCCATTACAAGGTTCCTGAAAAAATAGATTTTGAATGTAGCAGTCGGCGGCCGCTGCCGCGGCACGCTCGCTTTGCTCGCGTTCGGTCATATATCTAATCTAACCTAGCCTACCTAGAAAGAACGAAAAAAACTTAAGATAAATCTTCTGAACCTATGTGATCAAAGTCGAAAAAAAAGTTCTTTACGATGAACGCAGTAAGCAGTTACACACATGTCCATAGAAACGCAGAACTAAATATGGCGGCGTTAATATAGTTGACAATGATATCTCAGTATTCGACACATTTTTGACATAATGATGTTATGTCTTCACGTTAAGTTTTTATTAATTTTCTCCTAAAATATGAATTACCTTGTGTTGTGAGTGTTATTATTATGATCAGTGAATAAACCTCTACCGTATATAGGTATAAGTTTCACTCACCAACTTCTGCCAAACGATTGTAAACCCAACCCGTATTTTCTTCCATATAAATTATACACAATAAAATATAATATAAAAACCTCCTCCTCCTTGCGGAAGTCGGTTAAAAAGTAACTTTTAAAATGAATCTCTATGTAATGTTAGCTGTAGGTTATATGGAGTACTCCATATAACAGTTTCTTAGCAGTAGCTAATAATTTAATTTATATTTCTTAAATAGCTGATTGCAAATAGACTGCGATATATTGACAAAACCTATTGTTTTCGGATTTGTGTAATTTCTGTAACTAATGTCATACAACCTTGGCAATATTGTTGAATTGTGTTCCATTGTGTCAAAGACTTTTTTTTACTTTATTTTGCATAATCTCTTCGTTGTGAAATTACTTTTTATAATCTACTAGCGACTCGCCCTCGCTTCGCTCGGGCTCTTCCCAAGATTTAGCACAGGCAAAGCCGCGGGATCCGCTAGTTATGCATATAAACCTTCCTCTTGAATCACTCTATCTATTAAAAAAACCCGCATCAAAATCCGTTGCGTAGTTTTAAAGATTTAAGCATACATAGGGATATAGGGACAGAAAAAGCGACTTTGTTTTTTACTATGTAGTGATACATATACTATAATTATGTATACTATAATTCTAACCCAGTCCATGTCGACATCCGAATCAATATCTGTCTGTCTGTAACTGCATCACGAGAAAATTACTGAACAGAATGTAGTATGATACTAGCTGGTTATTTAGGACAACTTATAGGATATTTTTTGAAATGTATACTAACGATTAAAATGTACGTAGTGATGAACCTCATGATATAGACTTTTTGGACTGATAGTAATTTTATATCGATTTTTTTAATTTTATTTCCTCTGTCTTAGACTAAATCTGTTATGACACCTTATTGTATAATTATATTCTTAATTTGTTGATTCAACAGCACCTGCTAACTGTAAATCTTGAAATACGATTAAAGATACGCCAGTCGGAGGATATCTTATGTTTTGAAAGAGACTTGTGCAAGTGGCAATCTTCTAAAAATAATCCCTGCAAAGATGTGTTAATTTTATTATAGCATAAATTGTAAGGGAAATCTCTTCATCCGTTAAACTGGCATGAACTTTACTGTTCGTTATAAATAAAATCATATATAGTCATAAATGAACGTTGTGGCTGGCTGTTAGTCTGTTACAGCGGTCAGGAGTTCGATTCCTATGGTATGAATTTGTATCAAAAATGTGAAAATAGGTCGATAGAAT
The DNA here is from genome assembly GCA_905231865.2 of Boloria selene. Classification (NCBI taxonomy): domain Eukaryota; kingdom Metazoa; phylum Arthropoda; class Insecta; order Lepidoptera; family Nymphalidae; genus Boloria; species Boloria selene. The sequence goes on along the minus strand of HG993158.1, from coordinate 3,100,911 downwards.
AATTTATCGCAGTCACGTTTTAGTCATAAAGAATAAAACAAATGATCAAAAGATGAAATGCTCGGTCTATATTTTTCTCAGTAAGTGAAGGTAATGATAATATTGAATCAAAGCACAGATAATGCAAAATTAGAAGATAAAGAATATATTTAAATGACAAAACTCTTAATAATGTCGATAAAATGGAAGCAATTACTAACTGAAAAGAATTCATACCAAGTTTCAACAAAATTTAGCCCGTGGTTTTCTCGGTTTAGCTTCCCAGACAGACAGACAAAAGTTCTCTTCGTTTTTTTAATATATAAAAGATAACGGATAAACCATTTGAAAATAAATAATAATCCAAATCTTTTTGTTATATCTTTCACGTGTTCAATTTTTTTTAAACAGTTTCTTCTTATTATTTTGTATGCTCTATACAATATTTCATCTCGTACTATAATTAACGCTACGGCCAGAAAGCTTGGATTTTTGTGGATACGTTCAGTAGCTAAATAACACACGCGCTCATCGTTACGGGACTCTTGATATGTGCTTAGTTATATACGGTATAATGTGTTTAAATTTTTTTATAATTACTTTTATAAGAAAATTATTTTTCGTTTTTTTTTGGGCAAGAATAATATTGGTTAATTTAGTGTTTTTTTTGGTTTATTTGTGAGTGTGAAATATTTATAAACTAAGTGTAAAATAAAGTGGAAAAGAGATTTTCTAAAGTGATGGTATTAGCTCCAATTATTATATTCTAAATCAAACATCTATTTTATTTTAACTTTTCTGTTTCATTCTTTGTTTATTCGTATAGCTATTGAAACTTTTTGGAATAAAAACTCCTTTAGTATCAACAATGGTCAGAGTTGTTTTGAAGAGCATTTAAAAAAAGAACGCTATGTTTTGTTGAAATACACGAAGATCAAAGACTATACAGCCACGATAGTTTTGTTTTAATTTCAAGTTATATCGAACTGAGATGCTGTCTGGCGAAATATATCTATCCGCATAATTCTAAAATATTACATATATGATTACTTTTTATGGGTAATTTAAAACAAAATCGCGATGGATTTTTACAATATAATAATATGATAAATGGAAATTGTTACTTTAGATAATTCACTAATAACACTTAGCGACTAATACTTTAGGGTTTCGCAGATCTTTTAATTTCGTAGACTATAAGACCGTTTCTGTGGACCGGCATTTTTGCGGTTAGAGTTTACCTAGTAAATATTAATATATGATAGAATAAGTATTGTACACGTATATAATATTTTACTACTCAATCACTACACCAAGCCAGTCAAATCTATTATAAATAGGCTCGTAGACAAATAGTATTTTGTGATTTAAAATGAAAACATCCTGTTCAAAATCCTTCATTTTGTTTATTTTAAAAAGAATCATGGTCATTGATGGCAGCTGGGGCAATTTGTTTATTTAAAAAATATTATGCTAATATCTATATTTATATCTTTTTCGAGTAATATTTCATTTCATTAAACATAATTTTATTTTCCGCAGAACTCTAATTTAAATTTTGTATGTATAAATATTCGTAAAGGATTTACGAAAGCCTTGATAAATTTTGATGTTTTTTTATCATTACGGGATTGTTTGCGTACTTACTTTCTCTAATTAGACCGTATATTTACACTGTTATTTTTTCATAGCATATAAGTCTGAAGCATGTAGGATATAACATAATCTGCCTACCATGTCCGATAGAAGGTATACAGATATGCTATTCGTATTCATAAAGAAAATTGTAATTTGGCAATTTATTATACTTTTTAATATGGTATAGAAGTTTAAATATAAGGAAATTTAAATTATTACTAATGATATATCACGTCAAATCTAATGTTTACAAAATGGCGTCTATTTAGCGCTAAGATGTGTCAGAGGCTTAATTTGGGCCAATTATGAAGTATTCATGTATTTCCTCATTCCTATTAAATGTCGTATCGCTGGAGATTTGCCAAGAGAATTTTGGTGGTTGTTACGTCTAACGTCATATATCTCAGATAGGTACTTCTAACTTTCTATCATAGCTTTTATTTTTTTTATAAATAGCGCTAAGTGATAGTAGGTATTGGTAAAGAACAGGATTAAAAAAAAGTAAATAAAAAAGTGCGAAAGGGATTAAACCGTAATTTAACACGCTAGTCCAGGATACCTTACGATATTTTTCTGCACCCCGTAAACAAGTTGTAGATATTCGTATAATATATAATATTCGTATAATGTATAATAGGATTCGTATAATATGATGTCGATGGTGTGATACCCAATTAAAGTTTTAAGCCCTATAAAAAGTTTCTTTCTCTGATATCTGACTTTTTTCGGTCTCTAATCTCGCTTTTACTAGAGTTCTGTTGTCAACAAGGAGTCGTTTCTATTGGTCACGCCGACAAAGTGATAAAAAAAACTTGAAAAAAAAAACTATTTTTACATTACATTTTTTGCTCTTGGCTACTCATTGTGTTAATGCCGTTGGATTGGACTTGACACAAAAATATTGTGGGCTTATATAATAATTTTTCAATTAAGGGCTTATGTGAAATATAATATTCAGCTTTCAAGCGTTATTTTTTTGTGACAGATGTCATTAATTACTATTTAATTTTTATAAATTGAGGCTTGATAACTCTTGTATCGAGATAGGATACCTATTACCATCGCTTTCACCTGTTTATATTATTATTTCGCCATTAATCTGATGTTTTCTTTGTATGAGAGCGCTTAAAACGAAGACCTCGATAGATCTATTTATTGTAAATAAAATAGGGGATATTCTTTAAAATTAAAGCAAAGTACTGGTAATTTGCCAAAATTTCCGTTGCATCAGGGTTTTATGACGTTATTTTGGTTTATTTTTGTTCTAGAGACTCTGTGGCGGCTTGTGGAAAATTAAATTAATATTGTGTACTTACAATTCTGTTTGTAATCGATTATTTTATAAAGCCTAAATAACGATATTTTTAGTATTATACAGATAAATTTTATTTTTTAGAAATATTAAAATTATGAATCAGTTTAATTTCCAAATTATAGGTTATTGATATCTATAGTCTTTTAAGTATATTTATGCATACTATTATTATTGTATGTACGAGAACCTTACTAAGAAGTATTTTGTATGTAAGTACCTAAACTACACGACCTCATATTATACAATACATACATAGTTAAAACTCTACTTCTATAAACTTTTGCTTTATTTTGCTATATGTTTCAATTCAAGTTTTTACAATTATTTCTTTTATTACCTATAGAGCATTAATTTGTATCTGCCCATTAGATAGCCATGGTTAGGTATAACATGCACATTGCACATTGTTTTCCTCACTCGTCTGAACAGATATAGAAGAGCGTGACTCATGTCCATAGATCTTTTATTTTTGTCTACGGTCCTTGTGCTACAATGATATTTCTGCTACGGTGAAGTTTTAATACTACTGTTTAATTTATTCTAAATACAATTTGCTTGAATACCATAAAATTATATGTAAAATCAAAAAAAATATAGATTACGGTTCGGACGGTTCAAACGGTTGATCCCTCTAAAAACATTTTTATTTGATTTTCCAGCTTTATTTTGTTTTTTTCTATTTATTTATTATAATATTAAAATTTATGATTTTGATTAATTTTATGCTATTTTGACATTTATTTTAGTATAAAGATAAGAATAAAAAATGTCACATGAATAATTATATTCAGACGAATAACCAAAATAAAACAAACACCCGCTGCATTCCCGCTGCAACTTTTTTTTTCAATTCTAAATTTGAACGTGGCCACGCGCCAGTATCGGCGCGTGCGTCCAACGCGCATTACTGTTATATCGCCTTTTTGTTTATTTATCTTCCATATTTGAATAAGTTCATAATTTTGTGAATAGTTTTATAAATATAAAAAAATTGGAAAAAAAAGATTTGTGTCAGTTATAATGATCGATCTAAAATGAGCAAGTGCCCTATATCGATATTTTGACAGATATCGATATAAACTATATTTATTTTGTGTTTTTTTGTAATATAACATAGTAATATTATTTCTTATAGGTTTTAATCATAAAAACTAAAGTGTAATAATAATATTTTATAAAGCTCAACCATAGAGTCCTGTATCGAAGCATTCTATATTTAAACCAGTGCTATTCCTTATATAAATAAAACTAAGTGATGTGCTGAGAGCGTGTCGTGTTCCATGTTCAAACTGAGGACAGAGACAATGATATAGTTTTTTAGTGACAAAGGTATTAAGTGTCAAAATGGGAAAAAAGAAAAAACCAAACGGAAAAAAAGGCGGGAATAGATTTTTTCGCTGGATTAGAAGGTAACAAACATTTAGTTACAAAATATTAATTTTTATAAGCAAATAACACAAAATGTATACCTATTATGGATGTTGCATGATATCTTGTGATATTATTAATTAAATATTTTAGATGCGATAACAGTCTGTGTTACTAATTATTATAATAATTAAAACTATACTCAAGAATTACAGTAAGTAATGTATTTTTTTAAAATACATTTGACATGATGAAGGCAACATTTTCTCGTGATTTAGGGACACCATATTAACGCAATCACTATGTGACACTTTCGGAATTTCCATAGGCATTTAATTTTATTATTTTACACTTGTAATTTACTCAGAGAACCAACAAAATCGCAAATGTCGTTTAATAGACAAAACAATGAAAATAACTTATTTAAAACATATTATTCTTTTACATGTTAGGACATTATTACACACAGCGCCATCTAGTTCCGTGGTAATCTACAAGGCTTGTGTTATAAATGGACAGACGTACATAAATGGGCAGATATATTAAAATTTTAAACTGCTAATAACAGTTGTTAATATTCTATTGTAAATAGTATTGTAGAAATAAAATTTAACGCATTTTTTATGAAAGACGTTCGAGTAAATCTAAGTGACCTAATTCTTTAATGGATTTAACTACTTATTTCATTATGCTTCTTACAAATTAAGCGATTAAAATTGGTTGGTTGGTACAACCTAAAATTCGATTTGACCGTTTGACTTTCTTTGTTCTTCAAAATTATTACTAACTGCGACTCACCTTCGCCTCTAGGTACACTTTATACGGTTATTATAGAATTCTTAAGTATGAGATATTTTCCAGGGGAAAAAGTATCCTGTGCTGATTTTGATAATCAGTTATTGTCACACCAAATTGCTTCAAAATCTATGCAGTGGTTTTCTCGTGATGATGCGGTCACAGATAAACAAACTCACGATTTAACTCTGCACTAGATAGAGCCATACATGGAAAAAGTTTAGGTATATAATTCATTTAAGTTTTATGTAAATTGAACTGAAATATGACGATAATTGTTAAAGATATCCTAAAAAAACTGCTGATTGTGATCTTTGCGTGCGCAAAACCAATACATTATGTAGTTATATGAAAACCGCGACAAAATCCGAAAAGATAGTTTCATTTATAATGAAAACAATGTATTACGGAATTACTTTTCTTAGAATAGATCAGTTAAACTTATGTAACATCGCTATAACATGTAAAATGTACATACCGAGGGATGCACTCAAGCGAAGTAAAAGTCAGTCACTATGTATAAAGTGTCAAATCAATACGAACAATTATGTAGATAGGCTAAAATCGATAACCATCATCCGATACACACTGACGAAGAGTGAAGCTATTAAAATCGTGTAAATAACAAGCAGATTACCTATTGCACTAATTAATCAAATTTGTAAGTACATATTTATAAGAACGATAATGTTTATGACCATATTAATTAAGTTAGGTGGGGAAATGCTAAAAACTCCAAAGATTATCCTGAATAACTGAAGGAAAATTAAAAAAAAATATAAAAAAACCTCAAAAGCATAATAGGTTTACATGTATATTAATTCATTCAAATCGGTTCAGCTGTTTCAGCATGAAGTACTAACAAACACAAACACATGAAAATTTTCGTATAAATATATGTAAATAAATAGAGTTTATATCAGAAAGATGGGCAATCTCTAGTTTCTCGCACTCGGAAGTACGTTTTAGATTGAAACAATGAGTATGACATAAGCGAATAATTGACGATTGTAATATCCGGCCATTCACAACGCAATTATACCCGCTTTACCAAGGGCTTGGTTAATATGAACCTAGCTTGTCTAGAAACATATTTCTATTTTCTACTTATATTTTATTCAGTACTTTTAAAAGTCCTACTGCTGGGCATAGGCCTCACTTCACAGTGGGATCAGGCCATAGTGATCCTGGATGTAAATTTCATGGCTATTCCATGGCAAAATGGCCTGATCCCCTCGCATTAAAGGGATGTACTAGCACATGTATGGAATTTTAAAGGCTACACCAACCAAGTAAGCAGACATAGTCGGATAAACGAAATTAAAGATTATAAAATTGTTATATCACATATTATCATGACAACATTTTACAAGATAATTTAGGAACAATTTTATCATTTGATAATAAATATCTTGCCACTGGCATTGAAGTTATAACGTAACAGTAGTATCAAGATAGGTACTAAAAAATCGATATCTGTTACAGTCTTCAGAGTTCTGTAGACTTTTTTTAATTTAAATTTTAGTATAAAAGTATATTTACCGACTTCAAAAACAAAGTTATTCGTCTTAAAGTGACTGTTATCCACACAATTCAAATCAATTTTCTTGTTAATTGCTGCCAAAGGTAAAGTTGAGTACCGATTACTTCGCCGTTACGTCGAAAACTATTATACTCGAGACTCGTTTGCGTGTCGTTGCCAATGTGTTACTCCTTTTTTCACTATTGGGAAATGTATTAACGCATACCACAAGTTTATTTGGAACTCACCGATCAGAAAAGTCAGTATTACCCCTAAAACCTCCGCAAGTGCTCCGAAGCAAATCACCACCAATGGGGTTGCCTCAGTTTGTTTGAACGCGCTAATCTCAATAACTACTAATACGATTTGAAAAATTCTTTTTGCCTAATCGAACTACGCGGGTGAAGCCTCGGGATAACGCTAGTTAAGATTTTAACGAGAGGGTGCTCTATGTAGTCATAACAACATGTAATGTAAGCACAGGATTAAGATTTAAGTTATTTTTACTTTACAACATACTCGTACCTCGATAATTACAGTTGAAGCTAGAAACGATCTGTGTTTATCACCTAATTTGTTAAGACATGGTGAAGTAAAGAAGGCATTAATCTAAAAATAAAAACATTCTGATACTTATGTCTCTATTTAGTGGAAGAAACTTTTAAAGAAATTTAACTATACAAGGAAATACATTGTCTTTTTTAACCGACTTCCAAAAAGGTGGAGGTTATAATATGTTTTCGACATAACTATTGTGGATAGTATTTTGAAAGCTATATTATGAAAACGCAATCTAAAGTTTAGAATCATACTGACAAAATATTGGCTTGAATCACTTTAGTTGGACTTCCTTAAATTTTAACTAGCAACCTTCCCTCGGTTTCTTGTCTAGGTTTTAACGTTGAGTACAGGTTTCTCAGAGGTGAGAAATAAAAAATACCCTATATACCTACCCGGAAAACCAGCTATCTTCATACCAAATTTTATCAAAATTTGTCCAGACGATTTCTCGTGAGACAGACAAACAGACGAAAATTCTAAAATCTATATATTTTATCGTTTCAATGAGATTTTCAAAAAATATTCGATATAGAAACTCGACTCAGAATTTTATTATTTGCATAGATTTAAATTTAGCAATGTACCTTTACAATGGTCCGACTTACTTCTCGACTTACAAATAGACGGACTCAACACAATGGCAAGGCTTTTGCCTTTTGCCTTTTGCCAACGGAACTCTAAATTATACATAACAATCGACTTCCTTTTTGTAAATGGTATAAATTATAATTAATGCTTTCTTAGATTTACCATCTTCTCGGATTTTATATTTATAACGCTTCTATTTTACAATTTATTTATTTATAGGAATGAAAACAGTATTATGCATAATATGCATTTTTGATAAAAATATAATTTACAAATATTTATTAAAATATAGTGTCTACTAAATAAAAACGGTGACAAAGTTCGAAAAGATAGTATCACATTTAAATTATAATTCTTAGAAAGTACTAATAATCCTGAAGGTTGTTAAAACAACTAAATTCTATATAATTTTCACTTTTCTTTATAAAAACCACCATTAAATACTCATTTTCCAAGTCGGTTAAAAGCCAATCAACTAGACGCTCTGTATGTCCCCTATTCTTTCACCTCTATACCAAACTGACTTTTTCCTTCCCACTATCAGTCATATACCAAAACAATAAATTCATTGCGCGTCTTGCTCCAGTTAATGCAATGCCCTCTCTTCAAAAGAGGTAATGTACTTTATGTAACTTTTACTTTTCAATAGCCACAGTTTTAACGATATTTGGTAGTTGATTCCAAGAGAACACGTCATAATGTTTAAACGCCCACTAGCTATAGGACGTGCGCGAGAGTCGATAAATTAAATAACCGTTTCTACGTACTAAAACTTTTCTTTGGGCAAAAATTTCATGTATTATTTTGTTTTTCTGTCAGATTCAGTGATTGTTATCGAGTTTTTAGTGTACATTTAGAAAATAGTGATTTTTTGTGTTTTTTCTTACTAAAATGATTTAAAGTTATCCAAAATGAATGATATGTGTAAGTATTTTGTTTATGGCCTAAGTAGCGGTTAACTGGGTCGAAATGGTTAGTTGGATTTTAAGCTTTAACTTGGTATGACAGAGTCTAATTTTGTTTGTAGAGCATCATTTAAAAATGGAATGAATTAATTTATAATGTGTATGTTTTTTGTTTTTTTTTATTATTATTATAGGTTTAAGATGTAACAAAGACTTCGTTTCGACTTCAGAAAGGAGGTTGTATTTTTTAATGATTATTTTATCAGTCACTCGTTAGTCGTTCATTAAAAGGAACCGATTTAGATAATTATTTGTTGTTTGAAATCGTCACATACTTCCCTTGGTCCCATTTATATTTGAAGAAATTCACTCCCTAAGGGAACAATAGGGAATGATTGAATTTTCATCTACTGAATATTTCAAATATTTTGCAAGTATATTGTTTAAACTAACATAAAAAAATGTTGGGACATTATTACATACAGCACCATCTAGTTTCCTTGGTATGCTACGAAGCTTGTGTTACGGATACTAGATAGTTGATATACTACATATTATATAAGTTTAAATACAAGTATATTATAAATATAAACATTGAACACCCATGACTGTAGTACAAACATCCGAGTTTAACAAATGAATGCCCCCAGCGGGACTCGAACCCGTGACCGCTGGCGCAAGAAAGTAGGGTCACTACAAACTGCGCCAAGCGTGTCGTCAAATGAAAATAACAAACATTAAAAAACATTTAAAAGTAAAAAAAAATAACAGATTTGTGTTTTCATTTGCTTACTATATATTATATACCTAACTATAAGTTAGAGTATAGACTTATAGATAGCTTCGAAGTCGGTGCCAGCCGAAACAAATCATAACAAAACTTACATCACAAATTGATGTATATTTTGAACTATAACAGTTAGTACATATAAAATAAATTGAAATGTCTGTTTTTTATTTCCAATTAACAGCTTTTCACTAAATGCATATAAAGGTTTTCGGTAACAATAGAAAGAAAATCAATTTTTAATTTTTTTTTGTCGGGATTATCTCTGAAACGGCTGGACCGATTTTGATGGGACTTTTACTTGCAGTTAGCAGTTGTTATAAGAAACTTAGACAACTTTTATTTTATTATAAAATTATAAAAACCGTTTAATTTATTTTAACTTATGCCCAGCGAAGCGGGTCGCGTTTACTATCATTTATATTTAACTTTTTTTTTTAAGTTTTTAGGATTTCTTTTTGAAAAATTGAGACTTATACTAAGTATTTCTATTTAAATAGAAAGCTGAATGCTTACATAATATGTTCATTAATATATTGTTTACATATGCATAAGAATGATTTTTTCCGAAATTAACACAAAACTTTAATGAAATTTTCGCTTATCCCTTCCTTATGAATCACTGTATCTATTGGGAAGAACCGCATGAAAATCAGCTCAGTAGTTTATAAGTTAATCTGTCGGTTGATAGACGTAGAGACAGTCAGACGCAGCATAGGACTTTGTTTTATAATATGTACTACATATATATTAATAGATTTAACTTGATCCTCATTTCTATCACCAAGTCAAACAAGCTCGTTTTAATAAAAGTTTTATTAAACCAGTCTCATACAATACAGCTATCACAATCGCTATCTATAATGACGTTAGATGTTGATAAAACATAATATTTGTATTGGTTTTTACCGATTTCAAAGAAGAAGTATTTTAATCGGGATATTTTTTGTTATAAGGGCGAGTGAAGCGAGCCCTAACACTATCCCAAAACCTGAGCATTTTGTGGTACACTTTACTGAAAAACTATCACGCCTATAGATTTGTGCTTTAACATAATGATTTAATTTCATATCTAGATGTGATATCTGTCAAAAATATAATTTTATAACCATTAAATAAAAAGTAAAATTAAAAATTTTGAAAAAACCCACGGCGGTTAAAAATAATTGAAAAAGGATAAAATAATTTCAAAACCCCTGACTTAAAAATAGTAATTTTATTGTAACGTGAATAATTGGAGATTTTTTTAGCGCTATAATTACACTCTTAATGGGTATGCCATGCCCCTACAGTGGAGAAGATCATCATTTAGATGATAGATACCAATTAATGATGATACTTATTTTTATTTACAGTGAAATTTAACATAGTGATGTCTAGTGACCCTACTTTCTGCGCCAGCGGTCGCGGGTTCGAATCCCGATTGGGGCATTCGTTTGTTGAGCACGAATGTTTGTCCTCCAGTCATGGGTGTATTTAAAATTTATATATCTGTAGTATATCAACTATCTGGTATCCGTAACACAAGCCTCGTAGCTTACCACGGAACTAGATGGTGCTGTTGTAATATTGTCCCAACATATTTATTTATTATGAGTATGTATGGTAGAACGTTACTAATGTCGTAAATCACAATAGAAAATGTATCGAGTCTTAACCATGAAAAATTTTTAATTCTTAGAAAGTAGTGTGTTTCAAATAGGTAATAGCTAAAAGCAAATCAAATTCGTATTAAACTTTTTATCGATAATGGCTTTTATGCAGTGTCTATTGGAAATCGTGAAATGAATTGTTTTCTTTATATTGACGACACGTTAGGCTCAGTTTGTTGTGACCCTATTTACTGTGCCAGCGGTCGCAGGTTCGAGTTCCGCTGAGGTCATTCATTTGTATGATGAGCACGAATGTTTGTACTCACTGTTTATATTTATAAGTAGTATGTATGTATTTATGATAGTTATTATTTCTATCTAATATCCATAGCAAGCTTCGTAGTTTCTATACTTCCATGGAACAAGATGGTGCTTAATGTGTTAAATGTCTTACCTAAGTACCTATTTCTTGTATTTATTTACATCATGTAGAATCATTGCGTTTAGCTACTATCATATCATCGTGGAGTGTCACCACTGCACTGTTTTATATGTAGGTAGTAGGTACTTCACGAATTACATAAGCAAGTGTTAGTAAAAAGAATGCCCAAGGATGGTGCCATTAATTTCCAAAAAGGTATCAACGACAATGTTTGCAGATAATAATAATAAATAAATTGTATAAGTTGGGACATTTTTTACAACAGCGCCATCTAGTTCCGGGGTAAGCTACGAGGCTTGTATTACGGATACCAGATAGTTGATATACTATACATATAAATTTTAAATACATAAATAATATAAATATTAACACCCATGACTGGAGAACAAACATTCGTGCTCAACAAATGAATGCTTCCAGCGGGACTCGAACCCGCGACCGCTGGCGCAGAAAGTAGGGTCACTGCCAACTGAGCCAAACATATCTTTAAAATAAATATATAAAGAATACCTAGCATCGGATATCTAGTTGGTTAGGTAAATAATATTTTCACAATAAAAATATGTACGCTTTCAATTCACATCGCTTTCTTTCGTAACAAAATGCATGACTGTCATATAAATATTAACTGTCGTTTCATGTATTTATGCTACTCGAAACTTATAATAAGTAAGTCGTCAAGGAGTGTGTGAACTTCTACAGGGTACTGAACGAATCTCACATTTATAATAGTATTTGTACATACTAATTAATAAACTTATTTCGGGAATCTATGAATCTGAAAAACGCGCTAGTGCATAAGTAATATCTATACATAAAAATAAAATTATCAAACTAACTGACTTAATGCATTTGAAATTATACTTCGGTACTCGAAATTGGTTGAGCTGATTTTAACGGGACTTGCAGACTACTTACGTGCAGATGCTAAGGAGCTGATAAGGAGTATTTAAGGCTACTGTTATATTAGAAAAAGAAATAGAATTCCGTTCAAGAAAGGATATTATAACGTACCTTGGGACGCAGTAGAGCGCAGCGTTAGCTAATTCGCTAGTGTTTATCATAAAATTATAATACATCAAAGGACAACGCACGTCATGATAACCGTATTATGTTTAGGCAATATAAGTATTTAGTATATTATCTATTTGGTAACTTGATACGTTATAACAGTTAGTGATTCCCACACAAAACAAACAGTTTTGAAGTTTTTGATTTAGTATTTTACCAGTTGTTAACAACTTTTGATTTTCCAGCTGTTTCTTTGGAGTTTTTCTATTTTTTTATTATACATACTAGCCATTTATCGTGAGCCGCGGGTTCCGCTAGTTAAATTAAGAAAAACTCGACAAACTATTCTAAAACCTTCCTCAAAAATCACTCTTTCCATTGGTGAAAACTGCATGAAAATCGTTGCAGTAGTTTTTGAGTTTTACGCGAACAGACAGACAGACAGACGCAGCGGAGGACTTTATTTTATAATATGTAGTGATAAACTATTCCTGATACACCAACATTAGATAAAAAAAACGGTCCAGCCGATTTTTAGATTTTGCGAGACCAATTAACAGTAATTGATTTTTATTTATGTAGAACATATTAGGAGAATTGCAAATGAGTTAGAATTTTTGATTACTCCAAATAAAAATCAAATAAGTTCGACCGATTGCCGATGTTTAAACGTTCACGGAAAAACTTTCGTGTTTATTTATTTTTAAAATAGTCTGTCAGAAAATATGTTTAGTAGTTAATTCCAAGAGGATACTCCAAGATATATGACACATTTTTCGGCCTAATTTCAAGCAGCAAATAATTAATATCTTTAATTTTCAATGTTATTGTTATGGGTTTTGTTACTCCCAACATGCAAGCAGTGTCTTCCTCAATGAAATTCCTTTGAAGTCTGTGCTATAACCGTCTAGAAAGTTCCGGGTTCCGTTAGCGCTCGTTGCGCATAAAACTGTAGTCAATTTTAACGGGATAATATATTTGAGTAAACGGTTTAACTATTTTTATGAACTATTTTATACTAGACTAGTGGTTTGCCCCCGCTTCGCTCGACTGCGTCCTGTCTGTCTTTATTTTTAATATTATTTGGCTGACGCTCTCCTTTTGACTTCCGTACAAAATAATTTACTTTTTATTTTCTATGTAGGCACTACTTGATACCATATTTTGGTATCAAATAGCAAAAACATAGGATTTACATGATCTTATAAGGTTGTTGCGGTCATAATAGAAACCATCCACAATTTTACCCGCTTGAGGGATGATCTTTATGTACTTAACTGAGAAATTCACATAGCCAAGGGGTTGCTTCACACTCCACCCCTGTCCCCGTCCACTCTGCGATCAAAGAAGTACCTAAAGGAACCTGCATGGCCACCGCCAAACAAAATGAGTTATTCCAAATAGATTTTCACAGATTCAATTAAATTGTCTATATACGTAGTAGAAAAACTATATAAAATCATCCATTAGAAGTAGAAACGCAATACTTTCTATATCGAAAGTCTACGGGAAGTAATGGAACACCCGACTGTTAACGTGGAGTGAACACTTTCTAACGTATTGTATTACGATTATTAACGTTTTCATGTTTCACAAGATTTTGTTATTATTTTTATATGAGTTCAAAAAAAATTGGAAATTATCGTATTTTGTGGTGTATTTTTTTATATGTGTTGCGCAATGATATCGAACTATTGAAATGATCTCAACGAGACTATTACTTAATCATTACTTTATTATATTATATATAGTATTCGCCGCGTCTGTCTGTCTGTTCGCGATAAACTCAAAAACTACTGCATATATAAAAATAGTTTTTATTCCTATTAGGAAATACCTACGTTTTTGAGGTTTAAGCTTTTAATTTTTTTTATTTTATTTTTAAGTTAACAGTAATAACTATGCCTCGCTTCGCTAGAGATTGTCATTCGTGAAATAAAAAAGCAACCCTATGCCACGGGAACCGTACATTGTTCCGGGACAAAATGGTAACTTGAAAAGTGCTAATCCATCTCTGCGCCTTTCATCTAGACGTTCTGTCCATCAACTCGAAGTTCTGGCGTGATTTAGTAACAAACATACATCCAAACAAACTTTGTTTACTTAAGAATACTATTTATTTTGTAAAATTTTGTATACCTTATTAGATGGATCTCATCTATTTTTTATTTTTGTAACAGAATATATTTGTAATGGGGAGAACATTCCTTGGCTACCGGCATTCCTCAACGTTACTATCACTACATAGTATAAAACAAAGTCGCTTTCTCTGTCTATATCCCTTTGTGCGCTTAAATCTTTAAAACTACGCAACGGATTTTGATGCGGTTTTTTTAATAGATAGAGTGATTCAAGAGGAAGGTTTATATGCATAACTAGCGGATCCCACGCCTTTGCCTGTGCTAAATCTAGGAAAAAGGCCGAAGCGAAGCGAGGGCGAGTCGCTAGTAGAAGTATAATATATCAGAGTGTCCATAGACGATGTTTAGTTAAACAAAGTTTTTTTTTAATGAAAAAAAAAATTATAAAAAAAAATCGGTAGACAAGGGAGAAAATAATCCTCAAAATCCTTACATAAATTCCCATCGAAAGACAAAAATATTGTGACCATTTTCATTCAAAAGATTGATTTACTATACCCTTGACAGAGACTCGGTAATTCAATGCCGAGTCGCTTATGCGATGGTAGCGATTTGTTCAATTGCCTTCAATTAAATTATGAGTTATTTATAACTTATTTAGTTGATGTAAAATTTTTGGCCGACTTCAAAAAGGGTAACCTATTCCGGGTGTATACTGTATATTTTTTGTTTAATATGTTTTTAATGAAATATGTGAAGTTACATCATGGAATGTCAGATAAACATAAAAAACCTTGAATACTTCTTATATTGATTGAAAGATAAATCCTCCCTATAAAAAAAAACCTATCCAACATTGAAAAGCATGAAGACGATTTGTGTTATCCGTCTTAATTATAAAAATTATCCGCTATAATAGGCCAAAAAACTGTCAGTGTCAGAAAGATTTTTTTTCTATCTGAAAACGCGTCACGAAGAAATCACTAGTCTGATTTCGATAAAATTATAGCTAATTAATAATCCGGGCAGAGAGAGGGTCCTTCAAGTTCGCGTTTTATTCATAGCAAAAAACTACATAGTAGTCGAGATGATAATATCTTCCTTTTTAGATAGTGTAACATTAAGCGAAATAGCTGTTTTGGGGGTTATTGCACTGAGTATTGCTCCGTGACTTGCGTGTTCTCAGTTTTTATGGGTATGAATGACTTATTTTTTTACGTATAAAAATTGTTACTTGTCTTTGTTTATGTGTCCTTCAAACTGGCAATATTAATTTTACTCTAAATGATTTTTGAATTATTAACGGGATGAAGAGTGATATTACAAATAAACATCTTTGATAAATACCGCCAAATGCAAGGGTTGTCAAACAAAATATCAATTTCACTGGCGTTAAAAGCCTGACGCTGAACTATCCTCGAACACACAGTTATTAAGGTGGAACATGCTAATGCTAATATTAATTTTTATTTAGTATCGAAACTATAATTAAGTAGATTAATGTCGCCTTCTAATGTTTGAGATTGGTTTGTTTTTTCTTGACTTACTTAAAGAAAACGTGTAAAAAAGAATATATAGCTCGGTTGTCACATGAATAATCGAAGAATACTCAAATAAAACCATAGAAAAATGCTAGTATCTACATAATTTCACAGTTAATCTGATTATTACGGTATAAGGAAGTCTATATGCAATAAATGCTCGATCGATCTAGCAGACTATAAAGATTTTTTACGCTTCATATAATCTTGTACGTTAGCATGAAAGGTTTGATGTAATGCTTCGCTTGGGTGATACACAGGTTTATAATATTATTATGAAAAATCCAATTCAATTATTATTTCTTTTTAATTTTACTACTGGCAATGTATCAACTAAAATTTATCAAAACACCAGTCTTCATAGAATGGAAAGGACACATTATAAATAAAATAGAATAAATGTCCCGTTGATCTTTTTAAAAATACTTTTTTCTAAAATATGTATTGCCAGAAAAAATAATGTGTTTGTTGATATATGTTTTGTGTTTTTAAATGTATGAACACCGTTGTGAAGTTGATAATTTATTTAAAAATATATTTATATTTATACACTGTACTGTATTATATAATTGCACTAAAATTAAGCTCTGTATATATGTATGTAGAAACTATATTTATCTGTGAACGAAGGCGTTCCGACTTCCGGTCTAGACGTATTGGGCGAAGCGGAAATGATTACGAATGCAATAAACCCATAGACAACTGTATATTTAAACGGCTTGCAACGACTGATTGTTTCCAACAATTTTAAACTGTAGCAACTCGAAAATAATAATGGTCTTAAAATAAATAAACACGCTTGTAACATAATTAAAAGGTAATGTATGGAGTTCTTCGAAGAGTCACCTATTCATTAAAAAGTACCATTTAATCCACAACTTTGAAGGTAACATAGCATTTAGCATACCCCCGAAAAATACAAACGAACTGACTACCTCTTACTTTTTGAAGTCGGTCAAAAACCCAAGTCCTCCACATTGTTTCAATCATCGCTAAGTGAGTTGAGAATGCGTTGGCATAACATAACGCGATGAATCGAGCAGTTTCAGCTTCACTGATGACAAGATAGTGAGGATCGATTTTGTTGTCGATGAAATTTGCTTATCGATATATAAAATTTATTAAATATTGAAACGGTTTTTTATTTATAAATCATAATTATGAAAAATGGGCTTAATAATTCATAAAATTACTTTCCTCGTCCTGCGAAAGTCTTCGCCTTTTCTCTCTAACTTGCAGATATTTTCATGGTCTTAATATCATTTGAATTACTTACAAACAAACAAATTCCAAAAGTTAATACAGCCTGTATTTAAGGAATTACACTAGGTTCTAATTTTTTTTATATTTAAAAATAAATAATACTTATGTTTAGAATAAGATCGATATATTTCAAACCCATCTCTAGTTGGTCAGACAAAGCAATTGCTCTATCTCATGCAAAAGTGGATTACTGACAAACGACGGTCGGTGAACGATTTCATTACAGTCTGTCTTCAACTTCACATTAGTGTGTGTTCGCTTTCGTCATTTTTAATCTGTTTTTGTTTCTTTTTTCATAAAATTAATGTATAATGTAATCTTTTCCGTTCATTGCAATTGCTCTCGACTAAAATTATTAAGCACATAGTATAGAATTGAATTATTTTTAATGCTATTCAATATTTATACTTTATAATAAATTTTGATTTCTTATCAAATCAGAGGTCTTATTGTAGAATACAAGCTACCGCTTGAACAAAGCGTTTAGTCAGGTCTTTACATAAGTTTTCTTATTAATATTTAAAATACAAGAAATATATTTACTTGGCCAGTGTTTAGGTAGACGACACACCCTTATGTGGACTTAATTTTTTTCCATTCTCAATTACATATTATGTAGGTACAAGTTAAGTTTTTAAGATTCTAGGTACCTACATAATTCGGCTATAATAACTGTTCTACTTAACTTGCCAATTTTTATAATGACGTATTATACTCTAAACTCACTCTCGATCCGCTAACACCGTTTTTACTTGATAGTGGGTTGTATTATAATGTGTATTCGTATGACAATGACATAACTCCTGCTGCATAATTTAGTCCAAATCACTCTCCAGCTCTTTAATTATCTCTACACAAAAATTGCGCAAATTCGTCGCCATATTTTGACGTGAGAAAAAGACAAGTAAACAAACATTTATAATATTTTATAGTATCCTTGTATAGTATGGACTATGTATATATATAGCTACGTGTAGTTTCAGTGTCTCCGACTCCAAATAGAAATACGCAAGAACCATTTTAACCCTACCCTAGACTCGAACCGAAGATCCTTTAAAGACTGTGTACATACCTAATCTAAAATGCGATAAGTAAAAAGTACTTTACATAGGAGTGGCAGATGTTTTGTTAAAAATATTACTAAACCGGTTGCCATTATGAGATTTAGCATTCTTGACTAGAATACTTAGTGTGGAACAAGTTCTAGTGTCGTATTTATTTAATTTCAATGTAAAACACTGGCTGGTTTGATTTTAAAAATAGGACTTATCTAGACTTAAGTTCACTTTAAGCCTTTTAATCTTTGCCACACTTACATATAACTTGAGAACAACTCTACCGATTTCATTCGTATTTTTTAAAGTTTTCCAATTCTTTGTAGAAGGTTCTTATGGAAAGAAAAATTAAGAAAATTGGCTGGAAAATTGAATTATTGCGGAAAAGTTAACGACATTTAAAATTTCGCGCGATTAACAGGTAACTTCTGTTGTCACGAATAAAAATTGTATAATCTACAAACCTATTATCATGTTTGCTGATTTTTCAATCGCTAATGGCGGTGATTAATGAAATTATATTTCATTTTTCTTTACTGCCGATTTTTATAATTATAACTTATATTAGTAATGTTTTATTCCTGATCGGACCCCATGGCAATAGCAATTATTTAAACCACCGTCAAATTTCTTTTTATGGCAGTTGTTTAAAAATATTAGTGACTAGCACGCGTTGACACACCCTAATACAAGCTGCTGCAAGTTTTTTACCATTAACGATAGTTGCACGCGAGGTTGTTTTCTCATAAACATTAGGACTGTTTACATGGAACACACAATATTTTGTTATATACTAGCGATTTATTCGCGCTTCGCTTGGGTGTACCAGTAGTACGTTTTACTTCTTTTGAAAGGAACGCTAATTATTTTTCTAAATTATAAATGAAACTATCTTTTTGGGATTTTTTCCCGGATTTATTTAGATTTTTGGTTCCCGACGTTTTGAATGGAGAGACGAAAAATAATATCGCTGATGCATGGACGTATTAACTAACGGACCAGTCATAAAATACAAATGCATGAAAACACTTTCAACCATTTGAAGTATAACGCACACAAAGAATTGACACAATACATCAAAATTCACTCTAATGCTAGTGCTTGAACGTAGTCGATAAAATACATACATCAATGACATTTTAAATATTAATAATAAATATTGTTTGATTTTTCGCCGACAATCAAACCCAGAACGTTCGAATGGGAAAGAAAAGGCGTATCATAAATAAGCTGTAAGGCAAAGAAAATAAAGGGAGAATAAAGATGGGGTAAGCTTCCGGTATTTATATTTTAATTATACTAAAATAAGCAGGACATTGTTATGAACTTTTTACTCAATTATAGTTATTATAGACTTCAAATTTTTTGTTAAGAATTTTTTTTCTCTTTCGAGAAGGATCCCTAGGAAATCTAAAATTTTGTGTAATTTATGTGTTAAAATAAAATAAAAATTAAGTACACATACTAATTATAATTTTTGCATTTATAATGTTTTTATTTAATTATAAAAATATTATTATAAATTTATTGTCATCAGATTGTAGGATACTGCGATAAAAGTATTTTATGTTATTGTACTGTACAAATAACATCCATTATTCGCTTAGTTATTTCGTCAAATATCGATATATTTTTCGACATTGTCAAGCACTAGTCGATGTCAAATGGACTTACTCGACAGTTCTGTCATTTGTTTTGAACGGTATAATCCAGCCATTTTATGATGGTTGTCAGATGTCAACAATACATAGATATATCGACTATATTTAACATAGTTGAATAATACGAAATTTTATTTTACATTTACTTAAATTTTGTGATAAATAACATTAAATGTAATAAAATATATTACTTACAAGTGAAAAGAAATAGTGCTGCTTCCGCTGCTATAGTTTTTACACCATCTAATAGAACATTTAGTCATTTTTGGGAGATGTTTTGTTGACAAGTAAGTGCTTGAGACTGACGTAAAATCAAACGGCCAGGCCTAAAATATCCTGATTACTGTCAAGGCCGGTAAAGGTACGTCCGCTTATGTGTCTCGTCCATTAGTTAATACGTCCATGCGCTGAAGTTATTCCTTATATAATGAGCAATCTGTCAGTAAAAGTCGATTCCAATTTGTTAGAGCCGATTCAGAGACTAGCCAAAACAAACATACACAGACACTTGATTTTTTTTTTCTTACGATTACCATGTAGTTTATACATTTATTAAGAAGCTGCTATTTTGACATAACAGATTTCGATTTTATTTATCTGTATAGTTGTATAGATAAAAAATATTTTCAAACACGCTTTATTATTTTCGACATCCTTTAAATGTTCAGTGAAATATACATTACGTTTCGTATATCTTTCCTTAAACTATAAAAGATGTTTGTTTGTTCGTATATGAATTTGTAAATATTCGTACTAACTAATATTACTAATAACTAAGCACAGCGCCTGTGTTGTGTCAAAATAATAAAAAATGTAATACTTTGTAATTTTGAAAGTGAAGTCGAAGAAGTAGCAATCTCTAACATACTTAATTGTTATTAAAAATTATTATAGCTCATAAAATATTATGACATCTCGTGAAACGTAGAGATGACAGGTGACCTTTTAAGCGAGAAACTTAATACCTATCAAGTTTTCTCACGATCCCAATTTGTAACTTTCGAGGTAAAATATAGGTATGTGTTAGTAACATCAATCTTTCTTTACTTCATCTTGCTGCTTTTGAAAGGTTCGTGAATAGGAAAAACACAGTAATATAGCTTATACATCAGAATAACACAACTACAATACAGGCTACAATTTATAAAGATTCCATTATTCCACTAGAATTTTAATATTTGCACTAAAATTTGTTAGTATAATATAACTTACTTTTCGGGAAATGGCTAAGGTCAGGGTGGTCGGATTTGTCAAGAAATGACACATTCTAATTACGAAACCGCTTAATTCAGTAAATGTATATAATTGAAAAGACTTGCTTTTAAAAACATAATATCCGGTATGGCTTACTCTACAGATTTTCATACCATTGTTACATGATTTGCAATGTAAATCGTGCCAGTTAAGCACAGATTACTTTGCCAATTTAACGTAAAATAGAGAAGCCCGGTATTTTTATCGGCCATTTTTAATTTTGATTTGTCTATGGTTTGGTCCTTTTACGATGTATTGAACTAGTCCTTGAATAGTATACACACTATTAATACAATGTACAATATAACCTAAAATGCTATAATTTAGCCTTGTTAATATAATTTTAAATCTATTATAATAGAACTAAATAGAGTATAATAACTTTAGGAAATGATGAAAAATCATAACTAATTAATGGAAGAATAATTATTTTATTAAATATAATTCAGCACTGAGCTTTTTCTTTTTTGTGTAAGTATTTTTTTTATTTAACCTTTTTTGTTTGTTTTTTTAACACTTGTTGCACTAACATGTTTTCCTACTAAATTATCATAAGGAAATTAAATTGCTTACAAACATAAAATATTAGATCACCTTGAATTGGACTATTTTGTGTAACAACTAAGTTGTTATTGTTTCTTTTACAGCGATTTGCCCGATGAAGAGGATAAAAAATCACCGGTGCTCCTTTTAGGAGTAAACAAAATCTCCGATTCCCCGTTCTTTGTGAGGCGACGAATTGCAGACTCCCATTCATCTGGATCCATAAGATTTTTCCGTCCCCCAAAATCTAAATATACTAGAGGCCTAAATGGAGATGAGAGACTTGAAAAGATCAGACAAGACCTCCTCGTTCACAAACACAAACCAGATACCTACATTCCAAGACCCAGCCATGAAGTTTCCTTAGAGCCAGAAAACCAACCGTGCATAAAACTAAGCTGTGTGGGTAATTGCATCTGTGACAGAAAAAAGTCCTCGTCAAACAGAGGCTCTTTCTCATTCCATAGACCGGAAAATAGACAATCGTCATTATGCTCATCAGAGCCGTATGGCTCTAATAAAAAAGAAGAGAGTGACATAGAGTTCAAGTACACAGAGCACATTCCAGATGTTCAACCATCTAGCAGCAAGCAACATTCTTACAACGTTACGCCAAAATCAGTAGAAAGAAGACATTTTTTACTCGATCTCAATGAGAGATTCCGGAAAACTCTAAGCTTGGACTCTCGTAAAGTGGAAACAAACCGCACTTTGAGCATCCCCAAAGAGACTAGACCTAAATCTCTTGTGAATACCGGCAACATTTGCGTGCAATATAAATCTGGTGACCCTTTCCTACCGTCAAATATTGACAAAGCCAGCCAACCGAAGAAAAAGCGAAAATCATTTTTCTCATTAGATACATTTTTCGATTCAAAAAAGTCAGACACATCATCCATAGACGATTACGTTTCATCAAAATACAAACGTTTCGAGTTAGAAAGCGATGACTCACCGCTCTTCCGACGATCTAACGGGGAAAAGACGCCCGATTTGCTAAATCTGCCCGTCATCATCGATTCTGTGCGGAAAAAGCAATCCGACACGAAAAGGCAGCTAGAGAAATTGGAAAATCATTTCTATAAGAGTTTAAATAAGCGTACAGTTATCGACGCCATACCAGCTGACGCGACTGACGCACAAGGCTCAAGCTCACATTCCAATCACTTATTCATTTACGACGATGACGTTGAATACATAGAGCCTATTCGAAGTAATTTTACAAGTCAAAGTACTTTGATATTAGATAAACACAACCCTGGAGATGGCACATTGAAGCCTGACTCTATTTTAACTATAAATACCGATGAAACTGACATAAAGCTTCCAAATTCGGCTTCCCCAAACGATGTAACATCGAATGATTTGGATAGCATAGGACCATACGAAATAGAGGTGAAGGAGTCAGATTTAAAGAGTTGTTCAAAGAAATTAGTTGTCAAAGTGATGGATAAGTCAATAGATTCTATAGGAAGTTGTTCGCTGGACGTCGACGCGAGTACTGATTTCTCAGGTAAATTTGTGTGTCGTGTGAGCATGTTTTAGTTACGTATATTGCAGATTATATAAAACAATAGTTTTAGTTTTTCTAAAGAAAAAAGGTTTTAATGTTTTTTGAGAAATAGTTTTTTTTTAAATAAATATAATCTATGGACTAAATAAAGTCTGCAATATACTCGTACATTAACTGTCTAGTGATGATTCCGTGCATGGCGGTGTAATTGAAATTTAATTTTCATATTATTTTCATAATAAAATATATCTTAATTTTTATTTCGTTTTACTTTCACCTTTCATTTTAATGCTTTTCGTGATGTTCAGTTTCAGCATTTTTATTTTATTTTATAGCTCGATCATTATACAGAGTAACTTTCTAGTAATATCTTACAGATAATAAACGTTCAATTTTCCATTATTATTAACTACTTCTCATTTTATTTCCTTATACTTGTGTAGTTAGGTATTGTTGTGATATATCATAATTTTTTAATTCTTTTCTATTATAATAATAATTGTTATTAAGGTCTAGAATGTTTCATAACATAGTCTGTCTTATCGTAAGTTTAAATAACTGTTTAGTAATTACTCGAGGTCCTTAAACTGATGCTTTTATAATTGAAAAATATTATAAAACCCCCAAAAGAAAACGTAGGTGTACATATAATAATATTTTACTATTTGTAAAACTGTTAATGAACAAAAATAATAGTTAATTTAAACAAAAATTAAACAAATCCTTTTAATTAAAGAAAAAATAAATAATTTTACCATGTATCTATTGCAGAACTAATAAAATATATAAGACCAGCGCTTTACAAAAAACTACCATTATTGTGAATAATTGTAAGAACAAAATTCAACATTTCTAACTACATAAACATGTAGACGTAGCTTTTATGACATCTATCTAATAACATATATATAAAAACGTACGCGTTATATTCTGTTACATATATTGATTTCTCGAAACTAATTTAAATAAGAAAAAAATTTTTGCCACCTGCCAGTACAGCTCTGGTCCAATAACTTCATTGGTTATAAATTAGCTCGTATTTTGCATAATCTATATGCATAACTAACGATTATTATGCAAATTGTCTTAACATCGATGTGTGTAATTGTTTGATTCAAATTGTTACGTTCAGAAATAAAATATTATGAATATAATATCTATTATACGTAACTTCCTTAGACATGTCGGCTTCTTTGTTGTAGTTTTCGCTAGTAGGTAATAAGAAAATACATATAATTAATTATGACTAATTATCTTATAATTATGCAATATTATTATCTAATGCTGCATTAAAACTAAAGTGCAATGAACGTTTAATAGCATTCGTCTAAATACGAACTTCGCAAATAAAAAATGACTGTCTAGAAATTGTTTAGGTCACTAAAATGTAATATTTAAAACGATTCGATTCTATTTTTAATAAGAAAGACATTTTATATTCAGAAAAAATCTCATAATTAGTATAATCTTATCTTATATTTGATGGAAGTAATTAAAGCCGTTAGCTTTAAATGTATATACATATTTTAATTATGATTACATACTAGTGCATTTTAATTTTTATTGAAAAATTCCCACGTTCGAATTACAAATAATATAATTACGTTTCTTTCCACGCTATCTGTTTAACATAACTTACCTCTATTTACATTCTATCGTGTAGCAAAATTAAACTTACTTTAAATTTTATCTCAGTATTTCTTTAATTCAGTTTATTTCGTTTACTGATCTCAATAAATAATACATATAACCGAAATATGGGAAGGCTTTCAATAACGTTGAATTATATATTTGACCTTTGTTGCTTCATACCTTCCTGCATAAATTTACCACGAAAGGAGTCAGTCAAAGACACTTGTAATTAATAATATCTTAATATATTTTTAAACCAAAGCAAGCGCCAAGAGTATATGTCACACTAAACAGGCACAGGATGACGCAAGTGGTATCTAGAACACGATCACCTAAATTATTCTGTAAAACAAACGTGTTGAAACACATTTACAGACAGGTTGTTTATCTATTAATAGAACAGTAGGTAAATTAATCAATAAATACTCTCCACACTATATTAATTCTTAAAATATCTAATCATAAGTCAAAAGTAAAACATAAGTCAGGTAAAATTTCAAAACGTCAAGCATGCCCACGAAATAACCCAATTTGCCTATTATAAACACTATTGCCTGTGTTTACATAATAAATGTAAAAACGTTGCAAAACTGCCGATGGATAAGGAGATCCAAGGTTATTTTCTTCTTAGTTTCGTACCAAATATATTGACGTTTGCTCATGCGGGCACACAATTAAAATCAGTATAAAATATGATTTTAATATTTGGGTCATATATAGAAATTGCATACAATGCAAATTGAAAATTGCATATTGCAAACAAAAGATCGCATACACGCTGTCACATTAACACATCGGCCTCGATTCTACCTACGCACTTCTCACTCGTTCGGTCATTGGCGTCCAAACACTTTACGGATACGCTCGTACACATAACAGCAGCTATTTTATAAGTATACATAAATATAATAAAATCTATGTGTAAATTGTTCTGTGAATGAATAATAATAAAGAAGATTCACGCTCGCCGACCGTGAAACGGAACGAGACCGGCCGTAACTTGTCCTGCCAGAGGGTGACGTCTCGGAAAAAAATAAAAAAGTGACATTTGTGACGAATTCTGTCGAAATATCGTTTTGTAAATTTTACATAGTGATTAAGTGATAAAATATTATAATTTATTTAAATTAGCCGTTCTTAACTATTGTGTCATTTGTTTCTGTGGTTTTTCTAATACCGGTAAGTAGTAATTTTTACTTAGTTACGTTTCAAAATAAGTTATGACTACCTCGGTTTTCCTTAAAAATCTAAACATGTTCGTCATCAAGTTTATTTATTTATTATTCCGATTAAGATGAATAACACGATTACTATAATAAAACGTGCACGTAGTCTTCGTCATTGCTCATGGATTCCTTTTTCCATAACAGGTCGTGTATTTTATTACGATATTATTTTATATTACAATAAAGTTCCCGTTTGTTAAATAATAAACTCCTGAGAAAAATACCAAAGTATGATGTAATGCGACATTATAACATAACTTTACAAAGAATGCAATATATATTTTGTACTATAGTATAGCTGTAATGCCTTGTGTAACTTAAAAAGGCAAATCCGTAATCATATAAAATATTTAGAAGATTGTATCTTTAAAAGAGTTATGATGGTTTTTATGATTGTCAGTTCATAAGTAAAACGATAACTAAAATGTGGAAGAATAATTATATAATTATATTTTTAGTTAGTTTAGTTCTAGTTATTTTCTTTAACATACTCCTTTAATGTGCAAGGCATATGATACATTTTCAAAGTTGGCAATGCACCAACAAGGTCAAGGCAAGATGTATTACTAATATCCTTTATGCACAAGACAAGTTTTTGCATGGTCCGTTAAATTAATTTGTTTAATGCAGAATTGTTTAATATTGAAATCAGACATTATTTTGTTTTTATTGCAATTTTTCTTGCAAAATATTTAAAACTTACTCTATATTTTTGTTTTAATAGCAATGTGAGTGACACAGAATTAGAGATAATGACAATTGAATTGAAAATTTAAATTAAAACTTATTAATAAATTTACTGTAAACTAAACTAAACTTATAATTTCTACCTGAAAAAATGTTAGTTAACTATTGAAAAACTATATAAACTGTCATTATAAAAATACTGTATGAGATAAAAGTAGATAAGTTTTTATTCATTAATATGATAATATGTGATAACCATTATATCTTTAGAATCACCACCAATAATAAATACATAAGATTTCTATTATAAATTATGACTTAAATTATGATGAAATATTACAAAAGATATTTGCTATCATAGAATAAATGCATATTTAGATTTTTTTTCTATAAAAATCAAAACACGAATAGTATAACAAAAACCATGTTTTATTTTACAGTGCACAGTTGATTCATTAGCGGTAGTTAATTATATGTATACTAAATATATTCATCTATTAATATCTGATAAGAATATTTTTTAAGTTGGTATACATTGTATATTAAGTAATTTTTATTATTCTATTTCCTTTACAATTCATTACTAATATTAATGTTATTACTCTATACATGTAATTAAATTTGGAGTCAAATCTGTATATTACATACGGGTTCACTCTAGGTTTAGCGTCAGAGAAGCCACGGATTCCGTTAGATAAAATAAATTAAATTTCTACCTCCTCCTTCTTTGAAGTCGGTTAAAAAGTAGCCTTAGTTACGCCTTATAACATTAGCTATCTGCAAGTGAAAGTCCTGCCGAAATCAGTCCAACTGTTTCAGAGATTACTTGGAACAATCAGACAGACAAAAATTTTATAAATTGGTTTTTTGTTGCTAGTATTGTATATACTTTCATGCAAACTTTTGTGAACTTAGATTGGATTTTCTATTTTTGAAAAATTTATGTTTTAAAGTCGACCAATCTCTCTTATCATAACTATACATTAACACTATCATTTTTCTATTGCTTTATTTTACTTATTATACTCATTAATCACAATATTGACCTTGTGATAACATGTAATCTATTAATTAATCATTTTTTATTTCAAATTCATCCTAATACTATATTTTTTTTGTTATAAGGTTTTGATACTTTAAAAGTTGTTGTGTTAATAAAAATCTAAATGCCTGGAGCTTAGCCACGTTGGGAAGATTAATTGTGAAGAAGAATTCTTAGAGCAAATATTTTTACAATTGTGTATTATCGAAATGAATCAAGTATTTTAAATGTAAACCAACAATGTTTTTGTTTATTTTTACAGATACTACGTCTGGAAGTTTGAATCTCCTCACACCGTCGTCTACTACTAGTCGGATACGGGATTTCACGTCTCGAATACAAGAACGTGTGTCTGCGAATCTCCATCCAAATTTAACGCCTCTAGCGCCAATATCGCCAGCCAGGACCCCTGACGATGCCACACCAACCCCTCGAAAGACAGATAACCTCTTAAAACCCCCGCCAAAGATACACATCGACTCGTCGAGTCATAGGTCGAGAAGTCACCACAAAAAACGTGACGAAAGCCCTCAAAAGAAACCCAGCTACTTAAATCTAGCCTGTTCAGTCAATGGTTACACGAACCTCACGACATATGATTCAAAATTACGACAAGATATCAACAAGAGTCGAGAGGCATCACCTATCAGACCTATAACACACACGTACCAGTATCGTAGCGAAAATAACTCGCTCCTCGTCCCAGTGCCTGTCAGTGCTAACAAACTGTTGGTACCAACCTTTGGACCTCATGATACTAGCACCAATTTGACACCAAAAGCGCCTTCCAAGGCGCACACAGACCCTCAAATAGCATCTCCAATACATGCCTTTATGGCTGCCGAAAATAAACAGTTAAAAAACGATTTTTTAGGCCCAAGCATGACGACAACGAGTCGTCCCTACATATCAAACGAAAGCAAAAACTTCGCAGCATCCATGCTGCATCACACAGATGAGGTAGACAACGCAAAGGAAATGACTTTTAAGTCGAGCTATTCGGAGACCAACTTCCGACAATCTGTTACGACGAATGGCAAAGAAACGAGGTTCACGTCTGAGTCGTATACGATATCCTCAAACGGTGTGTCGAAACGAGTGGAAATCACAAAAGAAAATGGAGAAAAGCTTACCAGTCCTATGAAGAGTTTTATACAGCAGCGAGTTGAACGCTTGTATGGGCCAGGTGCGCTTGCGCAAGGATTCTTTAACCAGAAACGTCATAAAACGAAAAGTGTTGGCGATGATGAAGATCCAAAAGTCCTTACAGAGAAATCTCTCAACTGTCCCAGCGAAAGATTTGTGTCTCCCCGAAAATCTAATGAGAGCTTTGATAGCGAAAACATATACACTAGCCCTAGTCCCGAAGATCCCACAGTGTTACCAGTTCTTAGGCATCTCAGGCCCGAATTTCGTGCACAATTACCCATATTATCGCCAAGGAAGAGCTTAAAATCTGATCTTTCTCCCCAAAAAATGGACGACATTCCTGAACCCAAAAAGACTGAAAAGGACACTAGTGATGTGACAAATGGTGTTTCTGTGATAAATTTAGATGATTCTGTGAATGAGTTAAATGGTGTGAACGGTAGTGTTGGGAAAGTGAACGGTGATTTGGTGAAAGATGCACATTATTTCCTGGAATTAGAAAAGAAAGAGACTGAGAGGTTGATCGCTTTAGCCGTTGGAGCTGAGAAAGAGTTGGAGAACTTACAGGTAACTAAAGATTTTAAAATAGTTACTGGTTAGTTTAATGTTCTAATCTTCTAATCTTATATTTTTCTAAATTTAAATAGGACTTTCAGTTTAATAAACTATTTTCCAAAAAACTTTATAGTGAATTTGATTGAATGATTAAAAATATCGTAAGGAAGCTTGCAAAGTCTGAGAAAACCATGCAAGTTTTAGTAAGATATGTGAAGTCCGACCACACTTGGCCAGCCTAATGCCTTTTCTATAAAACACTAATGACTCGGGCTCGTCCCTAGACTTAGCGCAGGGAAAGCCGCGGGTTCCGCTAGTCTATACTAATATTATAAAGAAGTAAAGTTTGTGTGTTTGTGTATTTGTTAAATTGTAAGGGGTAATCTCGGGATCTACTGAACCGATTTTAAAAATTCTTTCACCAATAGAAAGCCTCACTATCTATTTAAAAAACCGCATCAAAATCCGTAACGTAATTTTAATGATCTAAGCATACATAGGGACAGTCAGACAGCGGGAAGTACATAAACATTACTATCACAATAGAGTCCCACTTGCTCGAATTAAAAGAGCTAAGGGTAGACTTATTTATTTTATTAATATTTTAACCATAATATTTCAGGACCAAGATAATGTGAGTGAAGAAATCCTGGGACTGTTGCGTGCTGCGTCCGGGAAAGCGCGACTGTTGGCAACACAGAAGATGCAACAATTTGAAGGTATTAATTTTATTTATATTATTTAAATACCGAAGTCCCTCTGTTAATGATAAATCAAACAGTTCAAAAACCCACCAAAATGGCGCTAGCGTAGCACGTGGGTATCATATGAATCCCTGGCAGCTATAAGACGGGTAAAGTGTGCTGAGTTAAAAAATTATCAGTTTAAAATTAATTTAATACCTAAAAAGTTCATACCTTTTTAATATAGTGTAATAATTAATATTTTATAAACTACCTAATATTTGCACACTGTATCTGCCTTAAAAGATAATGCATCTAGAATTAAGTTGCACTGTATTTCTTTTTACTCAAAATTGTATTAATGTAATTATCACTGGTGGATTTAAATAAATAAATTGGTACCTTAGCTTGTGGTGGCCATAATTTGACGTTTTTGACAGACACTTTTTCATACCGTTGATAGTACTCCTTACATCTATCTTCCATATTCAAAGTGAGAATAAACCAGGGAGATTGACAGTTTTTATTTTTTTAACATTTTTTTTATATCATCATCATCCCTTTTTAAGGTCCTACTGCTGGGCACGGGCCTCCCTCAGTACGAGGGGGATCAGGCCATAGTTCACCGCGCTGGCCTAGTGCGAGTTGGCGGACTTCACATGTTAGGTTTTCTCAGACATGCAGGTTTCCTCACGATGTTTTCCTTCACCGTAAGACAAGTGGTAATCATGATATGAATGATTCGCACATGAAAATATCAGAGGTGCGAGACCCGGATTTGAACCCGCATCACTAGTTTAAACAAGCGAGCGCGTCACCGCTGGGCTATATAAATGAAATTATTTTTATATTCTTATCCTATCCACTATTTAAAAAAGATCTTACATTTCAGGCCTCTGTTACAACAACTTGAACGAACGCGGTGATGAACAATTCCCCACTACCCTCGAGGATCTCCAAGGCTTCTGGGACATGGTCTGCCTGCAAGTGCGCAACGTGGACGCGTTGTACGAACATATTGATAAGCTCAAGAAGAATAATTGGCAAGAGGTATGTATTTATTAACCGAGGTGGTTGTTCTAAATCAAAAGTAGTTTGTATATGGATGTTTTTTTTGTATCCATTCTGAATAAGTGCTTGACTACGTTCCACCTGATGGTAAGTGTTAACGCAGTCATAGATGGTAAGTTGCACTAATTCAGTAGCCACCTGTTATAGTAGTTTGTATATTTACAGTTTAATTTAAGAATTTATTTAAAAATTAATGAAATAATTTAATGTTACATGTGAAAAGATGTATGATTAATAAGAATGAAAATACAATATAATATATGAAAAGTATAACAAGATATTGTGGTTATTATTATTATCATCCCATTTCGGAACAGTGGTATTGTACAATTTGCTGTAACACCTTGTCATATTATGTAATGTATATCTTTTTCCACGAATGAAATCTGAAATTTTAAGTATTAAAGCAGACTTAAATATTATAATATTCTTTTTAGTCATAGTTCCTAAAATTTTATTTGTAACTAGCCTTTCCAGCGGTTTCGCTCGCGTTCTAAAGGCTGGAAACCAAATTTTTTCCAAGTCTTGCAGTAGGGTTAGCTACCAGCGTCCCTCCCTCCTCACGACCGCCCGTCTTGTACCGCGCGGTGATCATTATTCTGTTGGGAATTTATGTTTAAACTATGATATATCGTAAGTTATCGTAATATTCATTGAAATTAGATGATGCCAAGAGTAATTTTGTTCAAAATTAAATACTTGTGATGAGTAACTTATTTATTTAGGTAAGGATTAATACCATGTTTATAGAAACACCTTCGCAAATGCATTATCTTAAAAAATTTGAATACCATAAAAAGGTTATAGCGAGTAAACCTTAGAAGATAGACCTTAGATATCGCGGGCTTTTTTTAAAACTTTTTTATGGAAAACAATTCCCTCATGCATAATTTTTACATAACTTTAACAGTTTAAACAGCGTACGCAAATTCAAATTCAATTCGAGCTCTCAAAAGGAATATTTTTTCCGGATTTTGCTACATTTTTCATTGTTGCTCCGCTCCTGTTGGACGTAACGTGAAGTTATATAGCTTATAGCCTTCCTTAATTAACGGACTATCCAACACAAAAATAATTTTTCAAATCGGACCAGTAGTTCCTGAGACTAGAGCTTTCAACCAAACAAACAATCACACTCTTCAGCTTTATAATATTAGTATAGATTATGCTTTTCATTTCATACAGATATAATGCCAGCATTTTCGTCCTTTGTCTGTTCCCCAGCAAAGAACGACTCTTGCAAAGAAAAAGTCTCTTTAATACAAAACTTGCTAAGTTTTCTTACACACGTAGATTTCCTTTACTGTAGTCTGTAAGACCAGTGGTAATCTGGTTGAAAATGATTCCCACATGACAAAGGTTTGTCAAATCTGCTTCACTGGGTTTCCTATGTTAGCGCGTTATTACCTTGCTAGTAATTATGTATAATACAAGTAATTCGCAAATATTATAATAGTATTTAATAATAATTTTCCAGATAGCATCACCAGTGAGCAAGCCCCAGTCGTCTCCGGCACGTCGAGCCCCGCGCACTCCCGCCGTCAAGAATGAGAAGATGAGACTCGCCGCTGAGAAAAGGGAGGCTGATAGAAAAGCATTGTTGGAACAACGCAGGTTTGTGTATCATAAACATATAATACACAAATATGAAACACACAAAACACAATACACAAATATGAAACACACAACAAAATACACAAATGAAAGATACACTAAATATCTGTTTAGAATCTTTATTTCTCATTAAGAATAACAAAGTCACTTACATGAGAAAACACATTCACGAAATGAGAGTTTGTACAAGTTACATTTGCAAGAATAAAATGGAAAGAAAATATGGAAAGTACACTAAACACAACTACACAATAGTAGATTTTAATAAATATTCAATTTTTTCATTTCGAATTTCATTCAAATCAGTCAAACAAAAGTAAAAAAAATATATACTACATTATTGACATGATTTAAAAAAAAGTTAATGTTTAATTTAAATTAATTATTAACATTTATTTTGCAATATTAATTTGAAAATTTCTTTTTTTTAAACAGCTATCCCTGAATGAATGTAGGTTATAGTAAGATTTAACCCACATTTAGTGTGTGGTCCTCGCATGAGAAAATAATCTAATTTCAATGATAAATCTGTTATTGTCAATGTTCGATGGGGCGATACTACGACATTACCGATGTGAGTTAAGGCATAATCGAGACAATAATATGTTCTCATCAAGGCCTTAAGCCTTCCTAAAGGCCATTTCTGAGAATTACTTGACAGAAATACTCTATAATTTAACTTGGTCTGACTCATCATCGAACCTAAGACCTCCGGATCTGCAGCCATATATAATAATCACTAAACCACCGAGAATGTTATATCCATCATTCTTATAGTATAGCTATATAGGTGTTTTTGTTTTGTTTCTTTCCCCAAAAAATACCCCATTGCTACATTTTTGTACCACCACTTATTAGTATTAATAATATAATATAGATTACTAGCATTTCCCGCGGCTTCGCACGCGTTCTAGAGACCGGAAACCAAAATCTTTCTGAGTTGCGAGATATGCCACCTCGTAGAACTAACGTCCTTCCCGTTTTTGCAACATTTTTCATTGATGATCCGCTCCTATTGATCTTACCGTGATGCAATATAACCAATAGCCTTCCTCGATAAACGGACTATCCAACACAAAAATAATTTTTCAAATCGAATCAGTAGTTCCTGAGGTTAGCGCGTTCAACCAAACAAACAAACTCTTCCACGTTATAATATTAGTATAGATATATATTTTTTTTATTTCCAGGCGTGCAGCACGTGAGAGGCAATTGGCAGCAAAATCTATGCTGCCGAAGAAAGGAGATGATATGCCTGTAGAGGGTATTCAGGTAAGATTCATTTATATCGCATTTATTTGTATGATAAATGATATTCATTTATTATTTTACTAGCGAAAAGCTGAGCTTTAGGCAATATTCGTGGCTGCAATATTGGCAACTAATTGCAGGACATCACAAAAATATTGCAACAGTGGCTGAGCAATATGTGGCCTGGCAATGTGTTGCAATTATATTATTGTCAATGTA
The DNA here is from genome assembly GCA_905231865.2 of Boloria selene. Taxonomy (NCBI): domain Eukaryota; kingdom Metazoa; phylum Arthropoda; class Insecta; order Lepidoptera; family Nymphalidae; genus Boloria; species Boloria selene. Next base: position 3,066,368 of record HG993158.1, on the reverse strand, counting down.
ACATAGTAACTGACAAAACAACAATAGCACAGAATGTAGCAATTAATCACGGTGTCACTCACAGCAAACTTTAGTCGCGTAGAAAAGGATACACTATGCCATAACAATAGAGAGCGACCGAAACAACAATAGTCGGGTCGGGTAATATCGGCCATACGCCGCTATACCAAACATGGCCGGGATAGTACTGCAATATTGCTGGTATTGCTTGCAATGTTGAAGGCCACACTATAGCAGCCACATATTTTATAGTGGTAGTGCCATGCTTGTTACCTTCGGGTAGCAACCGAATGAATGGGCCGGCACGCCCCGTATAGTTCACTAGTACCACTCTCTCACAGAAGACCGGCGTGAAGTGGCAGCTATGCTGTCGCGTTTCGTCCGGTGAGTGAGAGTCCGGGAGGCCCACTCTCCTTCCCCCCTCCCTCTTCCCTTCATCCTCCGCCTTCGTTCCCTCCTCCATCCCTCCTCCTTCCCTCCCTTTCCTGAAAGGCCGGCAACGCATCTGCAAGCCTGGCTTGCAGATGTCCATGGGCGGAGGTGATCACTTCCCATCAGGTGAGCCTCCTGCCCGTTTGCCCCCTTTTTACCATAAAAAAATATATATATATTGCAGAAAAATATTGCCCAGTTAGACGCACCATAATGGGTAATAATGTTATAGTGATGTCAACTCTTTGGTTTTCTAACAGATGGCTGTAGTAGTACAATAACATTCTATTCAATGAACACAAAATTGTTAATGTTCATTTTTTTAATGGTTATAAAAATATTTTTTTAACAGATAACACGTCTAGTTATGACGTTAAATTACTATGTTAAAGCACAAATCTATAGGCGTGATAGTTTTTCAGTAAAGTGTACCACAAAATGCTCAGGTTGTGGGATAGTGTTAGGTCTCGCTACGCTTACCCTAAATATAGTTAAAAAAGTATTCCTTAATCCACCTCCTTAAATGGCCCCATCATAACAGCTTGTGATCAAAATCTAAATGTTTAGATTTTTTAGCCTATCTATATTATGTATTAAATGTCATCCAAATCCGTACAGCCATTTCTGCTTAACTAATTTTTATCCACATACATTACACAAAACTTCAAACTTTTGAACTAAATTTTTTAATTTGATATTTTTTTTCTTTCTCAGGAGGTAGAAATCTTCGTACCGAAAAGTGTTAAACAAAATCCTCAAGGCGACTCTACAGATCACAGCTGATTCGTATAATATTGTATAGTCCATTATGTATCAGGGTTTTATATTATGTATTTTTAACTTACACTTTAAATTAAAAAAAAAATAATATCGAATTTGACAGCTGTCAAAGCTAAAAAAAGGTTTTGTTTTTTAATCTGTTGATGATTTTTAAAAAAATGTAATAAAATAATACAGTAATCACTATAATATAATTTTTATTCATTTTAATCAAGACATTTTAAACTTTTTTGACTACATTTTTTTAAGACTTATATATTTACATATTAAAACTTGATTTGATGTTTTGATATAACAACTTGTGAATAAAATTATCGTATTTAAAATGGATTATTTTATATAAACATAAAAAAAAGCACATGTTATTATAATTTTAATGAACTGTCTAAGAACATAATGGATTTGTAAGTTAAAAATACATAAATAGTTATTGTTCACTTGTGTCTGTTTTTATAATATCGCATTACAGAAAATGCAAATTTTATAATTGAAAATACTAAGCTTTATATGTATAGAAATAATTATATATATTTAATAATAATAATAATAATTGTCGCACATATTTGAAATATTAAAAAAAAAAATTTAAATGAATCATAATTCCAGTTCGGTTTTCACAACTACATAATATATTTACACTAATATTATGAATTATAGAGTAAACTAGTTATTTCATTCGGCGATACTCGTTTTTTTATTGAAAAAATGCGCGTTTTAGAGCAATGTATGATATAAATGGTCGTTTCTTCTATACTTAGGTTGTTTATTGTATATTTAAATGTTAGGTTTTAGTTATATTCTCGCATGTAGTTTGAAATTTTTAAAAAGTTATAAATGCTTTTTAGTATGCCCTAGACCAATTTTGTTGTAGTTTTCACGGTTTTGTATGCAATGTTTATGCTATTATTAGAATTTACTCCTAAGTTACTCTGTAATTGATAATATTTCAATGACTTATTTGTATTTTGAATCAATATAGTTTTTTTCTTATTTAAAAAAAATGTCAGACTATTTGTGCCAATTTTGTTAAAGCATTTGAATTTATTACGAAGACTTTTGATTAAAATTTGAGGCTTTATTGATAGCCTCTCCTTATTCATTACAATAGAAGGTGACATTTTCAGAATAAAAAAAAATAGAGATGGCGTTTTATGTTTTTTTTTTATATGTATTGGTTCAAAATATTTATAGTTAGCACTTTGCACTTTCACGAAGATATAATGTTGTATTGTACAAGTAGAAGTTAACCAATTTTACTCTTAAGAGCTTCAATAATTATTGATTTGTCTTCACTTACAATTAATTTTTTAATCTAATTTTAATTTTATTGATCCCATGATATTTATGCCCATAATAACTTATTTTACTGACATTTTTATTTATTTTTTTTATTTTAAAAATCATTTTAGTTCAAAATTATTGGGTAATTGAAGACAAATTAGTTTTATTAAATATATAAACAATATGACAACGGAATATGATCTCTAACAGAACAAATGCTTACACTGGATTAAAATTAGGGTTGCTAGTGCAAATAATTAAAATTAAATTCGAAATACTAAAAAAAAACAAATATAGACCAGTATTAAATTGGGGCATTTTTGTATAATTATAATACATAATAATTATAAATTGTCTTTCTGCAATATTATATTGTAAAATAAATCTTAGCTTGAGATGAAATATAATAAAAAATATTAAAAAACGGCTTGTTAATAATTACAAATCAAGTATTTTTCGTGTAACATTTCTCCTTTCCTCAGAATAGGGACGGAAATGTGTAACAGGAAGCTGGCGAATAGCGTGCGGAGGTAGATTTGGCCTTTATATTAATAAATGTATTTAAATTGATAATTGCGTCTAAGAATGCTGATCATTAAAAATAAGGGCGGATCATTTTGTATCGCTCGCTCATTTTTTTACAATCGCTTAAATTTATTGTTTCATGTTATATCCGATCCAGATGTGGGATGAATTGTAGATATTTGAAATTTATTATCAGTAAGTTAGTTTGTTATTATACTATCTTTGAAAATCTAAAAAATCCAATAATTATGCGAAAATTAAAATTTCTTCTGCTAAAATTGACTAATGTAACTAAATTACTGGTAATTAAATATGTTTGAAGGTAATTTGGTTGTTTAATGATGACAATATTTTATATATATAAGGCTGGTTCATTGTGTTTGAATGACTGAAATTTTTATAATTTTTTTCTAATTTTTTTGAAGTTGTTTACCCGTTTTTTGTAAAGTTAAATTGCTCAGTGTTGTGATCATTAAAGAATCAAAATAGTTATTTGTACTCAATTATGGAATAAGTCTTATTTTACACTAATACCTTGTTTATTGATAATGAATAAATTATTGTTTAAATGTATTTTTGTTTTCTTCTTTTATTAGTTCGTCCCTAGGTTTAGTGTCAGCGAAGCCATGGGTTTCATTAGTTAGTACTACTACTTTTTGAAGTCGGTTAAAAAGAAGCTTAAGTTACGCCTAACATTAGCTTTCTTTCTAACATTTGCTAGCGGAAGAAAAGGGTGCCGCTAGTTAAAATAAATAAATTTCTAACTCCTTCTTTTTTGAAATCGGTTAAAAAGTAGCCTTAGTTACGTATTATAACATTAGCTATTAGCTATCAGCAAGTGAAAGTCTCGTCAAAATTAGCCGTTATAGAGATTAACCATAACAAACAGACAGACAAACATTTTAAAAATTGGTTTTTTTATGCATGTATCGTATATACTTTCATATGCATTTAGTGAAAAGCTGTTAATTTGAAATTAAAAGCAGACACTTTAATTTTATTTATATGCGTATAAATTAAACTTGCAATGTTCGTTTGCGTCTAATCTTGCAACGAATTTCAAAGCAGTTATCGATTCAGCTAAAATTTTGCATACACCTTTTATTTGGCTAAGAATGCAGGGTCAGCTAAGTGACGGCATTCTTAATTTAATATGACGGATTCCTAAAGATGGTGGATAATTTTTTACGCATTCGTACGATATTGATATCACATGAAAAGGTAAGAAAAATTATTGAAAAGTTAAATTAAAAATCAAAACTACTATGACTTTTCATCTACCTAATTCATTCATTGCTTAAGCACTAAGCAGTAAAGTTGCACATTTTAATGTTTTTTTTTCATAAATCTATACTAAATACTGATATTGTAAAGCTGAAGAATTTGGTTTAACGCGCTAATCTCAGGCACTATTGGTTCGAATTGAAAAATCGTTTTTGAGTTGTATAGTCAAATTATCGAGCAAGGTTATAGGCTATATCTATACTAATATTATAAAGCTGAAGAGTTTGTTTGTTTGTTTGTTTGATTGGTTGAATGCGCTAATCTCAGGAACTTCTGGTCCGAATTGAAAAATTATTTTTGTGTTGGATAGTCCGTTTATCGAGGAAGGCTATATAACATCACGCTGTGAGCAATAGAAGCGGAGCATCAATGAAAAATGGTAAAAAGACGGGAAGAGCGGGCGTTAGTTCTGCGTGGTACCATACCGAGCGACTCAGAAATTCTAGTTACTACATAATATATCGATCGTGCATTATATTGATTAATGCAATATTTTGAGAGCAGTCATTAAATGGACAATAAATCGTAAACGATAAGTTTTACAAAAAAGTTTACATTAAACAAAAGATGCGAAAATTTATCCTCTATAATGGCTTCTATAACTTTTACGCTAAAGTGCATAGTTTCTTAGATATCGACCAAAGACAGATATCATATTTTAGCCAATGTATAAAAAAACCTTCCTGAAAAACCATTCTATCCATTGGTGAAAACAGTATGAAAATTAGTGCAGTAGTTTTTGAGTTTATCGCGAACAGACAGACAGAAGCAGCGGAGGACTTTGTTTTATAATATGTAGTGATAGTACGCATCACGGTCGAGTGAATCTAGGTCTAGCAACAAGCTCAATTTCAGTACTAAGAGAGTTGTACGATTTGTAATCGTTCAAGTCGAATAATAATATTCTTAGTTACTGGGGTGCTGTACCCCAGTCTATCGTCACGCCACGGCCGTAAATAAAAACTATTGTAACGATAAGCCGACGTACCCCCACTACTCTTTATGCGAGACCTTCTTTCTAGACCATGGTACGCACTCAGACCAAATAAAAATACTTTTTATTTGGTCTGAGGGTACGCATGAATAACAAAGACAAGGAGTCCAATCTCTGTATGTAAAAGTGGTCCCAAAAAATTAAAAAAATAATAGGGTGCGTTAAGCGCTACAGAGGCTATGGAGGGTACTAAAACTTAAATATTCAAATAAACTATATACCTGTACTGTACTGAAGTATTTTTTTTTGTATTATTATTATTTGCAACTATAAAATGAATACAAGAATAAACCCGGATAATTGTTCTCTTTTTTGCCACTAACTGCTTAAGTATTCAGGACTTACTGATACTATTAATATTATTATAATTCTAAGTAAATACGCACTAATTGACCTGACTCGTAAATGTAAAAATATATTAAATTAAATATTATGAAGTTTCTAATTTCCTAAAACTTTTGTTTAATTCCACATTTCTCAAAATATTTTTTTTTCAAAACTATCAACAAGACTTCCCGCGAAAGGATATAAACGAGTACTAGAACATTTTGAAAAGTAGCGCGATTATATATATCTTTATAATAGATATATATCGTGAGCAGATATTATATGACCACAACGTGAGTGCTGCATTCATAGTCTATTTTCTCAGGAACTATAAAATTACCTTGTAATGGGAGTAGTATAAGGATTGTAGGGAGCATTTTACTACCCATCCACTCCTTCCCATTGCCATCATCCTGCCAAACGATTGTAAACCGCAACCGTATTTCAATTTTTAAGTAACAGTTTTGATTGGCGCCAGTGCCTTTGGTGGTTGGTCAACGCCAAATTCACACTGATAATTAATTATATAACTCTTAAGGGCACCGGTACTATATTTTTTATCAACTACAGAAACTAAAAAAAAATAATCACAGGTACACCTTGTTGCTTCATGTACTTTATTTTATAAAAATAATCGCTACCATGAATTTAATTTTGTAAATAAAAATACTTTTTGTCTATGACTTTCAAAAACTTTCAAAGTTTTTATAGTAACATTCAAAATTTTTATAGTAACATAATTAATTTTCAATGCAAAAATATTTTAGGGTTTTTATAAAATACGTTTAAATATGAGTGATATGTTGAAATCCAAATTAGCTATTCTTATGTATAATATTACGTGAAAAGAAACTTGTTCAAAAAAAAGAAGTAATCAATTGTCTGTGGTTTGACAGTTGCCAGCATTCGACGTCATTTTAATATTTTTATTTTTAGCTATTTTAAAATAATGTTTAAATTAATGTTTTTTTAGTCTTAATAATTCTTTTATATTTAATAATATTTATTTAGACTAAATTTGAGTGGATTATTATCTAAAAATAATAAATAAGATATGAAAATGACGGATTTGTTACCGCGTGTTTCCTTCCCGCGCACTTCGCACTAGGTGGAAGTTGGTCATGGTCGTCCGCCAAACGGAAAGCCGCCATGATGGCTTTCTGTAAAGTACGCTCAATATGTAAAGTTTCGTTATTGTTTTTCATTAATTGTGACTGAGTGCGTGCAAAATTTAACCATGGGAACGAACTAGAGTGTGCAAAGTGCAGTTTACGGTCCTTTAGGACCTCCCGGAGGAGCTATAGTGTGTTTAATAAGTGCATTTTTGTGTCGACGCTAGCGTGTTTTGTTCTGTCAACAAAATGTCGAAGCTCTCGTTTAGGGCGAGGGCCCTGGATGCGACGAAACCGATGCCCATATATCTCGCCGAGGAGCTTCCGGATTTACCGGACTACTCGGCGATTAATCGTGCCGTACCTCAAATGCCTTCTGGTATGGAAAAAGAGGAGGAAAGTGTAAGTATTTTGCGCATTTAAAGTATTAAGTCATCACAACTACTGTATGTCGGCCATCATGTTTCAGTTTCGTATTCCTGCCGCTAGGGGCGGTATATTTATTCGGAATAAAAGGTTTTTGGCGAATTTATTGCTATGGGTTTATTGCAAACTTATGTATTTTATTTTAGCGGTGTTAAATTATGATAAGATGTGGAATAAAAGCTATTATCGGTCTTATAACAACGACAACTTGTTATCAAAATTTGGCGCGATAATAGCACATGGTGTTATTGTCAGACCCTCACGATCATATGGTTCGCTCATACGCCGTTTTCTCGATTAATATGGGAGCTACAGCCTTACTTTATAGAATTTTGCCGGTAGTATAAGTTTATAAATGATGAAAAATATAAAATTGAGTGCCGGCCAATCGATCATATGTTGTTTGTTTACAAACAAACTCGTACGCCGGTACGCGCCGATTGTAGAATTATACTGCACTCTTTAATTAAATAAATGATAAAATGAACTTATGAAGTATAATCTAAACTTAATTTATTTTTCGTTATAAGCCTACCTGCTTAAATATATTGTTTATTGAAATATATACCATTTTTTTAATGTTCTTGCGAATGAAACTTTTTGATGCATTTATTTTAATTCAAACTTTAACTTGTCATTTTATTTCGATATTTTGGCCTATTTATATTTTTATTTATTAATATGGCTGCTTTATATGTCCTGAAATTGTGGAATGCTTACTACTCACATTATGCCATTTCTTAATTCAAATTCAATGAGTTGTTATAAATTTGAGATAATAGTGCACTTTTTACCTGAAAGTTTTTTGATTTGATTTAATTTGATTGAATTTATTCAATTATTTTTACTATACTTTTGTTAATAAATATTATTCTTCTGTTTCTGTCATATGATTGTATGTATGTAAATTAGCTTAATATGATTCGTTATTGTAAAGTAAAACTTTTTTGATAGTCGCACACAAAATCAATTTACCGGGGTTTTTACATAAGAGATAATTATGATACATGATTAATTTGGGGATTTACAACATATTGTATCTGATACATATAAAAGTAAAAATGTAAAGTAGTAGGTTAATTTCTGAATATTCAATTCTCTTTTTAATGGCTTTATAAGGCATTTTTAATGTCATGAGAATGGAGAAAAGATTGGTCGGTAAAATAAAGTTAATTTTAATTTATTTACATTTCAATTCTAGTTCCAAATATTATGCTTTAACAGATCATTAATTTAATTATTCTATATATTATGTGTATCACTTAACTTGTTTAAATAAATAAGTAAATAGTGTTTTTAAAAAACAAAGTAATGAATATAGTGAATATAATTAAAGAAGTTAAAAGTTGTTTTTTTGTTTATTCAAATTTACAAATTAATTCAATTAATATTAATCAATCTTTGAAACTGATCTTTACACTGATTACGGCCATGGTGCAAATTGCAAAACTAGTAATATCTTAACACATAATCTCAGAAATCAAACTTGGCTAGACCCGGGTCTCAAACCCTGATCTTTAGCTTCTGAAGCCGTACGAAAATGTTAGCCACTAGACCTCTAAGGCAGTTATTTTAAAACATTATACAAATAACAACTTTATTGCAAATTAAAAATACTACTGTACATTTACGATCTAGACGATTTACGCGCAGTAGTAGTGTGGCGTGTATGCACACGTGTTTTGTACGATAATAACGCATAAGTATTTCGCAGTATATTTTTAATATTGCATCATGCATTTTTACAAATTAAATTTACTATATATTATGCACTTCTTTTTTACAAATAAAAGCGTTTTTTAATATTTGTTTTTATATTACAATTAGTCATTGTATAGATAAAATAATAGATTGGCTTTAAGTAATTTCGTATAAGACTAGCGACTTACCCTCATCCCTAGGTTTTAACAGTGAAGATTAATTATAGATGAAATATTTTCTCCTTGTAAAAAGTATCCCTATATGTTGACTCAAATAATTTTGAATTTGAAAATTGAAAATTGTATTGATTCATTCACCGATGTACAAAAAATGTACTGGATAGTCATTATCCCAGAACGTAGAACTTGCCGGGGCTTTGAAAACATTTTTTTTTTGCGTTTTAAACCTATGGCGATTCTTTATAGGAAAAAATCTATATATTGCTGGTTTTTTATAGTTTTTTTTGACAAATAACTTTTACCAAGTGATTTTAGTTTCATCAGTAAAACTATATACCTATTTAAACTAATACTTATATACCTAATTACAAACACTTTCCCATTTTGTGAAAATGCTTTTTCTTGTTGTTTAATTATACCCTAGAATGAAAGCCCTATCTGCCTTTAAACAATAATGGCTGCGCAAGCATCAGCACCGAACAAAGGAGTATACTGTTACCAATTTACTTGCAGCATGATGCAGAGACATAAACCCTATGTTTAATATTAATAGTGCATCAACTATCTTGGTATTAGTTAAAGTGATAAGTTAAATGGTTAAACTAGCGTTTGATTCCTGATTGAGGTACAAAGTTTGCTATATGTGAATCTTATTTTATAATTATTAATATATATATAGTACATTATTAGATTTATATTCATAATATTGGAAATTTTTAATAAAACATTCTTCATGATAACAACATGTTTGCTGCGTGTAGGAGGTCTAAAAATCCAAAAAAATAGTTTTTGGTACAATATGATTAGACATGCACGCGTAAAGTAATATGATGATGTAAATATTATTAATGATTGATACTTTTTAAAAAAATATTTTAGTATCTGTATACTTTGGAAACCACTTAGCTGATAAAATTTTACTTTGATTTTTCTTTGATTATTTTATGAAAGACGAGGCTTTCCCGCGGATTCGCGCGCGTTCTAAAGGCTTGAAACCAAATACCTCCCGTTTTTGCAACATTTTTCATTGATGCTCCGCTCCTATTAGTTGTAGCGTGATGTAATATAGCCTTCCTCGATAAACGGACTATCCAACACAAAAATATTTTTTTAATTCGGACCGGTCGTTCCTGAGATCAGCGCGTTCAACCGAACACACAAACAAACTCTTCAGCTTTATAATATTAGTATAGATATCCTTTTCCTTAGATATTTGTTTTAAATAATTTTCCCTGTTTATTTTATCTGTAATAAAGTGCTTTTCGAAATAACGCCTAGGTACTACATTTTTATTTAAATTTGCAATGTCCAAAATACATTCCATAATAATTTATAAGTCCAATCGAGCATCAATTTCTGTCTGAAATTGATTGCTTTGAATAGTGTTTCAGATTCATTGACTTGAATAGGTTTTTATTACTAGAAAAAACCTATTACTAGTTTGCCTATTTGTTGTTTTTGTTAACCGATTTAAAAAAAGTAGGAGGTTATATATTTGTTTGTGTGGGTGTTTCTTGTGTTATTTTTTCTTTTGCGACAATGAATAAAAATTTGTTTGTCTGTCTGTTTGTTCGGACTTATCTCCGAGACGACTTTTCTTTTTACTTAATTTAATTATTTCGCTGGATATATATGCTATCCACAGATTCGTAGGTTCACTTTGCATTTTCATTGTTCAATGTAATATCTTACCCGGTCAGAGTCGATGAACCAATGCATGCTTTATGTGGCTCTCTAGCTAGACTCTGTACTCAAGTCGTAGACCTCAAATATAGTCGTATGCAGTCATAATAAACTAGTAACTAGACAAATGACAGTAATATATAAACATATTGGAAAGTAAACTTTCAGTATTGTGATTTCGTTTCTCTCGGCTACGTTCCTAAGTGTATTCTATACTTATCTATACTAATATTATAAAGCTGAAGAGTTTGTTTGTTTGGTTGAACGCGCTAATCTCAAGAACTACTGGCCCGAATTGAAAAAAAATTTTTGTGTTGGATAGTCCGTTTATCGAGGAAGGCTATAGGCTATACGCTATCACGCCTACGACCAATATGAGCGGGGCATCAATGAAAAATTTTGCAAAAACGGGAGAAAAATATTTCTTTTGATTTTCAGTCTTTAGAACGCAAGCGGAGCCGTGGGAAAGGCTAGTATTATATAGAGATGGAAAACTTTCTAGGAGATCTTTGTAACTAAGTCGTAGCTATCTATTGTCTAAATCTCATCCAAATCTGTCAAGCCGTTTCACTTTGAAAAAATAACAGAGACATCATATATGAGTCAAATAAAACTTAAAGTCTACAAGTATGAAGTGATCTTTTCACAGGGTCGTAGTATTATAGACGATCTTGTGGTGCGTTCTCGTATTTCAATATACCGCAACAGCACTCACTATCGTGTTCTCGATGCTGGGAATATCACAAGCTTTGATATTCTATCTGTTAATAGTATTTGCCTACTGTATCAACGTTTATTTGAGACTAGCGACTCGTCCTCGCTTCGCTCGATATAACGCTAGCGAAGCCGTGGGTTCCACTAGTGTATTGTTTTATGTATATATTATAAATCTTTCTGTCAATTCTATGTCAAACGTCATAAGGTTGCATTTAAAAAGTTTATATTGTCTAAAGCGCTAAGGTTATAGTCTATTTTTTCTTACTTGTCTTAAATAGTAAACAAATATGGCGGACAGGTAACCAGAGATAATTTCATAGAGATTGCAATGACGAATGAATGACAACGACTGAACTTAATGGTTTTTATGCAGTGAACGTTAAGTATTTGGTAGAAATAATACGACAAGTTAATTTGATAATTTTATTACTCGGATATGACCTCCTTACTAATAATAATTTTAATAATTTTATATTCCTTTTTGTCTTAATATAAAGTCATTTTTAAAACTTTAAACTAAAAAAGCAAATAAGCGATCGAAAGATCTCCGAGAGCGTAGTCCCTCACTCCATTTTATTACACAGTGCAATAAGATAAGAAATAATAATAATTACAATAACAAATAAATAATCAGTATAAGTTGGTTAAAAGCAATTAAAAATCTTCTATATTCTACAGATGACACTCTTATTTTAAAACCTAATAAAATTTGAAGAAAAATGTCATACTTTGTAATTTACAAATATTGTTATTTTTTTAAAAGTTCAGTTTCCATTCTCGCCAAAAAATTTAACATGTTACATCTCTATGATTCAAAGACAAAGTAGCGTATCGAAACGTCAAAATGTTTTGTTCATATTTTATCTATAGAATTTAGTTCTGTTAAAATTTCAATTTTAGTAAAAATAATGTGTTCAAATCATAAATAAACAGCTTTTATTAGTGTTATTCATAGTGTGTGTGTTTCTAAAATAGTTATAAACGATGAAACTAAGTTTAAATTGCGGGATTTTCCGAAAATAAGTGATTTTCGTTCAAGGCAGTGTTTGTTTACCATTTAGGACAAGTAAGAAAAAATAGACTATAGATAAAAATAATGTTATATGGTAGTTAAGTAATTATTTAATTCCGAGCATTTTCATATTTATTCACCTTTTAAACCTTCTCTGGACTTCCAAAAATAATTCAAGACTAAAATAAGCCAAATTGGTCCAGCCATTCTCGAATTTTAGCGAGACAAACTAACGAACAGCAATTAATTTTTATTTATATATTTAGATAGACAAATTTTGCCTTTTATAAAGTTATATGTGACATCATAACATTTCTCACTCTGTAACAGTTCTGGTTAATCAAAATAAATAAATATTTCGAGACATTTAATCACAGCACCAACTAGTTTCAGGGTACAACTTACAAGGCTTGTGTTCTGGGTACAAGATGGTGGATACTCTACACTAACATAACTTTTAATACATAGATACATATTATAAATATAAACACCCATGACTGCAGAACAGATAGCGGACTCGAACCTGCGACACGCGCTGGCACAGCAGTACTGCCAACTGAGCCAAACGTCGTCAAACAATTCGATATTTATTATGAAAATTATTTCAGTTTTGTTTATTTCTTGCTTAATATAGTAATAAGTAATCTCTATTATCTTATCTCATGTAGAATTTCTAATGCCTATTACAGTGGAAATCTTGTAAGTTTGTTTTAAACTGGAACACAGAAACCCGGACGTGAAGTTTCTATGACTGTAAATATAGAACTGTCATTCTTTTCTAACATTAATACGACTTTATATTAAACTAGGAATTTACTCTCGTTTTGCTCTTCAAGAAACTCATTAAAGACTAAATGTGCTCAAGGAAAAAATATTTTTATTTCATCAGGAAATTTTGCATCACAATTGGATCTATAAATTTGGAACGCATAAAGGACGTTTAAACATGTTCAATCTTATTTATGTAATAGAATATAATATTTAGAAAATGGTAGAAGTCTTGCGTTTTTACTGAAATTTATTTAACATAATTAAACACAACGTTATGTATTTGTACTAAAGCAAATTTTATGACTTAAATCATCTTATCATCTTCCTCTTAGCTTTTCTTTTGCCGGGTACCAGAAAACTAGTAAATTATTATATGAAAATCAATGTTATATGCTTAAAACGGAAGTATCGACAAGTTTAGTGTTTAATATATTGCTTAGTCTTACTTAGAAAACCTGAGTTTGATGCTCGAACGCGAATTTTTAAATGAAAGTTTAAAGTTTTAAATTAATATATCTTTACTAAGTTTTATAGTCATATTTATAATTCTTTAGACGATATATTATCGCATTAAAAATTCTTTGCAATAAAATTAATGTACTTATAATTAAAAAAAAGATAATGGGTAAACTAACCAAAATAACTTTTACGAAATTCATATGTATTTTTAAACCACCTGTCTACTATAGCCAGGACAGGTAATTAGTTTACGCAATGGCGCTAAAAGGGAAAGGGCTCGATAACGCAAGGGGAGCTAAATTATATAGTACCCTCCCCCAAGCGCGTCTGGCTTTTTATTAATATCATTGGTAGATAACTAAAATGGTTCGTACGTTTCGATTTTGATTTAATATATTATAGTGAATGCATTCTAGTACGTTCTGCTGATTTTTTATGACTAAAACTTATAAGACTGTCTTCCAAATCATGTATTTACTAGTGAAAGTAATGTTAAAGTCTATTTATTTAGAGTTTCCAGAGATTACATTACGAATAGACAAACTAAAAAAAATAAATCTTTATTAAACATTAGTACTGTATTATTTTATATATCATAGCAATATCTCAAGCGCATGGTAAAGTAAGGTGTTCTTTTATTTATGAAAAAACGCTTCTTTTATTCATTGTATTATACACCTAGCATATTACCCTCGTTCCTCTCGAGTTGCTAAATACATTTTGTTGGTTAGTATACACTTAAATGATATAGGTACCATATAACCAAGATATCACAATACCAAATTCCATCAATATTGTGTCCAGTGGTTTTCTATTGATGCTAATATCGTCACAGACGGACAGAAATTATACATTCAACTTTTGTATTGATAATAATGACTATTTCAATAAAATTTTACAAAAATCTATTGTAGGTAAGGAAGGGTTTAATATGTGCTTCATTCAATGAAAGGGAGGCTTGCACAGTTGCAGACGATCGTCCCCCTATTAGGTTTCAATATACGATAAGTGAAAAGAATGGATATTGTTCTTAACAGTGTTTAGGTGAATTGAATGAATTTTAATTCGGAAAACTCTAGAAATATATTTAAGAAACCTCGATAAATGATGTTTTGTTTCTTGGAAATTAATTTCATTCAAGTAAATTTCGTTAGTTTTACTTGAAAATGAATGGATTATTATTTGATGATGACGAGAGGATAATAAAAAAATGTACAACGTCCATACTAAATGACTTGTTTGTTTCATACTTTGTATAAACGTATTAATACCAGTCAGATACTTAGTTGTTAAGAGTTAAGCATTTAAATAAAAAATAAAATACTACTGTTTTTGAGTTTTAGCGAGAGCGAAGAACAGAAATTGATTTTTTATATTTGAGCGATGCAGCAGGAAATATATTACTTGTAAATAATCAAAATATGCGACGCATATTTATTATTATGTTCTTTCAAGTGCATTCAATACTACATTCAGCGTTATTATATTATCTACAAGAAAGTTTTTTTTTGTGGAGTGGTTATCTTTTAAAATGAATACTGTTTGTTCTTTATTACGAACTTTTATCAGGTAGCGTATCGCGAGATGTTTAGAGTTCGGTAATTTATTCTCATGATTTTTTTTTTAATTTAAATTACACGTTTACTACACAAAACATATTATGCAAATCAAGTACAGCGTGTTTTGAAAAGTTTAGATATGTGTTTGATGTGATTATTATATTTATTTCTTTTACATATTTATTTCTTGCTTCATTTTTCCTCTTCTCTTCCTCCCTTACACCTTCAATGTCTAGGAATTGACTGGAAGAAATCTCTTCCAGAGATTAGTCCACCTAGTTTTTTTTCCAGTATAACGTTTAAAGTATATTACCGATATACTAATTGATAGTTTTCATTTACTTTTTCTATATTTCACAAATTATCGGCTACGTCGATATGTAGGTCGATATATATACATTTTACCGTGGGAAAATATTTCATCTTTGAGAAATCTATACAAACCATTATAAAGTACCTAGGATCGAGTCCGAGCGAGGCTAGGGCGAGTAGCTCGACTATAAAATGGTCAAAACAGCAGGTCAATGAACTTCAATATACAAATTTACACAGCTCTCGGCTCATTTAACATCTACGCCCGTATCGGAACGCTTTACGAAATTCCATAGTATGCTTTGTAAATTTATGATAACGCCAAGGTCAAGATATGGTCACTTATGCAAAATTAAACTTTATAATTATGTAGTCTTAAGGTTAAATTCACTTGAAGTAATCCCTACGTATAGTCTCGAGTGAGTTATAAAGTGATTCGAAAAATGTCGCGTATCTGGAAATGGGCTTGGCCTCACTAAATGAAAATTATCTAACTTTATTATTGCTAAACTTAACAAGATATATGATAATAAATGGCTTTTAGTTTTAAACAAGCGATTTACTCTCGCTTCGCTCGGGTGCGTCTCTATGCTTGGATGATTTATCTAGTACTAGATAAATCATCCAAGCATGCAAGCAATTCTTAAAAGAGAAAAATAAAAAAAAAAATTTACACCAAGAGACTTAATAGGTACATACAGAAGAACCCACGAGATACTCCTCATAATACGACATACATACAAACATTTATTTTAATTTATATAAAATAAATTAATAATGATTTACTTAAAAGGCGGAAATAGCTTTCTACAACTTGGTTAGGGACCGCATGGGTGTTATGGTGATTAAGCAAGCGATATTGCCAATTCCCCATTACAATGTGGTTACAGGTTTTAGTGAGTAAGTCTCACAGTCACACACAAATCCTGCCAATTGATGGCTCCCCATGAGGAGTTTCTCAACCTCATCAAAAAGCCGTCTACAAAACTCAATTATGAGTCACTTTGTAAGATTTATTAAAGGGGGTTTGAGAGCCAAAATTAGTAAATTCATATATCTCTGTGATGCAAATCCATACTTGCTTTGATAATCACTACGTCAAACCTAGAGAGTATAGTAGGAGGAGAGATCAATGGACAATGAAAGTTAAATATCATAGCCAATAAACTTAAATATTGATCGAACATTAAGCCGCCAGCACATAAGTTTTATGCCTACAAGAAAACACCGGTTTTCTAGCGATTTCTTTAAGACTACGTACATGATGATACATGTGACTATCATCGTAAAAGAAAATTTCAGACGTAAGTGTGTGAGGAAAAGTTTAATTTCTCAATTTTCTCCGTCGTAGTGTTTTATAATTATTATAACTGAAACATTGTTAATTGTTATACTCACAAATAACTCCATATAGCATTTACGATAATAAATTAAACAATTTTACAAGTAAATGTAACATGACGATATTTTTAAATTACATCCGCACCTGTCACTACGAATATCCGCAATAAACATTCATCATTCAGTCAAACATCTGCCCGTTCGTTGCCCTTAAGGAAATTCTACTTCACCGATTTTTATAAAATACTTTGTAAAAATATAAAATAATTATAATTTTTGAAGTTATGTGTAATTACAGTAAATTTTCGTTTCTTGTCGGTTCTTTTCAACTGAACTGTTTTCCAAGCCGGTAGAAGCTTTCTAACGGACTGATTACACTGATGCCATTTAAATTATATTAAATTCTTTCATAAGAAAAGGTATTGAATTCGCCAACCATTCATAATAAACGACCCCTGTATTGACTTTGAAGTGTACCTTTTGTAGCAAAAACTAATTTATTTTAATCAATTACAGTGGAAACCTTACGTTGCTTATAACTTGAAAGAAAATTGCCAATATTTAAAGCAACAAAATTTCTTGTTAAAGAAATATAGATGTTTCAATTTCAGAATTGATAGCAGTAAAATCGATCAAGTAGATTTGTGCTCTAAACGCGATGATATCGCAAAAGTTTGAACTCAAGATTTGTCCCATATAGTGGGTTCTAGTGTTATAAAGGAAAGTGGGTTATACATTGCTGTGCTTACGACCTCGCATGGTGACGTATGTGCATTGTCTTCTCTTGGGAAAAATGTTATAAAGGATTCAGTTTTCCCTACATTTTAAAATATACTAATATATTTTTTTAATGAATCAAAATAAATCCTCGACAAAATCCGACAAGATAGTTTCATTTATTTTATTATATCGAATATTCGCGTAAACCTAAGAAGGAAATATATATTTGTATCGTAGCCTAAACTTGCTTTATTATTTGGATGAGATTTCTCTGTATGACTAAAATATTGTAATTACAAAATATGTAGATATGTATTTAAAAATTATTATTTAATGATTTTCATTTTAAACTAGCGACTCTGGCTCCGCGCACGGGTTCGTCCCTAGGTACTTATTCTGATCTTCCTCGTAAAGTTTTAACGTTTTTACAATGTAAACACTGTAAAACCACCATGGCAACTGTCAAAACATCAAGAATCAAGAGTCGTTGATAGGGTTTTCTTAATTTTCAAATTTAAGAAAACCAAAAAAACGAACTAAAAAGAAGGATTGGATATAGCGAACTAAAAACATGTTGATAAACTAATAAATAATAATAAAATATTATATGTAAGACCTACTAAAAATAATAGTAGTAGGTATTCTAGTATAGCTTCGGAATCAACAAACCGATTGTCGTATGACCTACACCATACCATAACTTAATTATTAAAATAGCATTGAATTACAATTACCAGCAATATTGACCTATTTTAACTATAACATACTAATATTATTTATCTGCTTTTTAATTACACATAATTAGCTTTATTTGCCCGTCTTCAAAGAAACGCGTCTTGAATTTGTTTATTTTCGTTAAATCGCGATATTTTCGTGAATTGTATACTATTTGACGACTTGTATTGATCCTACTTTCTTGCTGCCCAAGCGGTCGCGGGTTCGAATCCCGCTGGGGGATTTCCCGCTTTGTTAAACTCGGATGTTTGTAGTCCAGTCATGGGTGTTTATATTTATAATATGTATGTATTTCAACTTATATATGTAGTATATCAATTATCTAGTATCCGTAACACAAGCTTCCTTCGTAGCTTACCACGGAACTAGATGATGCTGTGTGTAATCATGTCCCAACATATTTATTTTTATTTTTTTATTTCATGATTATTAGTTGAATTTAACCACGCTGCGAATGTTGTACCTACGGTATAGTGATAACGACACAACTGCGCATTATCGCGAAGCCGTCATTATCACTGAGTCACCGTCACGTGGTGGGTGGCGTGGTAGATTGATATGGATTTGTGATACAACAGGCTATTACTATGTCCGCTTTCTCATGTAAATGATACTGCTATATACAAACATGTTTCACAACTTTGTTTGTTTCAATGTTAGCATCGTCTACATGTCTTTTTTTTTGTAATTTTTTTCTGTTTTTGTTGTATTATTTGAGTACAATAGAGAACTCTCTAATTCGACTTATTATGCTGAAGATCTTCACCAGATCGTGACAAAATATTTATAAAATCAACTTAAAATTACGTTTCTTAACAGAAAAAGAACCACTTATATCCGATACGTAAAGGTCCAGTAAATACTTTTTGCCCCTGTTTGAAATTAAGTTCAAGACAAAAAATATCTTATTATATATATCTTATACTCGTATAACCTGTAAACCAAGTTTTGTCCAAATCGATTGTAAAGTACCTACGACCTGTAGAGAGCCACCAACGAACTGACGGAGGAAATCTTTTGCCAGTTTTAAGCATAAATGCTCCGCTCGCTCGTTCGATCAATATATATATATGTAATTACTAAAAATATTTGCTTTTGTAATTATATAAAAATACTTTAATTAAAGTTTTAACTTAATAAAAAATTTTTAATTTACAAAGTTTTAAGTACCGTATATATTATACTTTCATATTATGCATTTAGTGAAAATCTGTTGTTAGTTTGACATTAAAAACAACAGACACTTTAATTTTATTTATATACGTACTGATAGCTCTTTTTGTATTGTATATATGGCATTATACTATCATTGATAAACTGCACCAGCCGACGTATCTACCGATTACGTCATTCATGCACAGTACAGTTTACTATGCGCCTTAATCCTTATGCGTTTATATTAGAAACTTAAGAGTTAAGTTACTACATTTACATAAATTAGTGTTTTCCCATTGGTATTATTAGTTGAGGAAATTTAATTTAATTTCGATTTTTTCGACGAAGTACAACTGCTCTTTTTGATTTTATTTTTACTGTATACAAACTGCTCCTTTCCGAGCTAACTTTTTATGTTTTACGAAGCGTCAAGTAGTTACATATCTTGGTTTTTATTATTTGTTGTTATGGCGGCAATAGATCTATCTATACATTCTGTAGAAAATGAACCAGGTAGGGTTTTTACAAGGGGCAAGGGAATTTGAGATGCTAGCCCCTAGGAAACAGACGGACCAGTCGTGTAGCCATAGTGATCCAAGGGGACCCCTGGCACCCTTTGGGTATGGAACCCTAAAAAAGGTTTCAATTTAATAGAGCAAAACGTCTCTATTGACATACAAAGACGTTTGTATTAAATCTTTAGCAAACAATACTCGTCCCATATATTGTATTCTCCAAACTTTAACAAAAACAGGAATAGCTGACAAATAAACTATTGTTACTGGATTTGGCAGATGGGCTTCGAAACATTCGTCGCCACATGAATATGAACTTTAGTACTTTAGTATTAAGATCGATTATAAACAGCAACACCAATGGCCGCTAATTGCACGGTAAATCAAAGCACTTGGCCGTCTGTGACGTTTACTCTAAAGCTAAATATTTATTAAACTTATATAAGTTTATTAAAGAGTCTTGATATTTTCTTCATTTTGTGGTAAACTTCATTCTGTATTAGAGACTGACCCTCACTTCGCTCTACTTACAATAAAATTCGAATTTGTACTTTTTTTTAGTTGATGTAGTTTTAATTAAAATAAAAAAAGTATTTAATACAGTATCTTATGTGGCTAAGTCTAGCCAAAACTGAATTTCTATTTTGTGTATCTTTTGGAAACAGCTCGTAAAACTTTGAATCAAATCTTACTTACTGCACTAATATTATAAACGTGAAATTTTATGTGTGAATGTCTGTTAGTAAAAAAACACATTAATTGTATATCTTTTCTGAAAAACGTAATCAATGTTTGGTCGCCCAGCTACATAGTGTGTAAATAATGAGCGTAAAAATTGTAATTCTTTCTAACAAACAAACTTTGTTATCAAAAAATGACGTCAGAGTTGAACTACTTTGAACAACAACCATGGTTATGTGATTTACCTGTTATCTATACTAATATTATAAAGAGGAAAGGTATGTATGTTTGTTTGTTTGTAACGAATTGGCTCAAAACAGACGGGACCGATTTTAAAAATTCTTTCACCATTTGAATGCTACATTATCACTGATTAATATAGACTATTTTGATTGCAAGAAAAAATAAGGATCTCTACCAAAACGACAATAACAGGAGAGGAGTGCACGCCGCACATAATGTATGAAATTTCAAAATTTCAACCCAGCGAGTGATCGAATGAAGTTTAGTACCGATTAAAAAAATGAACGCGGGCGAAGCCGGCGCGTACTGCTAGTATAGAAATGAACGCGGGCGAAGCCGCGCGTACTGCTAGTATAGTAATATTAGCCTGTAATTTCGCTTGCGTTTATTGTTTTTCTCATCTAACAACCACTTAACCTTAGTTTACATAACTCAAGTGCGTTAAACAGAAAACTTTAATTTAATATATTTTGATTCTACAGACTACAGTGATTATAAGGTTTAGGTAATGGAGTAATTTATTAAAGATACTTTTTTAACAAAACAATGTACACTGACTTTAAGGTAACATTTCAAATATATTTTTCCATTCGTTATACGTAATTTCCCTCTTGAATACGAAAACATCCTTGAAGATATTAAAATTGGTCCATAACAGGCAAAGATATTGCGTACGTTTTGTGCTTATCAAAAAGATATACATATGAATGTAATGTGTTCTCAGTTGTTATAATATATTCATAGTAGAACGAGTAACGCCACAGTCCCGAACTAGTTCCATCAGAAATCTATAATACTGACGTTTCGTTAAAGCAAAACCAACCGTGATATATCAGACTTTAGATCAAAAGCGATAGAATTCATTATGTTTTGGCAATGGAAAAGTTATTGGCATTTTGATTGACATATTTATTTTGGGAATCAATCTATGAATATTTCGTGTACGTATGAACTATGACCCTATTCATTGTTGTACTGTCAGCATATGAAACAGTGTTTTGTTTGCGTAAGGGCTCAATGAATTTGGCCCTAAGAATACTTAGTTATATGGTTGCCGTAATCTTTTTGACATAAAGGTTGTAAAAAAATAAGGGTTACGTAATGAACAAAAATACATTTATATCTAGACATTTCAGATTTTTGCTTTATTGAGTTTTATTAGAATGTTTTTTATTTGCGAATTTAATCTAAACAATATGTTAGAAATACGTACTATATTGTTATTGTGTATTATAAAAATAAAATAGCAAGTATTTCTATATTGAAGAGAATGAGAATCTGACCTGCTTTCTACATATAGTTCTTAACGAATGTTTCATTTATACCAACGACGTTCAAGAAACGCTTACAGGCTTAAAGGACTTCTTAGAATTAGAGCCCGAGTCTTGCTAAGGCTTAGCGATAGTGTCGGTGATTTCTTATGACTTTAATTAACTTTATTTTAGAACTAGCGACTCACTCTCGCTTTGCTAAATTAATATTTTTTGAGCGGAACCATATTTTTTTTCTATATAATAGAAGTAGCCTAAATTACTCATTATAATATCTTACTTAGCTTATTACTAATATATAGTTACTTTTTTTTAATTATGTAATGATTTACTACATGTACTAGGTACTTAACTTAAACCATGAATGAATGACTTCCATTGCATTGGTGAGAACTATATGAAAGTTCGTTCGTTTTTAAGTTTATCGCATTCATACAGACAGACCCGCGGGACTTAGTTTTATAATATGTAGTATATGGTATGATATATTCTTTCTTTTTAATGTTTTTACAGAAATATCTCCTAGGTCAAGATTACGTAAATAATTGAACGATACAGTTTCGTTACGAACACTATGTCAATAAGATATTTAATACGTTCTGAAGAAAGTCATGATTTGGGCATTAATTATCATAAGTTGGGCATGAGTAGACTAATAATAAATAATCTCTAGAATTAAAATTCAATTAGAAGTTATTTATTTAATGTGTTTTTATTACATTTTTTAATTAGAACGAAATTGCGTTAATTAAAACAAGATGACATTGCTGAAATTGATTAAATTAAAAAGATATGTAATATAATAATAATTTCCGACTAGTTTGTGTAAATGTTAAAGTCGAATTCATGAAACGAAATAAACGAAAGATTTTTAAAATGCGTAAAAGTATATTTTATTTTTTCACATACCGTATATATTTTCATATCCATTTAGGTAAAAGCCTGTTCGTTTGGAATTACAAAGAGACACTTCAGTTTTATTTATGTGTAGATAACATAACAAATAAAAGTTATATAAAAATGTTATTAAAAAAATAAAAGCTATTACGTTTAAGCATTTGTAAATGTTTAACTCAGTGACCATTTTATTATCATTCCACTAGAAATTATTACCTTTAATTTCGACCAAATCTCTGTCGTCACTAAATATTTTTGAACATGTAATAGTTTTTATTTAGGTATTAATCGACTAATTATATCGTATTGGCATACATTATATTAAGTATTATCAACATATAAATGTATTGGAATTATTATACACAGCGCCATCTAGTTCCGTGGTAAGCTACGAAGGAAGCTTGTGTTACGGATACCAGTATATACTACAATGTAAGTTTAAATACATATGTATTATAAATATAAACACCCATGACTGGAGTACAAATATCCGAGTTCAACTAATTAATGCCCTCAGTCTGACTCGAACCCGCGACCGCTGGCGCAAGAAAGTAGGGTCACTACAAATGGAACTGAAGATAGCAGCCGGCTAGCGGCCGGCCGCCTGACGATTTACGCGAAGGGCCGCAACGGTACCGCGCGTCGTAAATACCTTTTGTTATACAATAAATTCGCTACAAATGCTATTAATTATTATTTTTTGATAATTTTAAATAGATATAGTAGTAATGTACAGTTTTTTCTTAAAATATTAAGCAATTTTTTATTTTATTAATACTCGTGTCCGTTCTTAGCGTAAAGGGTAATTTCATTATAAAAACTATATAAAGCAAACTGTGAGCAACTTGATTTTTTTATATATTATTATGCTTATATATACTAACTAAATAACGCTAAAATTAGACAGGATCAAATCATACTTTATTTGGAAAAAAAATTTAAAGATTACTTCTTACGGCATCTCGTACTAAGATACAGATGTCTAAAAATAATACAACGCAAACTCAAATCTTGTTCTAATTATTACTATACATTCTTCTAATATCACTAAACAGGAAATAATTAAAATATCGCAGGATCAAGACATAGAATAGTACTAAAAAAACTTGTAAATATGCTCATATTAGCCCGCCCGCAGTACTAGAATGTATGAAAACTTCAAGTCCAAGAAAACGATAGAAAGCAAACTGGGAGGTCTTTGATTTTTTTATATATTATTATGCTTATATATACTAACCAAATAACGTTAAAATTAGACAGGATCAAATCAAACTTTATTTGTAAAAAAATTTTAAATATTCCTTCATACCGCATCTCATGCTAAGTTTCAGAAGTCTAAAAATAATACAACGCAAACTCGAATCTGGATGATATTTTTAATAAACATTCTTCTAATATCAATTAGCTTGAAATAATTATAATCTCGCAGGATCAAGACATAGAATAGTAGTAAAACAACTTGTAAATATGCTTATATTAGCCCGCCCGCGGTTCTAGAATGTATGAAAACTTCAAGTCCAAGAAAACGATAGAAAGCAAACTGGGAGGTCTTTGATTTTTTTATATATTATTATGCTTATACATACTAACTAAATTACGTTAAAATTAGACAGGATCAAAACATACTTTATTTGTAAAAAAAAATTAAATATTCCTTCATACCGCATCACATGCTAAGTTTCAGACGTCTAAAAATAATACAACGCAAACTCGAATCTGGATGATATTTTTAATAAACATTCTTTTAATATCACTAAACAAGAAATAATTAAAATCTCGCAGGATCAACACACAGAATAGTTGTAAAAAACTTGTAAATATTCTCATATTTGCCCGCCCGCGGTACTAGAATGTATGAAAACTTCAAGTCCAAGAAAACGATAGAAAGCAAACTGGGAGGTCTTTGATTTTTTTATATATTATTATGCTTATATATACTAACCAAATAACGTTAAAATTAGACAGGATCAAATCATATTTTATTTGTAAAAATTTTTTAAATATTCCTTCATACCGCATCTCATGCTAAGTTTCAGACGTCTAAAAATAATACAATGTAAACTCGAATCTGGATGATATTTTTAATAAACATTCTTTTAATATCACTAAACAAGAAATAATTAGAAGAATGTTTATTAAAAATATTATCCAGATTCGAGTTTGCATTGTATTATTTTTAGACGTCAGAAACTTAGCATGAGATGCGGTATGAAGGAATATTTAAAATTTTTTTACAAATAAAGTATGATTTGATCCTGTCTAATTTTAACGTTATTTAGTTAGTATATATAAGCATAATAATATATAAAAAAATCAAAGACCTCCCAGTTTGCTTTCTATCGTTTTCTTGGACTTGAAGTTTTCATACATTCTAGTACCGCGGGCGGGCTAATATGAGCATATTTACAAGTTTTTTTTACTACTATTCTATGTCTTGATCCTGCGAGATTTTAATTATTTCTTGTTTAGTGATATTAGAAGAATGTTTATTAAAAATATCATCCAGATTCGAGTTTGCGTTGTATTATTTTTAGACGTCTGAAACTTAGCATGAGATGCGGTATGAAGGAATATTTAAAATTTTTTTACAAATAAAGTATGATTTGATCCTGTCTAATTTTAACGTTATTTAGTTAGTATATATAAGCATAATAATATATAAAAAAATCAAAGACCTCCCAGTTTGCTTTCTATCGTTTTCTTGGACTTGAAGTTTTCATACATTCTAGAACCGCGGGCGGGCTAATATGAGCATATTTACAAGTTAATTTACTACTATTCTATGTCTTGATCCTGCGAGATTTTAATTATTTCTTGTTTAGTGATATTAGAAGAATGTTTATTAAAAATATCATCCAGATTCGAGTTTGCGTTGAATTATTTTTAGACGTCTGAAACTTAGCATGAGATGCGGTATGAGGCTATGTGAACTTGGCACCCGACTTTAGAAAAATTGTGTTCTTTTTGGTTCTTTTGGAAGATTTGGGTTAGTAGTGGATAGTAGTGAAGCTAATTTCGTTTGTAGTTTTTCCAAAAAAAAAATATAGATGACAAAAAAAATGTCATCCCCCGACTTTGAAGAAAAAAAATTTTTTTTGCAGTTTCTTATAAAGAAGCGTTAGTAGTGGTTTGTAGTAAAAAAATTTTCGTTTGTAGTAAAATAAAAAAAATAATAATAAAAAAAATCGTCTCAATAAATTTTCCTTAACGATATTTACTAAATAAATTCAATTTAAAAGCCTACGTGACTACTATTAACAATAAAAATGATTACGAAACGTTCGTAGAGGTTAGAAGTAAAGAAATCTTTAAGTTTAGTGGAACATAAGTTCAGATAGCGTTCAAGCATTAGTGGTCTCTTGCAGCTGAGTTCATTTCGTTAGTAGTATCAATATATCGTTTGTAGTAACGTTAATATCGTTTGTAGTACCACAATTTCGTTTGTAGTAACGTAAATTTCGTTTGTAGTACCACAATTTCGTTTGTAGTATGTTAAAATCATTTGTAGTACCGAAATTTCGTTTGTAGTAACACAACTTCGTTTGAAGTTGTTTGTAGTAACGTTAATTTCGTTTGTAGTAACACAACTTCGTTTGTAGTTGTTTGTAGTAACGTTAATTTCGTTTGTAGTATCACAATTTCGTTTGTAGTAACGTACATTTCGTTTGTAGTACCACAATTTCGTTTGTAGTATGTTAAAATCGTTTGTAGTACCGAAATTTCGTTTGTAGTAACACAACTTCGTTTGTAGTTGTTTGTAGTAACGTTAATTTCGTTTGTAGTACCACAATTTCGTTTGTAGTAACGTAAATTTTGTTTATAATTACTTGTCTTCGTTTGTAGTATGTTAAAATCGTTTGTAGTACCGAAATTTCGTTAGTAGTAACACAACTTCGTTTGTAGTTGTTTGTAGTAACGTTAATTTCGTTTGTAGTATCATAATTTCGTTTGTAGTAACGATAATTTCGTTTGTAGTACCACAATTTCGTTTGTAGTAACATTAATTTCGTTTGTAGTAACGTAAATTTTGTTTATAATTACTTGCCTTCGTTTGTAGTTGTTTGTAGTAACGTTAATTTCGTTTGTAGTATCATAACTTCGTTTGTAGTAACGTTAATATCGTTTGTAGTACCACAATTTCGTTTGTAGTAACGTAAATTTCATTTGTAGTACCACAATTTCGTTTGTAGTATGTTAAAATCGTTTGTAGTACCGAAATTTCGTTTGTAGTAACACAACTTCGTTTGTAGTTGTTTGTAATAACGTTAATTTCGTTTGAAGTACCACAATTTCGTTTGTAGTTGTTTATAGTAACGTTAATTTCGTTTGTAGTAACTTTTCTTCGTTTGTAGTAACGTTAATTTTGTTTCTAATTACTTGTCTTCGTTTGTAGTATGTTAAAATCGTTTGTAGTACCGAAATTTCGTTAGTAGTAACACAACTTCGTTTGTAGTTGTTTGTAGTAACGTTAATTTCGTTTGTAGTATCATAATTTCGTTTGTAGTAACGATAATTTCGTTTGTAGTACCACAATTTCGTTTGTAGTAACGATAATTTCGTTTGTAGTACCACAATTTCGTTTGTAGTAAAGTAAATTTTGTTTGTAGTAACACAACTTCGTTTGTAGTTGTTTGTAGTAACGTTAATTTCGTTTGTAGTATCATAATTTTGTTTGTAGTAACGATAATTTCGTTTGTAGTAACTTTTCTTCGTTTGTAGTAACGTAAATTTTGTTTGTAGTAACACAACTTCGTTTGTAGTTGTTTGTAGTAACGTTAATTTTGTTTGTAGTATCATAATTTTGTTTGTAGTAATGATAATTTCGTTTGTAGTAACTTTTCTTCGTTTGTAGTAACGCTAATTTTGTTTCTAATTACTTGTCTTCGTTTGTAGTATGTTAAAATCGTTTGTAGTACCGAAATTTCGTTTGTAGTAACACAACTTCGTTTGTAGTTGTTTGTAGTAACGTTAATTTCGTTTGTAATATCATAATTTTGTTTGTAGTAACGATAATTTCGTTTGTAGTAACATAACTTCGTTTATAGTAACGTTAATTTCATTTGTAGTACCACAATTTCGTTCGTAGTATCAAAATTTCATTTGTAGTAACTTTTTTTTGTTTGTAGTAACGTTCATTTCGTTGTATCATAATATCGTTTGTAGTTAATTATGACACTACAAACGAAAATGCCATAATTGTGTGTACATATTTATAGCAATAATAATGATTATAAGTTATTGTTTAATTTTTTTATACAATTTTTTTCATAGAAAATCTGGAAAATTATTAAAAACGGGATGGTTTGGCTTTTATTCTATATTCGTACGTAAAAGAGCAATGGAATTCTATGCTGTTTTAGTAGATCTCGTTTTGTAATCACCATTGTTTTTTGTGATGAACAAAAATCATTATGTTCTTCCCACGTACCAATCGCTCGTTTTACACAAGCATAATAATGACCAGCAACGAAAATGTTCGCAGAAACCAATTTATACTGACGATCGCAATAGTTAAAATATCTAGGGATTTCCGAAAGAGTAAACGTTTTCCTGCAATTTTCTAGACCATGCCGAGCGGCAATCAATCCGATTTCGGCAGCCTCGACATTAATTACCTCGTTACTACAAACGAAATTGTGGTACTACAAACGAAATTATCGTTACTACAAACGAAATTATGATACTACAAACGAAATTAACGTTACTACAAACAACTACAAACGAAGTTGTGTTACTACAAACGAAATTAACGTTACTACAAACAACTACAAACGAAGTTGTGTTACTACAAACGAAATTTCGGTACTACAAACGATTTTAACATACTACAAACGAAATTGTGGTACTACAAACGAAATTTACGTTACTACAAACGAAATTGTGGCACTACAAACGAAATTATGATACTACAAATGAAATTAAAGTTACTACAAACGAAATTGTGGTACTACAAACGAAATTATCGTTACTACAAACGAAATTTCGGTACTATAAACGATTTTAACATACTACAAACGAAATTGTGGTACTTCAAACGAAATTTACGTTACTACAAACGAAATTGTGGTACTACAAACGATATTAACATTACTACAAACGAAATTATGATACTACAAACGAAATTAACGTTACTACAAACGAAATTAACGTTACTACAAACAATTACAAACGAAGTTGTGTTACTACAAACGAAATTGTAGTACTACAAACGAAATTATGATACTACAAACGAAATTAACGTTACTACAAACGAAATTGTGGTACTACAAACGAAATTTTGGTACTACTAACGATTTTAACATACTACAAACGAAATGTACGTTACTACAAACGAAATTATTATACTACAAATGAAATTTACGTTACTACAAACGAAATTATGATACTACAAACGAAATTAACGTTACTACAAACGAAGTTGTGTTACTACAAACGAAATTTTGGTACTACTAACGATTTTAACATACTACAAACGAAATGTACGTTACTACAAACGAAATTATTATACTACAAATGAAATTTACGTTACTACAAACGAAATTATGATACTACAAACGAAATTATCGTTACTACAAACGAAATTGTGGTACTACAAACGAAATTATCGTTACTACAAACGAAATTATGATACTACAAACGAAATTAACGTTACTACAAACGAAATTGTGTTACTACAAACGAAATTTTGGTACTACTAACGATTTTAACATACTACAAACGAAATTTACGTTACTACAAACGAAATTATTATACTACAAATGAAATTTACGTTACTACAAACGAAATTATGATACTACAAACGAAATTAATGTTACTACAAACAACTACAAACGAAATTGTGTTACTACAAACGAAATTAACGTTACTACAAACAACTACAAACGAAGTTGTGTTACTACAAACGAAATTTCGGTACTACAAACGATTTTAACATACTACAAACGAAATTGTGGTACTACAAACGAAATTTACGTTACTACAAACGAAATTGTGGTACTACAAATGATATTAACGTTACTACAAACGATATATTGATACTACTAACGAAATGAACTCAGCTGCAAGAGACCACTAATGCTTGAACGCTATCTGAACTTATGTTCCACTAAACTTAAAGATTTCTTTACTTCTAACCTCTACGAACGTTTCGTAATCATTTTTATTGTTAATAGTAGTCACGTAGGCTTTTAAATTGAATTTATTTAGTAAATATCGTTAAGGAAAATTTATTGAGACGATTTTTTTTATTATTATTTTTTTTATTTTACTACAAACGAAAATTTTTTTACTACAAACCACTACTAACGCTTCTTTATAAGAAACTGCAAAAAAATTTTTTATCTTCAAAGTCGGGGGATGACATTTTTTTTTGTCATCTATATTTTTTTTTTGGAAAAACTACAAACGAAATTAGCTTCACTACTATCCACTACTAACCCAAATCTTCCAAAAAAACCAAAAAGAACACAATTTTTCTAAAGTCGGGTGCCAAGTTCACATAGCCGCGGTATGAAGGAATATTTAAAAATTTTTTACAAATAAAGTATGATTTGATCCTGTCTAATTTTAACGTTATTTAGTTAGTATATATAAGCATAATAATATATAAAAAAATCAAAGACCTCCCAGTTTGCTTTCTATCGTTTTCTTGGACTTGAAGTTTTCATACATTCTAGAACCGCGGGCGGGCTAATATAAGCATATTTACAAGTTGTTTTACTACTATTCTATGTCTTGATCCTGCGAGATTATAATTATTTCAAGTTAATTGATATTAGAAGAATGTTTATTAAAAATATTATCCAGATTCGAGTTTGCGTTGTATTATTTTTAGACGTCTGAAACTTAGCATGAGATGCGGTATGAAGGAATATTTAAATTTTTTTTACAAATAAAGTATGATTTGATCCTGTCTAATTTTAACGTTATTTAGTTAGTATATATAAGCATAATAATATATAAAAAAATCAAAGACCTCCCAGTTTGCTTTCTATCGTTTTCTTGGACTTGAAGTTTTCATACATTCTCGTACCGCGGGCGGGCTATTTTGAGCATATTTACAAGTTTTTTTACTACTATTCTATGTCTTGATCATGCGAGATTTTAATTATTTCTTGTTAAGTGATATTAAAAGAATGTTTATTAAAAATATCATCCAGATTCGAGTTTGCGTTGTATTATTTTTAGACGTCTGAAACTTAGCATGAGATGCGGTATGAAGGAATATTTAAATTTTTTTTACAAATAAAGTATGATTTGATCCTGTCTAATTTTAACGTAATTTAGTTAGTATGTATAAGCATAATAGTATATAAAAAAATCAAAGACCTCCCAGTTTGCTTTCTATCGTTTTCTTGGACTTGAAGTTTTCATACATTCTAGTACCGCGGGCGGGCTAATATGAGCATATTTACAAGTTTTTTTTACTACTATTCTATGTCTTGATCCTGCGAGATTTTAATTATTTCTTGTTAAGTGATATTAGAAGAATGTTTATTAAAAATATCATCCAGATTCGAGTTTTCATTGTATTATTTTTAGACGTCTGAAACTTAGCTGAGATGCGGTATGAAGGAATATTTAAAATTTTTTTACAAATAAAGTATGATTTGATCCTGTCTAATTTTAACGTTATTTAGTTAGTATATATAAGCATAATAATATATAAAAAAATCAAAGACCTCCCAGTTTGCTTTCTATCGTTTTCTTGGACTTGAAGTTTTCATACATTCTCGTACCGCGGGCGGGCTATTTTGAGCATATTTACAAGTTTTTTTACTACTATTCTATGTCTTGATCATGCGAGATTTTAATTATTTCTTGTTTAGTGATATTAAAAGAATGTTTATTAAAAATATCATCCAGATTCGAGTTTGCGTTGTATTATTTTTAGACGTCTGAAACTTAGCATGAGATGCGGTATGAAGGAATATTTAAATTTTTTTTACAAATAAAGTATGATTTGATCCTGTCTAATTTTAACGTAATTTAGTTAGTATGTATAAGCATAATAGTATATAAAAAAATCAAAGACCTCCCAGTTTGCTTTCTATCGTTTTCTTGGACTTGAAGTTTTCATACATTCTCGTACCGCGGGCGGGCTATTTTGAGCATATTTACAAGTTTTTTTACTACTATTCTATGTCTTGATCCTGCGAGATTTTAATTATTTCTTGTTTAGTGATATTAAAAGAATGTTTATTAAAAATATCATCCAGATTCGAGTTTACATTGTATTATTTTTAGACGTCTGAAACTTAGCATGAGATGCGGTATGAAGGAATATTTAAACATTTTTTACAAATAAAGTATGATTTGATCCTGTCTAATTTTAACGTTATTTAGTTAGTATATATAAGCATAATAATATATAAAAAAATCAAAGACCTCCCAGTTTGCTTTCTATCGTTTTCTTGGACTTGAAGTTTTCATACATTCTAGAACCGCGGGCGGGCTAATATAAGCATATTTACAAGTTGTTTTACTACTATTCTATGTCTTGATCCTGCGAGATTATAATTATTTCAAGTTAATTGATATTAGAAGAATGTTTATTAAAAATATTATCCAGATTCGAGTTTGCGTTGTATTATTTTTAGACGTCTGAAACTTAGCATGAGATGCGGTATGAAGGAATATTTAAATTTTTTTTACAAATAAAGTATGATTTGATCCTGTCTAATTTTAACGTTATTTAGTTAGTATATATAAGCATAGTAATATATAAAAAAATCAAAGACCTCCCAGTTTGCTTTCTATCGTTTTCTTGGACTTGAAGTTTTCATACATTCTAGAACCGCGGGCGGGCTAATATAAGCATATTTACAAGTTGTTTTACTACTATTCTATGTCTTGATCCTGCGAGATTATAATTATTTCAAGTTAATTGATATTAGAAGAATGTTTATTAAAAATATTATCCAGATTCGAGTTTGCGTTGTATTATTTTTAGACGTCTGAAACTTAGCATGAGATGCGGTATGAAGGAATATTTAAATTTTTTTTACAAATAAAGTATGATTTGATCCTGTCTAATTTTAACGTTGTTTAGTTAGTATATATAAGCATAATAATATATAAAAAAATCAAAGACCTCCCAGTTTGCTTTCTATCGTTTTCTTGGACTTGAAGTTTTCATACATTCTAGAACCGCGGGCGGGCTAATATAAGCATATTTACAAGTTGTTTTACTACTATTCTATGTCTTGATCATGCGAGATTTTAATTATTTCTTGTTTAGTGATATTAAAAGAATGTTTATTAAAAATATCATCCAGATTCGAGTTTGCGTTGTATTATTTTTAGACGTCTGAAACTTAGCATGAGATGCGGTATGAAGGAATATTTAAATTTTTTTTACAAATAAAGTATGATTTGATCCTGTCTAATTTTAACGTAATTTAGTTAGTATGTATAAGCATAATAGTATATAAAAAAATCAAAGACCTCCCAGTTTGCTTTCTATCGTTTTCTTGGACTTGAAGTTTTCATACATTCTCGTACCGCGGGCGGGCTATTTTGAGCATATTTACAAGTTTTTTTACTACTATTCTATGTCTTGATCCTGCGAGATTTTAATTATTTCTTGTTTAGTGATATTAAAAGAATGTTTATTAAAAATATCATCCAGATTCGAGTTTACATTGTATTATTTTTAGACGTCTGAAACTTAGCATGAGATGCGGTATGAAGGAATATTTAAACATTTTTTACAAATAAAGTATGATTTGATCCTGTCTAATTTTAACGTTATTTAGTTAGTATATATAAGCATAATAATATATAAAAAAATCAAAGACCTCCCAGTTTGCTTTCTATCGTTTTCTTGGACTTGAAGTTTTCATACATTCTAGAACCGCGGGCGGGCTAATATGAGCATATTTACAAGTTAATTTACTACTATTCTATGTCTTGATCCTGCGAGATTTTAATTATTTCTTGTTTAGTGATATTAGAAGAATGTTTATTAAAAATATCATCCAGATTCGAGTTTGCGTTGAATTATTTTTAGACGTCTGAAACTTAGCATGAGATGCGGTATGAAGGAATATTTAAATTTTTTTTACAAATAAAGTATGATTTGATCCTGTCTAATTTTAACGTTATTTAGTTAGTATATATAAGCATAATAATATATAAAAAAATCAAAGACCTCCCAGTTTGCTTTCTATCGTTTTCTTGGACTTGAAGTTTTCATACATTCTCGTACCGCGGGCGGGCTATTTTGAGCATATTTACAAGTTTTTTTACTACTATTCTATGTCTTGATCATGCGAGATTTTAATTATTTCTTGTTAAGTGATATTAAAAGAATGTTTATTAAAAATATCATCCAGATTCGAGTTTGCGTTGTATTATTTTTAGACGTCTGAAACTTAGCATGAGATGCGGTATGAAGGAATATTTAAATTTTTTTTACAAATAAAGTATGATTTGATCCTGTCTAATTTTAACGTAATTTAGTTAGTATGTATAAGCATAATAGTATATAAAAAAATCAAAGACCTCCCAGTTTGCTTTCTATCGTTTTCTTGGACTTGAAGTTTTCATACATTCTAGTACCGCGGGCGGGCTAATATGAGCATATTTACAAGTTTTTTTTACTACTATTCTATGTCTTGATCCTGCGAGATTTTAATTATTTCTTGTTAAGTGATATTAGAAGAATGTTTATTAAAAATATCATCCAGATTCGAGTTTTCATTGTATTATTTTTAGACGTCTGAAACTTAGCTGAGATGCGGTATGAAGGAATATTTAAAATTTTTTTACAAATAAAGTATGATTTGATCCTGTCTAATTTTAACGTTATTTAGTTAGTATATATAAGCATAATAATATATAAAAAAATCAAAGACCTCCCAGTTTGCTTTCTATCGTTTTCTTGGACTTGAAGTTTTCATACATTCTCGTACCGCGGGCGGGCTATTTTGAGCATATTTACAAGTTTTTTTACTACTATTCTATGTCTTGATCATGCGAGATTTTAATTATTTCTTGTTTAGTGATATTAAAAGAATGTTTATTAAAAATATCATCCAGATTCGAGTTTGCGTTGTATTATTTTTAGACGTCTGAAACTTAGCATGAGATGCGGTATGAAGGAATATTTAAATTTTTTTTACAAATAAAGTATGATTTGATCCTGTCTAATTTTAACGTAATTTAGTTAGTATGTATAAGCATAATAGTATATAAAAAAATCAAAGACCTCCCAGTTTGCTTTCTATCGTTTTCTTGGACTTGAAGTTTTCATACATTCTCGTACCGCGGGCGGGCTATTTTGAGCATATTTACAAGTTTTTTTACTACTATTCTATGTCTTGATCCTGCGAGATTTTAATTATTTCTTGTTTAGTGATATTAAAAGAATGTTTATTAAAAATATCATCCAGATTCGAGTTTACATTGTATTATTTTTAGACGTCTGAAACTTAGCATGAGATGCGGTATGAAGGAATATTTAAACATTTTTTACAAATAAAGTATGATTTGATCCTGTCTAATTTTAACGTTATTTAGTTAGTATATATAAGCATAATAATATATAAAAAAATCAAAGACCTCCCAGTTTGCTTTCTATCGTTTTCTTGGACTTGAAGTTTTCATACATTCTAGAACCGCGGGCGGGCTAATATAAGCATATTTACAAGTTGTTTTACTACTATTCTATGTCTTGATCCTGCGAGATTATAATTATTTCAAGTTAATTGATATTAGAAGAATGTTTATTAAAAATATTATCCAGATTCGAGTTTGCGTTGTATTATTTTTAGACGTCTGAAACTTAGCATGAGATGCGGTATGAAGGAATATTTAAATTTTTTTTACAAATAAAGTATGATTTGATCCTGTCTAATTTTAACGTTATTTAGTTAGTATATATAAGCATAGTAATATATAAAAAAATCAAAGACCTCCCAGTTTGCTTTCTATCGTTTTCTTGGACTTGAAGTTTTCATACATTCTAGAACCGCGGGCGGGCTAATATAAGCATATTTACAAGTTGTTTTACTACTATTCTATGTCTTGATCCTGCGAGATTATAATTATTTCAAGTTAATTGATATTAGAAGAATGTTTATTAAAAATATCATCCAGATTCGAGTTTGCGTTGTATTATTTTTAGACGTCTGAAACTTAGCATGAGATGCGGTATGAAGGAATATTTAAAAATTTTTTACAAATAAAATATGATTTGATCCTGTCTAATTTTAACGTTATTTAGTTAGTATATATAAGCATAATAATATATAAAAAAATCAAAGACCTCCCAGTTTGCTTTCTATCGTTTTCTTGGACTTGAAGTTTTCATACATTCTCGTACCGCGGGCGGGCTATTTTGAGCATATTTACAAGTTTTTTTACTACTAATCTATGTCTTGATCCTGCGAGATTTTAATTATT
Organism: Boloria selene; assembly: GCA_905231865.2. Lineage (NCBI taxonomy): Eukaryota > Metazoa > Arthropoda > Insecta > Lepidoptera > Nymphalidae > Boloria > Boloria selene. The sequence continues at coordinate 3,029,849 of HG993158.1, read as the reverse complement.
TCTTGTTAAGTGATATTAAAAGAATGTTTATTAAAAATATCATCCAGATTCGAGTTTGCGTTGTATTATTTTTAGACGTCTGAAACTTAGCATGAGATGCGGTATGAAGGAATATTTAAACATTTTTTACAAATAAAGTATGATTTGATCCTGTCTAATTTTAACGTTATTTAGTTAGTATATATAAGCATAATAATATATAAAAAAATCAAAGACCTCCCAGTTTGCTTTCTATCGTTTTCTTGGACTTGAAGTTTTCATACATTCTCGTACCGCGGGCGGGCTATTTTGAGCATATTTACAAGTTTTTCTACTACTATTCTATGTCTTGATCCTGCGAGATTTTAATTATTTCTTGTTTAGTGATATTAAAAGAATGTTTATTAAAAATATCATCCAGATTCGAGTTTGCGTTGTATTATTTTTAGACGTCTGAAACTTAGCATGAGATGCGGTATGAAGGAATATTTAAACATTTTTTACAAATAAAGTATGATTTGATCCTATCTAATTTTAACGTTATTTAGTTAGTATATATAAGCATAATAATATATAAAAAAATCAAAGACCTCCCAGTTTGCTTTCTATCGTTTTCTTGGGCTTGAAGTTTTCATACATTCTAGAACCGCGGGCGGGCTAATATAAGCATATTTACAAGTTGTTTTACTACTATTCTATGTCTTGATCCTGCGAGATTATAATTATTTCAAGTTAATTGATATTAGAAGAATGTTTATTAAAAATATTATCCAGATTCGAGTTTGCGTTGTATTATTTTTAGACGTCTGAAACTTAGCATGAGATGCGGTATGAAGGAATATTTAAATTTTTTTTACAAATAAAGTATGATTTGATCCTGTCTAATTTTAACGTTATTTAGTTAGTATATATAAGCATAATAATATATAAAAAAATCAAAGACCTCCCAGTTTGCTTTCTATCGTTTTCTTGGACTTGAAGTTTTCATACATTCTAGAACCGCGGGCGGGCTAATATAAGCATATTTACAAGTTGTTTTACTACTATTCTATGTCTTGATCCTGCGAGATTATAATTATTTCAAGTTAATTGATATTAGAAGAATGTTTATTAAAAATATTATCCAGATTCGAGTTTGCGTTGTATTATTTTTAGACGTCTGAAACTTAGCATGAGATGCGGTATGAAGGAATATTTAAATTTTTTTTACAAATAAAGTATGATTTGATCCTGTCTAATTTTAACGTTGTTTAGTTAGTATATATAAGCATAATAATATATAAAAAAATCAAAGACCTCCCAGTTTGCTTTCTATCGTTTTCTTGGACTTGAAGTTTTCATACATTCTAGAACCGCGGGCGGGCTAATATAAGCATATTTACAAGTTGTTTTACTACTATTCTATGTCTTGATCCTGCGAGATTATAATTATTTCAAGTTAATTGATATTAGAAGAATGTTTATTAAAAATATCATCCAGATTCGAGTTTGCGTTGCATTATTTTTAGACGTCTGAAACTTAGCATGAGATGCGGTATGAAGGAATATTTAAAAATTTTTTACAAATAAAGTATGATTTGATCCTGTCTAATTTTAACGTTATTTAGTTAGTATATATAAGCATAATAATATATAAAAAAATCAAAGACCTCCCAGTTTGCTTTCTATCGTTTTCTTGGACTTGAAGTTTTCATACATTCTAGAACCGCGGGCGGGCTAATATAAGCATATTTACAAGTTGTTTTACTACTATTCTATGTCTTGATCCTGCGAGATTATAATTATTTCAAGTTAATTGATATTAGAAGAATGTTTATTAAAAATATTATCCAGATTCGAGTTTGCGTTGTATTATTTTTAGACGTCTGAAACTTAGCATGAGATGCGGTATGAAGGAATATTTAAATTTTTTTTACAAATAAAGTATGATTTGATCCTGTCTAATTTTAACGTAATTTAGTTAGTATGTATAAGCATAATAGTATATAAAAAAATCAAAGACCTCCCAGTTTGCTTTCTATCGTTTTCTTGGACTTGAAGTTTTCATACATTCTCGTACCGCGGGCGGGCTATTTTGAGCATATTTACAAGTTTTTTTACTACTATTCTATGTCTTGATCCTGCGAGATTTTAATTATTTCTTGTTTAGTGATATTAAAAGAATGTTTATTAAAAATATCATCCAGATTCGAGTTTACATTGTATTATTTTTAGACGTCTGAAACTTAGCAAGAGATGCGGTATGAAGGAATATTTAAACATTTTTTACAAATAAAGTATGATTTGATCCTGTCTAATTTTAACGTTATTTAGTTAGTATATATAAGCATAATAATATATAAAAAAATCAAAGACCTCCCAGTTTGCTTTCTATCGTTTTCTTGGACTTGAAGTTTTCATACATTCTAGAACCGCGGGCGGGCTAATATAAGCATATTTACAAGTTGTTTTACTACTATTCTATGTCTTGATCCTGCGAGATTATAATTATTTCAAGTTAATTGATATTAGAAGAATGTTTATTAAAAATATTATCCAGATTCGAGTTTGCGTTGTATTATTTTTAGACGTCTGAAACTTAGCATGAGATGCGGTATGAAGGAATATTTAAATTTTTTTTACAAATAAAGTATGATTTGATCCTGTCTAATTTTAACGTTGTTTAGTTAGTATATATAAGCATAATAATATATAAAAAAATCAAAGACCTCCCAGTTTGCTTTCTATCGTTTTCTTGGACTTGAAGTTTTCATACATTCTAGAACCGCGGGCGGGCTAATATAAGCATATTTACAAGTTGTTTTACTACTATTCTATGTCTTGATCCTGCGAGATTATAATTATTTCAAGTTAATTGATATTAGAAGAATGTTTATTAAAAATATCATCCAGATTCGAGTTTGCGTTGCATTATTTTTAGACGTCTGAAACTTAGCATGAGATGCGGTATGAAGGAATATTTAAAAATTTTTTACAAATAAAGTATGATTTGATCCTGTCTAATTTTAACGTTATTTAGTTAGTATATATAAGCATAATAATATATAAAAAAATCAAAGACCTCCCAGTTTGCTTTCTATCGTTTTCTTGGACTTGAAGTTTTCATACATTCTAGAACCGCGGGCGGGCTAATATAAGCATATTTACAAGTTGTTTTACTACTATTCTATGTCTTGATCCTGCGAGATTATAATTATTTCAAGTTAATTGATATTAGAAGAATGTTTATTAAAAATATTATCCAGATTCGAGTTTGCGTTGTATTATTTTTAGACGTCTGAAACTTAGCATGAGATGCGGTATGAAGGAATATTTAAATTTTTTTTACAAATAAAGTATGATTTGATCCTGTCTAATTTTAACGTAATTTAGTTAGTATGTATAAGCATAATAGTATATAAAAAAATCAAAGACCTCCCAGTTTGCTTTCTATCGTTTTCTTGGACTTGAAGTTTTCATACATTCTCGTACCGCGGGCGGGCTATTTTGAGCATATTTACAAGTTTTTTTACTACTATTCTATGTCTTGATCCTGCGAGATTTTAATTATTTCTTGTTTAGTGATATTAAAAGAATGTTTATTAAAAATATCATCCAGATTCGAGTTTACATTGTATTATTTTTAGACGTCTGAAACTTAGCATGAGATGCGGTATGAAGGAATATTTAAACATTTTTTACAAATAAAGTATGATTTGATCCTGTCTAATTTTAACGTTATTTAGTTAGTATATATAAGCATAATAATATATAAAAAAATCAAAGACCTCCCAGTTTGCTTTCTATCGTTTTCTTGGACTTGAAGTTTTCATACATTCTAGAACCGCGGGCGGGCTAATATAAGCATATTTACAAGTTGTTTTACTACTATTCTATGTCTTGATCCTGCGAGATTATAATTATTTCAAGTTAATTGATATTAGAAGAATGTTTATTAAAAATATTATCCAGATTCGAGTTTGCGTTGTATTATTTTTAGACGTCTGAAACTTAGCATGAGATGCGGTATGAAGGAATATTTAAATTTTTTTTACAAATAAAGTATGATTTGATCCTGTCTAATTTTAACGTTATTTAGTTAGTATATATAAGCATAGTAATATATAAAAAAATCAAAGACCTCCCAGTTTGCTTTCTATCGTTTTCTTGGACTTGAAGTTTTCATACATTCTAGAACCGCGGGCGGGCTAATATAAGCATATTTACAAGTTGTTTTACTACTATTCTATGTCTTGATCCTGCGAGATTATAATTATTTCAAGTTAATTGATATTAGAAGAATGTTTATTAAAAATATCATCCAGATTCGAGTTTGCGTTGTATTATTTTTAGACGTCTGAAACTTAGCATGAGATGCGGTATGAAGGAATATTTAAAAATTTTTTACAAATAAAATATGATTTGATCCTGTCTAATTTTAACGTTATTTAGTTAGTATATATAAGCATAATAATATATAAAAAAATCAAAGACCTCCCAGTTTGCTTTCTATCGTTTTCTTGGACTTGAAGTTTTCATACATTCTCGTACCGCGGGCGGGCTATTTTGAGCATATTTACAAGTTTTTTTACTACTATTCTATGTCTTGATCCTGCGAGATTTTAATTATTTCTTGTTTAGTGATATTAAAAGAATGTTTATTAAAAATATCATCCAGATTCGAGTTTGCGTTGTGTTATTTTTAGACGTCTGTATCTTAGTACGAGATGCCGTAAGAAGTAATCTTTAAAAATTTTTTACAAGTAAAGTATGATTTGATTCTGTCTAATTTTAACGTTATTTAGTTAGTATATATAAGCATAATAATATATAAAAAAATCAAGTTGCTCACAGTTTGCTTTATATAGTTTTTATAATGAAATTACCCTTTACGCTAAGAACGGACACGAGTATTAATAAAATAAAAAATTGCTTAATATTTTAAGAAAAAACTGTACATTACTACTATATCTATTTAAAATTATCAAAAAATAATAATTAATAGCATTTGTAGCGAATTTATTGTATAACAAAAGGTATTTACGACGCGCGGTACCGTTGCGGCCCTTCGCGTAAATCGTCAGGCGGCCGGCCGCTAGCCGGCTGCTATCTTCAGTTCCATTCACTACAAACTGCGACAAAACGTGTCGTAAAAATATATAGCTATCTAATATCGCACTACACTTTTAGAACAAAGAACTTATAGTAACAGCATCTCTCAGCCAAGCTGTTCTACATAACATAATTAGAGTGCCCCAAAAGAAACGTTTTTTGAGTTCAAAGTGCCACTCGAAAAGCTCATTTTGGGTATCTCCACGCGACCCTTGTGTTTTTGTACCCTTTGCACTTAAAATGTAACTGTTAAATATTTTAGTATATTCCTCATCCAGCTACGATTCTTAAAAGCGGTCCAATTATGTATATGAAGTACTTAAATCTTAAACATGAAATATTTATACCTGATCAGTAAAATAAGTTTTTTTTTAAATAGAACTTAAAGTGATTAGACTTGTTTCTCTCATAGTATTTGAAATAAGTGGCTTGTGTTATGTAATGAATACCAGATATACTACGCATATATAATTTTAAGATCATACATATTATAAAATACTAGCCTTTCCCGCGGCTCCGCTCACTGAAAGGCTGAAATTCAAAAGAAATATTTTTCTCCCGTTTTTGCACATTTTTTATTGTTGCTCCGCTCCGCTCCTATTGTCCATAGCGTGATGTAATATAGTAGCTCTGTATCTAGTATCTAGTAGTTCCTGAGATTAGCTCGTACAACCACACAAACAAACAAACAAACTCTTCAGCTTTATAATGTTAGTATAGATGAACACACATGAAACAGCAAGTACGGTCATAAGAAATAAGAATTTGAGCTAAACGTTTCATCAAGTGTATCGTATGAATGTATGCATTATGTGTATGTAGGTAAATAAATAATAATCGGTATAAAATCTATAAAATGAATGTTCTTGTGTTTGTCCTCAATACGTTTCTAAACCATTAAATGGTTAAAAATGTTAAAAAATTAAATCTCGATTGGAAAAACGACTTCTCAAGTGAACACTCTTTTAAAACATGGAATGTTATTTGAAAGCTACATGTTTATACTCGAATTTAAAATAACTTTAATTAATCAAGGTGTATGTACTTTTATCCAGAGTCGGTCATGGTCACGGTCACGTATCATTGACACTCTGTAGGTATCAGTTATTGTTACAATACATAAAAAACAATGTAGGTATGTATTAATTATGAAATTTTAGATTCCAAGACCTTTTTGCTTTTAAGTTTTAATGTGTAAGGAATAAAATAAATTAAACAGGCAAAAATAAAAAAAGGTTTCATTTCATAGGTTAAAATAACCGCGTAAATCATGAAAGTATTTAAAAAGATGTTTAAAACAGGGAGGAATAAAACAAAAGGTCGTAAGTATACTATGGGCATATTAAGTACCTAGATAATTATGTACCTATTATATTGATCCCCAATTACAAAATTACTTCGCATCATGATAAAATATATGTCCTTTAGAAGAATCGATTAATATCTCTATTTTGAAATTGGTTAAAAACACTGCCATAACGAGAGATTAAAGAATAAATATTTTTATAGAAGACTGCTAATAACGGTGTCCAATTTCAGACGAATGTACGTGCGTCAGCTACCCGGGAATAAAAATATAGCACGAAAAATGCTTGGTATTTCCGAAGCAATACGAAAAAGAGCATTTAAAATCAATAGCTTATTGGAGAAAATTAGTTTATCCATAAATGAAATAAAATTCGGCTTGGATTTAGTTAGTGAGTTTGATTAAAATGACGTAAGGGTAAACCGACGTGGCTGACATAAATACTATTGGCCGAGTGTGCAATTTATTTGGAAATTGGATAGCGTATTCTATAAGTAAAGCAACATTAATAAATGAAATTAATACTTCTATAAGTTCATCCGATTTTTTGACAAATGAAAATTGCATAAAAATCTGTACACATTTCCTTACTAGTTAACTTTTAAATACGTGTAAGTAGATTATATATATTGTTATGTTAGGCTTATGTACGCCAAAATTGGGCTCGGTTCGGAATTTCCGACCATAATAGTCGATTTGTCGAGTGCTACTGATTCAATTAGCGGATTAATCTGATTAATAAACACGAATGGCGTTCTGTTTGGTTGTTAGATGTGGCGAACTGTTATTTCGTGACTAATAAACTTTGAGAGTGCTTTGTACATATTAATGGTGAGAATCGATATAGCTCTCTATTAAGAAAACTTCGATTCGCGTATATCGTCCTATATTAAGATATAGGACAGCTCGTGCAGACAAAGTAAAATGGGTCTCGATCACAATTTTATTAGCACACGTTCACTGCACAGCAAAGACTAAGTAAAACTTAGTGTTAGTGTCGTAATTTAGTACATATTACTTTCTTAATATGTCTGTCTATCTGTTACATTTTCTTGTTTAATACCGAATATACAAATTTAGAATTAATATAGTTTGAGACTCTGAGGACTGACTGACTCAGGGAAGGATATGATAGTTTTATCTTTTACCGGAAATCATCCCTTAAATCCATCCCTTAAAAGAGGGGGTTGTATGTGTAATTAATAATCATTTCTCAAGTCGTAGGGATATAGGTAAAAACTATTCCTAACTAACATCATCTTGGTTTTAAGATAGTGCAATCTGTGAGTAAGCATCCACCGCTCTCTTAACCGATGCTGGTCGAGACAGCCGTACCAGGTATTTCATTTCAATGGACATGCTCTGGTATTTCGATTTCGAGAATTCTAACCACAGCCGTAAACGTTTGCTGAGTTTCTCGTTGATGCCAAATATTTGTAGTTAAATGATGTGTAGTGATTGTGATGAATGATTTAATTTATAATTATAAATGTAAAAGTTTGTGAGTGTCCTTGTTACATTATGAGTCGAATCTGTGCATCAAATATTTTTTTAAAGTTTTAGTATAGTCTCTCGGTTGTCGATAATAATATAGATGATACAGAAAGAGAGAGAGCCGAATTTATAGTATTTAGAACTTGTCTTACTATTTGTCTGGAACGCAACGCATATTTTAATGAAATTTGTTATGATGATAGTTGTCTGTCTAGATCAACATATAGGTGCCTATATTTATTTATTAGAGAAAATATCTCATAGAGACCAACCCGAGCGAAGTCAAGGAGACTTGCTACTTGCTAGTATTCTTGTAAGAACCCCTGTTGACTAAAAGATGTGTGAACTACTAAAAATTTATTTCTAAAAAAATGCAGCTTCAATAATACGTTCTAATCAATTTAACAATAGCATAGTAATTTGAAAAACACTCCATAAACGTAAAATAACAATGCTCAATATAATATGTAGGCACTAAAAAAACAAAGATCTCTAACTATTATCTCTCAAGAGAACTACTATTACAATAGTACAAAGTACCGCTTCAAGGTTTACCCACGAAAATAAATTCAACGTAGGGTTGGCAAACGTATTATACAATTTCCGTCCCAGAATAAGCGCAATGGTTGCGTAGATAACGTCTGGGCCGCGGATCGTTCATTGATCAAAAGAACCTATTAGAAGGTTACTTATACTCGTATATACTACGCCAGACACAAAACCCCTCTAAGGCTAAGTGGGCACTTAGATCACGGTAAAAATTACCTTTAAAGTATGTAATTTAGTTGCAAGAAACAAAAAAATATACACAACTCTCCTGGAAAGTTACCTAGGGACGGACGTCATGTAATTCAGTCAGTCAGGCTAGCCATACAGATTTCGTGCGTCTTAAATTCGAATTGGAAAGTAGGTCGTTTTATTCATGTCATGTCAATCATTGAAATTGATGCATTAGTCTGCACATTATGAGAGAAACTACATACATAATTCAAAATAAACTATACCGCAAGTTCCTTAGAGATATAAGGACATTGTAAATGTTGATGAATACGTAATTTTTTGTGAGCAACTTCAATGTTATATATTCATATATATTTTGCTTATTTCTTGCTGACGCCTGAAAAACATTGAAATCAATTCAGTAATTTTGCTTTATTGAGAAACAAACATCCGAACAGTACGACTTCTGCTGCTGCTGATATTAATATTTAGTAGTGGGATATGATAGTGTAAACTTATAGTTACGTAATAAAATGTAGGTACTTCCAATTTAAATCTTTACTTTGGGAAATATAATGAAGACCGTCCCAAAATAGGCGGTATCGTTACAACACTGCGTGGGTAACGTCTGGCGAATTCAGGTTCTTTCCATGTTGCGATATATGAATGGCTTTGATATTTATTACGACGTTTGAAACAGGGACAACAAACACAGATTGATAGATTATATGACGAGGATTGCGGGTTCGATTCTGATTGCGACAAATACTAGCCATACAAATGCAAATATTTTTAGTATGAGTGACAATTTAGATTAACGTTGTTGAACGTAAAAACAAACACTGATGTATTTTCGCATTTGTTTTATCTTATAACTTTTTGTCATCCACTTAGCTAAAATAAACAAGTGTGAGTTGAACTCTTGACCTTCGTTATAAAGTACCTATTGTAATTTGTTTTGTCTTGTAGATTTCTGAAATATATTTATTAATAACAACCCGCTTTCGTTCTGTAACCTTTAGTATGTTGAGTATTAAATAAATTATATACCTACCTACAAAAATTGATATAAATGTAGGACGCGATCAAACGAACTGGAGGATCTTAACCTGTTTTGAAGTATTGACGCGCCTGAAATATTAAAAGTAACATTACAGGAATAAGGTTCACATAATACTTTCTTAGGTTTACGCGAATATTTGAAATTATAAATGATATCTTTTTGGAGAGACTCCTCTTTCGTGACCATGATTGCTGTAAAGCATTCGAAACGTCGGGAACCAAAAATCAAAATATATCCGCGACAAAATCCGAAAAGATAGTTTCACTTAAAATGGAATAAGGTTTTTTTGAGTTGTAGTACAGTTTAGTTCAAAAATAGGTAAGAACACGAGAGAGGACCTGTATGAAAACTTTGTCACTCTCTCCAATCACATTGCCGGTAGATTCGTGCCCCGTAGTAATTGAATTATTATTATTTAAATATTTAGTTAGGTACTAAATTAAGTAATACTTTGGAAATCGTTAAACTTTATTTTTTAAATTTAATTTAAGCAAATAATTATAGCTGATATAAATTGGAAGAAAAAGTTACACTTCGATTATTTTTACGTAATTTTAAAGTCAATTATAGGTAAAAAAATAAATTAATACCTCCTATTTTGAAAGTTGGTTAGTAAGAGATAAAACAAGTATCTCTTATAGTATCTGTGTTTTATAAAAACATGCTTTAACCATTGTCTTTAATTAGGCATGCCTTCACGTTTGTACAAAGGTATTTATAGTCCATTTTTTCTTACTTGTCCTAAATGGTAAACAAACACTGCCTTGAACGAAAAACACTTATTTTCGGAAAACCCCGCATTTTAGACTTGGTTTCATCGTTTATTACTATTTTAGAAACACACACACTATGAATTACACTTATAAAAGCTGTTTATATATGATTTGAACACATTATTTTTGCTAAAATTGAAATTTTAACAGAACTAAATTCTATAGATAAAATATGAACAAAACATTTTGACGTTTCGATACGCTACTTTGTCTTTGAATCATAGAGATGTAACATGTAAAATTATTTGGCGAGAATGGAAACTGAACTTTTAAAAAAATAACAATATTTGTAAATTACAAAGTACGACATTTTTCTTCAAATTTTATTAGGTTTTAAAATAGGAGTGTCATCTGTAGAATATAGAAGATTTTTAATTGCTTTTAACCAACTTATACTGATTATTTATTTGTTATTGTAATTATTATTATTTCTTATCTTATTGCACTGTGTAATAAAATGGAGTGAGGGACTTCGCTCTCGGAGATCTTTCGATCGCTTATTTGCTTTTTTAGTTTAAAGTTTTAAAAATGACTTTATATTAAGACAAAAAGGAAAATAAAATTATTAAAATTATTATTAGTAAGGAGGTGATATCCGAGTAATAAAATTATCAAATTAACTTGTCGTATTATTTCTACCCAATACTTTACGTTCACTGCATAAAAACCATTAAGTTCAGTCGTTGTCATTCATTCGTCATTGCAATCTCTATGAAATTATCTCTGGTTACCTGTCCGCCATATTTGTTTACTACTTAAGACAAGTAAGAAAAAATAGACTATACATTCTCAATTCTTGCTAAATTAAACATACTTTAATAATAAGTCTCGTGCAAAATGTCATACATGTAAATGTTTCACAATATTTAATGCTTAATAGTAAAAAATTGGAAGTTTTATTCAGCCCTTTTTAATGTCCCACTTAATGCAAAAAGGATCCACTCATAGTCCCAATGGCCAAGTACGGATTGACGGACGTCACATGTATGTATTTCGAAACTTGCTAGGTTCTTTCAGACTTCAAGTTTTTCACGATATTTTTCTTAATCGTAAGGCAAGTGGTGATGATTTAATGGTTTCCTAACCAGATGTATGATGATAATGCAGAATGGACTGTTTTATGTGGTCTTTATTAAATAGTGTAATTTCTATAAGTAGTAAGTACCTATATCTTTTGGCAACGAAATTAGACAGTTTGCAAAATATGATAAGATTGTTAATACTATATAATTCAAGTGAAGTCAGGTGAAAATGCTAGTATTGTCCATAATAACACTCTGTTATCTAACCACGTCTTCTAGCACCTCAACTAAATTACTAATATCCGTTGTAAACTGTTGTTATAAACTGTAGATGCAATTTATAGGGATCAACTAGTCAAACCATAAACTGTGTCAGTATAAACTACAGGCCCTCGTGCCTAATAATATCGTACATAATTTATCTGGCCCATATTATTGTGACAATTTTTTTAAATTGTTATTTTAAACATTACATTTGTTGTAATTTTTATGGTTACTTGTATCATAGGGTATATAGAATATAGATATTATTAAAATCAAAATGGCTAATTTCAGGTAACATTTTGTGCCTGAATTAAAATATTTTTGTGAAAAATTAAAAATTTAAATGAAGGTTTTTAAAAGACTATAACAGAAATAACTTATATCTTTAAAAATTGAGGAGGATTTGTTAAATAAATTCATTAAAAATATTTAGGTAATTCTTGTTTTGTTTTTGTTATTAATTTTTATTTGTAATAATGTTTAAAGTTTAATGCCTTTTTATGCTTCTCGATCTATCATAATATAGCTATAGCTATAATATAGCTATAGGCTATACACTTAAATGCAAGTTTTACAACTAAGATGACTTACAAATGTATAGTACATACATCGTGACTTGTCTGTTATTAGCAGATTTCATTCTGACAGGTAGGTTGAGGGCCGATGGTTAAATGGACTATACTTGTAATGGAATTAGAATTCTAAAGGATTTGATATGTACTACAATATATATGTATAATATTACTATGTAGCCGCCAAAATGGTAGGAATTTGATCATTATTGAAAAATGGAGGTAAACATAATATATAAATAAAATAACCTTATCTATACTAAATAACATTTTATTATCGATAGCAGTAATCGTCAATACTAAACAAAAAGCAAGTAAGCCGCTGGACAAACAAAGGAAAATAATGTACTAAACTGTTTAAACTTTGTCTATATAGATTATAGGTATACTTATATTTTAAAGCCATAAAAATGTTTAAAAAAATCTAAATTATATGAGAACGACTCTAAATATAAGTGATCGTAGAAATTTTCGATAAATAATTTCTATGAGCGACTCAAGTAATTTCAGTACTTGTCAATTTTACCTTAAAATATTTTTAGAAAGCCTACAAAATACAATTTCTCTTTTAAAATATTTATATAATTTTACATTTAAAAAAATATAATATGAGAATGCATTACATTTTTCTTTTACAGTAAATTCCAATCCAACTCAACGCCCAGAACGACGTGATTGAATAACAAACCTCTTACCCAGATACAGATATCTATTCCCTGGTAATATGACGTTAGTGAGAAATCTAAATTCAGATAGTATAAATAAATATGTTGGGACGTTATTACACACAGCGCCATCTAGTTCCCTGGTAAGCTAGGCTTGTGTTACGGATACCAGATAGTTACTACAGATATTATAATAACTTTAAATACATACTTATTATAAATATGTACACCGAACACCCATGACTGGAGTACAAACATTCGTGCACATCAAATAAATGCCGCGGGACTTAAACCCACGACCGAAGCGCAGTAAGTTGGTAGCCACTACAAACTGAGTCAAACGTGTTATATATGAAAAAGGGTTAGGTTTTTTGTTTCGTTATTCGCTACTAATCTAAGTGAGTGTAAATATACGGAGAATTATAATTAGGTAGTTAACATAACACACAGCAACATCTAGTTCCATGAAAAGCTACGAGGCTTGTGTTATGGATACCAGATAGTTGGTACACTACACATAATATATATACCTACATATAAGTTTAAATACATTATTTATAGCCTTTAAAAATAATTTTTAAATTTGGACCAGTAGCAAACAAACAACTTTATAATATTAGTATAAATATAAACAGCCATGATTGGAGAACAAACGTTCGTATTCATCAGACAAATAAATGCCCCTAGCGGGTCTCGAAAAATCACTGATACTGGTAATAAAAAATTATACGTCGTCTAAACATTGAACCGGTGATCATAATTATGAGACAAAATGTGATCAAACTCAAGTTAATTAAATCAAAGTAATAACGTTAAAGGAAAATACGTTGTCATGTATTTTAGGTTTACACTCACTCTAGAGGGGGTAACGGTTCGCTGGCGGAGTTGAAATGCCGCCTGTGTACAAACTGACATTGCTATCTGAGTAGCTGTAGCCATAATATGGACGTTCATAATAATAATTTACTTTATTTTTATCTAATGTTTTAATAAATATAACTAAAATTTTTTAATTTAATTTTTATCAGTATTGAAAATTTATGTTACTATCGTTTAGTGTTTATTTATTTTCAATAATAAGTATGTACACTGTAAAGAAATTGTTGAATGTTTGAGTTTTCAATACTCAACTGTAATACAAGCGTGGCCTGGTTGTTGGTATTATCGTAATAAGACATGTCGATAAAACAAAATATTTTGATCGTCTAAATAGCATTAAAAGTATACTAAACTGTCTGAAATATAAGATAGTGACTATGAGTGCGATAATTCTTTTTTTTATGATTCATATCCATCGTTATTTTTTTGCGTCGCTTGGGTATGTCCCTGAAACCTTAACAGTAGCCTTTGTGTTACTCCAAGTTAAAGTCTCATCTGTGTTCTAAATTCTATCTAACTCCGTCAACCCTTGTAGCAAAGTAAGTGAATAAAGAAAACACCCACACATATTAGTCAAACGTACCTTCACACGTCTTTCGAAAACTTGCAAGGTTTTCTCGGACATATAGGTTTTATCATGTTTTTCTTTACTATAAGACAAGTGGTAATCATGATAGAAATTTTTCTATCATTCGCACATGAAATTATCAGAGGTGCGAGACTAGGATTTGAACCCACATCACTCAGTTATCCAAGCGAGCGCGTTACCACTGGTCTACCACTGTCTGAAATTATTTAAAATATTATATTATTGCTAATATTCTTTCCGTTCGTGTTTACACAAGATATGTCACGTTAAAATGATATGAGTTCCGACTGTAGCAGGGTTTTGTAATTATTAAAATAGTAATTCGTGTGGAAATTAGTATAGGTGCGAAATCTTCAAGTTTCATTGTTTTGAAATTGTATTACTGCATTGTCTTTTTTTTGCAGATTTTTTGTTTTAAATTAAATAAGTGTAGGTAATAATTTAAAGTAGGTCACAATTATAATTTAGTACTGTACATAAAGTTGACCTGCCTGATTTAATATTATGGTGAATTAAAATTTGAAACTATGTATATAATTTATGTCGAACTTATAGAATAACTAATTCATCTGATTAAGAGTAGAGATCAATGCCGGGAACTAAAAATCAAATCAAATAAATCCGCGACAAAACCAAATATTTTGATTTTGATATAAGCCTTATTGTATACAACAGATATAAATATCATAATATATTTATATTAGATAATTTCTCAGCTAAACGCCTAACGACTATAACGAATCGTTTGAACAAAAAATAAAATTTCACGTTTTTTCTCAAGCTTACTCCACACTAATCTTACGTTGCGGGCCCCGGTCATTCACCTTGTCGCATTACGTAACAACCAAAATTAAAGGAATTTGTATTCGCTATTGCCATGCCAATAAGGTCTCCAAGGTTTCATGGGAAAATTAACGTTTGATTTATAGTGTCTATATTAACACCTCTCTTATTATATATTAATAGCATTTATTTTAAAATATATATTTTATACAATACCTACTAAACTGGAGAAACTAACTATAAATTATTGAATAAGAGTGTTAATTGACTGATAATGTTTGTTATTTTTATATTTTTCTGTTGTGTTGTATAATATAACCTTTAATCAAGTATAAAATCGCCGATTTGTACTGAAAAATTGAAATTAGTTCTTTTTTTAAATTAAAATATTTATTTTATATAAACTGTGTGAAAGCATTTTGTACTGCCTCATTTCTGTATCGATTCAATAAGGCAACACAAGTTTCAACACGCGTTTCTTTCTGCAGATCAGTCAAATCATGAGGCACCCATTTTTCATATTTTAATACTTTATTGATTTGACGCAAATGAGTCAATATTGTTGGTAAGGTAACGTTACACCATGCCGCTAATTCCTTCCGATCTGAGCCAAACTAGGCTCAGATCGGCTTCCACCATCTCTTTCAATTCATTGTTATTCACCTGTGTGGGCGGTCTTCCACGTGGTTCGTTTTTCAAATCAAAGTTTCCATCACGAAAGCGTTTAAACCAAAATCGCACGGTGCTTTCATTAGCAGTCCCCTCTCCAAACGCAACAATTATATTGCGAGCTGTTTCTGCTGCGTTAGTTCCGCGTCGGAACTCGTATTCAAAAATCACTCGAATTTTTGAAGTATCTATCTTTCTTGTCTCAGCCGAATAAAAAAACAACTGAAAGTTGATAATTGAATGTTGCACATTCTTTAAAAGAACAACTACATAGGTACCATGTGAAAAAAGTCTTACTCAAAATTCTCAAACCATGAAGGTTATATGTCAATTCGAAGTACCTATTACAATAAAGCGGCAATTTCATACTTTAACCCCTATTATTTTAATCCAAGTTTATAAGACATAAGGTAAAACCAAACGTAACCTCCCAGTCTTAATGGGGCGTCACAAGATAGCTCATCGCCTCGCCCCGAACGCAGCCGGTCTGTCGAAACAGACAACCCCATGGTTGCTCCACAGTCCACTCTGCTATCAGAGAAGTTGGTAAGGTAGGCAACGTCCTTATGCGTTTCTAGTCTTCTAATGAGCCCGGCAATCCAAATAACGATTTAGAATTTTTGGTAAATGGTTTAATTATTTTTTTTCATAATCATTTACATCAAATGATATTATAACATCATGATTCCTAATTAAATTTCAATTGTATCTATATGAATATTAATAAATATTAATAAATCTATATGAATTTTAATAAGCTCCCTCAAAATGCGACGTCATCGCGCTGCATCGTATAATGTTTTAGCGAAAAGGTTTTCAGCGTCTAATGTATATATCAATGTAGGTCCCCAATTTATTTTCGTTAGCACTTTATACGTGGGGCAATAACCTTAGATGTTTATTAACTTATTTCTTTATAAGAGATGAAGTGATTTATCATTGACTGATAGACAGCTATTTCCGCGTATAAATTAGATCAGCTTTTTACTACACGTTCAAAGCTTAAATGTCGTTTATAACCTTTTCAAAACACACACATTTGCAACTAAATGGTAACTCTACCGCTATCAAGATCTGTCCAGTAGTTTTTTTCGGGATGCGGCCACCGACAGACGGACAAAATATTTTAAAAATTATAGAATAATTTTAATAAGATTTAAAAAAAAAAATTAATGTACAGATTTGACTCAAAATTTTCTTATATGCGAGTATATATGTATAGAAAAAGGTTTTTATAACTATGCTCAATATTTATAAACCTTATTTATGATTTTATATAAAATGAAATGATTGTTTTCTTTATACCCTACTTAATTAAATTTTTACGCAATTTAAGCTTCTCTTGAAATTTACTTCGAAGAATTGTAATATTATGTGCTTCACTTTTCGATCGATTTAGAATATCTAATTTCAACAGAAATTAGGTACTTAGAAATTGGTTTGCTATTTTTGAAATAACTTATTCAAAATATAAAATTAATAATATTCATTGGTAGGCACTTAATAAAGCAACAAAGAAAAATATTGTATACTTTAAAAGCTTCGTAACAATATCAATTTTATTTATTATTTTCAACTTTACATTCCTCGCATTCAAATTTCAATCCCTTTTACTATAAGGTATATGATTGACGCGCCGTGAATCGTAATATTGAGTGTTCGTTGAATTGATTACTCGCTTTTATCAATAAATCAGGGATGTGCGAACGAAAAAAAATTATGAATTTATCTCTACGTAGCGGTGCACACAATTTGAATGAATGTCTCATAACATAGATATTTTAGGTGGCTTTTGTTTGAACTTAAAATTGTTTGAATATAGAATCGATTTTTGTTATGTAAGATGTTTTATTTTCTTATATACCTAGGTATATAACAACAATAATGATTAATATAACAAGCTCATGCAACTGTCATTGAGAGGAATACCTAATACCTATGCCATATACGAAAAATTATTAAAAAAAAATTGGTACCTAATCGTAAAACTTCTATTCCAGCAATCAGGATTGAAAATAAAAACAAAACATGTATAGGTATTAATAAAATTTAACTATTTACAAGATTAAAAGATCCAACTGCGTCGTCAAAAGCGAACTAAAAAGATATAAACAAGTTGATAAAGGATATTATGCAGTCAGACGCATACATATACATATATGTATTTTTTTATAACGCTGCGGGATTTTAGCTCAAAAAATGTTGTTAGACTAGCAGTTTTTCAGTCCATTTTATAGCTTTGTGCTAATATTTACTTTTATATTAAATTACTATTATATTAAAATTAAGACGAGTTTAGAGCGAGCTGGATAACCGTCTAATTGTGTACTTACACATAATAATCAGACGGTTAGTAGTATATTGTAACTTAGTACATAATATAGGAAAGCTAGATATTATATCATGGCTTAAAAGTTTCAACTCAATATATTTTATTTAACGAAATTTAAAGAATATCTTGTTAAGATATTGTTATTTGCATGAAAATTTAGCAACACATCTCTATATTTTTTAGTTATTTATTACTCGGAAATAAAACAAGTTCAACTTACATAATTCTGTTTTATTGTGGAAATTACAATAGGTTGCAAGGTCAAGAGATAAAACGATAAATGTAATGGTCCTAGTATATTATTATTAAATGGATATATGTATGAATATACGTTCTTGAGTGTGTAAACGTTACACATAATATTGATAGACCTTGGTTATGGTTAAACTTTAATTATAAACTCTTCCCAATATAGAAATTATGACTATGAAATGATCGAACATACCACATTGTTTGTATAAGCAAATTCTAAACGATACGATGTTGCCTCGTATTTAATAATAAGTTTAAAATATTTCTCGCAAAGTTATAATGGAATGCCATAATGGAAGAGTTTGGAGTAATCCAGTAAATTCGTTTCAACGTGAGCAAAATGTTTGTTTGGTACGTTTTATTTTTCTTGGTTTTATTTTTAGCAGAACTGGCTTTAACTCTTGACTTTGCTTGTGTAGCTTATAATATTCTTTGTATATGTATTCTCCAATAAATAATACTTCACTTTACTGCCTCAAGTGAGTTTTATTCTTCCTCCCCTTACAATCAAGATTATGGTTGCTTAATTCCTTCTCAATCTCCCCATACTTGACTACAATTTGTGTATGATTGAGGAGCTACTTAAAAATTAGAGGGTCTTTAAAATCTCACAGGATACCATATAAATAAGCCTAATTTTGTTTTAAGTCGTAACGAATAAGAATAAATTATTAGTGATAAGTTTAATATTATAAAAGGTTTACCTAAATTTGTAAATTTTACTATATAAAGTCAATTCTACCTCCCAGTCACGCCTAAAGAAGTTTAATTTCGTAAACAACCTATTCTACTTTGTAATTTTACTATGAATGTTAACGATACTAATTAAGAATAAAACCATGTCTTCGAATATATTTGGGGATTTATTTGGTTCTCATCAAAAATCAAGTTCGATCATATTGTAAATCGAAGCTTTTTAAACTTAAATCTCGGTTAAAAGGTGAAAGCAAGAACAAAAATCGCAAACTCATGGAGTATTTTGTGTAGACTAGGGGGCTCGGGATTACACTAATTGCCCGCATTTTTCAAAGCGAAGTATGCGAGGGGTGGAATTTTGCTTAATATTAATATTGTGTTCCACTCGCTTCAGTAATTTGTTTTGAAATTTATCACCGCATAGATACGCGAAATTATATTTTAAATATATAAGTATAGGAATACTTAAATGTATGTATAATCTTTAAATTAAATTTATGCTAAGAAGTTTTTAGTGGTTTCAATGGAAATACAATATCTATAATATATTAATAACCATAGACAAAACAGTTACTGTACATACCTTTTTCTCGTTTGTCTGTTTGTTCCGTTAAGTTAAGTAGCTATTAAAGGAATTGATTTTATAAATTGAAACTTTTTGGTAACAGCTCTTTCATATGTTTTCGTTAAATTTTTAACACAACTATAAGTAAAAAGCTTATATCATTAAACCTTATTAACGATAATATTAAGTTTCCTCTGCCCCCTAAGTACATTTATACGGCTTAACTACGAGCTTAGCTATACGACACAGAATACTTTCGATTTTCTTATAAAACCATTCCTTTATGCGACTGCCCCTATTATTCGGAAATGATAGGTTCTCATGATAAAAATAATTTAAAATGGTGTTGCCACCATAGACGATTTCAATAATTAATAAGGTTTATTTAGTATTTATATATAATAAATAGGTAATAGATAAAACGGAAGTGCCATTTTATCTATTACCTATTTATTATATATTATTACAACATATTCGCCAGTTGTGTAACCAAAATATTATTCCTCCGGCTTTACTACTACATAAATTTTCATGGTAATTTTCAAGGGAAAAGTTTTTACTGCGTACGTTTCATTTAGTTGGATTTACTTATAGAATATCTTGTCGGTACATTATTCTATCTTAAAGTAATTATCATTAAAACAAAATATTGTTAGTAAAATATTCTTGTATGTTACTGTTAGATTTATTCAATATAGATTACGTAAAAATAACCTTGCTAACTGAATGGACTAAAAGATTAAGAAAATCTCCAGCTAGTAAAGAATCATCAGTCATCACTCATCTATTCACTATCATATCCTGTAACATATTGTGACTGTACATAAATCATTGGAAAAAAGAAAGATATCCTATGTCTATACTAATATTATAAAGCTGAAGAGTTTGTTTGTTTGGTTGAACGCACTAGTCTCAGGAACTACTGGTTCGATTTGAAAAATTATTTTTTTGTTGAATAGCCCGTTTATCGAGCAAGGTTTATAGGCTATATTACATCACGCTACGACTATTAGGAGCGGAGCATCAATGAAAAATGTTGCAAAAACGGGAAGGGCGGGCGTTAGTTTGCGAGATACCGCGCGACTCAGTACGAATTTGTTTTCCGGTCTTTAGAATGCGTGCGAAGCCGGGGGAAATGCTAGTAACTAATATGATCAATATCTATGTAGCAAGTGATCCTTTCAGTTTAAGACTTAGGATAATCGAAGATTTTCTAGAAAATTCATACGCTTTTAAGTTGTTCGTAAGTGCTTACAGTCGATTTAAACTGCTCCCATATACTACCTAAGTTAAAAGGTAGTTCTAAAGATGTATGGGCGAATTTCAATGTTGAAAACTTTGAATGGGTTGGTGGGTACCTACTGTATAATTAAACGACCATGATTTCTTTAATTGAATTCTGTTGGTCGATTTTTATAAAGTTTTTAAACAATTTTAGATTTGTTTTGTACCAATTATAATGCAAAAGAACCGTTTCTGGAGTGTATTTGTTTGAATTAGATTTGAAGCATAGCTTATCGTGTAATCTTGTGAATTATTGGTAGGTATTATCGCTTCTGATAGCGGATACGATCTCACGGATGATTCATTTCACTTCAAAGGAGGAGGGTCACCCATCTGACTAATCTGTACATAAAATAAAATTCTCAGGTAAATCTGTACATACGAGTAAAATATTTTTTGGAAAATCTTATTGAAATAATGATTGTTATCGATACAGTGGCCAAATCTGAAGATTTAAGCCAATCTGGGAAGGCTTCAAAGAAAAACACTGGGCAGATTTTGATGTAAATTGGTATAATGATATAGCTAGGTCAACAATCGACATATAGGGTGTTTTTACTGTGGTAAAATATGTCATTTCTCAAAAATCTTTTTACCAACCGATAAAACGTAGCGTTGGGTACGTTTAGAATATAATATTAGTAGTAATATTTTATATCAGTAATCAAACCCAGAGCTGTTCATAAAAGTTAATTGTACAATCTTTATACCTGCTTATATTTTCATATTTTCAAAAATTTTCTTTAGTGAACAAATAACGTAAAGTTTTAGGGAGTAAAACAACATTATCGTTACATTATACACGAGTTTATAGCATCATAAAATACGCATAAAGTAGCGTTATTCTTAAAAACCTATCCAATGTAGAGCACAAAGGGAAGAATAGGTTAGTGCTGTCCTTAAAATGATTATATTACAAAATATTGTAAAAAACAAGACATGCATGACTATATTGCATCCTAAGTATGCAGTAGTAGCTGGCTCCGGTTTTGGTTTAATTGATTTGATTTTATACTCGAAAAATATTGCTTCTTTATTTGAAACTTTGCCAACTTTTTTACTTGTAGGGGTTGTAGTTAAATGAAAAATCTTTTAAGAAAATATATCAAAATTATGATACTTCACTTTTTTTAACCCCCGATGGAATTAAAACTAAATAAGTTCTTATAAGTTTAACGTGTGTACTTTGTTTGTCTCCGTTAAAAAAAAGTTTGAAAAAATTATAAAATAGTAAAAAAAATGCTTTTGGTCACATCAACCGCCTCGCAAAAATAGTTATTCAAATAAATGTGAAAGACGAAAAAAAAAATTATTTTAAAAATCTATTGTAAGATTAATTTTAGTTTTTCATTAAATATGTATTGATTTCAAAGACTTTATTATAATAAAAGTCCGTGAAAACTAATAGAAAAATATTTGTATCTATGGAACGAAGCAACGTGAAGCCAATCAAGATGCTATTGATTTGAAATACGCTCCGATAGTTATTTTTACTTTATGAATACTTGTTTTATAGATTACGTGTTTTTTGTTTTCTTAGACTAAATAATTCATTTTAGTATTTCTACGTTAAGTACTAAATTGAATTAACCATAACGTACCATATTAATGGTAATGATCGCTTCAAGAAGTACAGCGATATTTTTATGTGCGAGTCCTTTTCATCATTACTATAATTTATTCTTATACTTATCATTTGATTGAGGAAAGCAATTTTCTCAGTGTATTTGTTCAAATTTTTATCCGCTCGAGTCGAAGTTCAGGCGTGTGTTCTAATAAAAATAACGTTTAAAATGATGGTTTGTTAGGTAACTGCTAAAACGAGTGAATAATAAAGTATGTTACATATTAAGAAATATTATTAATGAATATGTCGATACGTTTGGCTTAGTTTGTAACGAGTTGTAAGTACTTGCTGTGACAGCGGTCACGGATTCGAGTCCCGCTAGGGGCATTCATTTGTGATAAGAGATATATCACGACTCGTTTGGCTCAGTTGGTAGTGACCCTGCCTTCTGCGCCAGCGGTCGCGGGTTCGAGTCCCGCTGGGGGCATTCATTTGTTGAGCACGAATGTTTGTTCTCCAGTTATGGGTGTTAATATTTATATTATGTATGTATTTAAACTTATATATGTAGTATATCAACTATCTGGTATCTGTAATACAAGCCTCGAAGCTTACCACGGAACTAGATGGCGCTGTTGTAAAAATTGTCCCAACATGTTTATCAACTATTTGGTATCCATAACACAAGCTGGCCATTGAACGAGATGGTACTGTGTGTTAATGTCCTGACATATTTATTATAATTAGAGTCTAGAAAAGAACGATTGTCTTCCGAGTCAGAGAGTCCTTAAGAACTAAACTAACTATTGTTTAAATTAAGTTTTCAACACAATGCTACGGCGCTAATAAAACTGTAAATAAATAATTAAAGTCACATTTGAAACTATTTTATTTTTCGTCAGTACACTTATAATTGCTTTATTTTCAATCATATTATTTTTATGTAACATTAAAATAATATCGAGATGAATCTAAAACGCAAAATTTTTTATTTCAGTTTAGTAGATATGACTAACTTCGTTTATAAATTTTTTACGCCGTTTGAAATTAGATCAAACTATTATATTGAAATTGAGTACTTGAAATACTATCCTTATTAAAAGTTAAAAGTGTTAAAGCTAAAAGCTTAAGTAAGTATGGTCAAAAAAAATTAAAACACTCGTCAATAAAAAAAAAAGATATTTTTTATACTGTAGGTAGAGTAGGTACTGTTAGACGCCTAGGGTGTTGACTTAAGGGTATTCTAATTATTACATAGAGTAAAAGACAAAAGATGTCACTTGAAAAAAAAGTATCTAAACTTTCAAAATAAAAGATACTATAGAGAAGTAAAGTAAATATTTCTAAACAAAATTTAATGTTATGTTTGATAAAGTAGATAAAGCATATTGCTTTGTAACGTACTTTAAAAGAACGTATATCTTAGTTTTATTATAACAAGGACCTATTCTAACGGAAATAACAACTGATAATTTCCTTTGAACGAAACTCGAACAAAGAAAAATATAGAACGCTCACAACGCCATAAATCTTTCCTCGAAACCGCCTCACAATGCCTAGTAATTTCATGTATAATAAGATTTACTTCGCTAACTTTCACAGATGATATGTATTATGCTTCTTTACAAGTAATGATGAGAACTAGATTTTTTCTCAAGTTGATCTCCTATTTTTATTTATGATCTATATGCAGTATAAATATGCTTGATGAATTCTATACGTAATCAGTCCTTTTTAACGTGCCACTGATGGGCACGAGCCTCCCTTCATTATGAGGGGGATATACATATCATAATCATCATCAGCCCTTTTTAACGTCCCACTGCTGGGCACGGGCCTCCCTCAGTACGAGTAATGTTGCCTATTTATTATTTGTATACATATATAAATAATAAATAGACAACAACAAAACAGTACATTTTTTTCAGGTTTTTCCAATCAAAGATTTACTTCACTATAAAAGCAATTTGATTTCGTCGTCATGTTTGTTTGCGATACGAAATGACGCAAATTTTAAACGAACTTAATTTCGTTAACAAAGCTATTTTATTTACCTTATAAATACCCAGCATTCCGAAACCATTTAAATTTCCAACCCGTGAAATGAGCTTACCAGGATCACAATTAATCCTGATCGAAGCCCAAAGGACCGTTCTCAATTATTACTTACGTAATCTGCCTACGGTAGTGAATGTTTGTTGGCTGAGATTTTAATTTGACTCGTAATAACGTACTAGCGCAAATTCAGCTTCTGAGTCATATTCTGTGTAATCAATAGTATGCATTTGTTTTAATACTGTATTCTTATGTAACACGTTATACTGCTGTATTCCGAGTAGCTCGAACGATATTGCACAAGCATAACTTATCCTAACGGGATTGAAAATATAACTTTTTTTTATTTGATTGAAAATAATAAGGTACTAAGCATTCGCGCCTATGAACTGTATCTTTTATATAAAAATCCATATACAGTGAAACCTCGGTTAAGTGAGACATCAAGAGACCTGCAATGTCGTTTCACTTATAAAGGTATTCCACTTACCTACTGTCTCAGATATCCAGTTATAAATAAAGATCTGTCTCATTTACAGAGGGTTCCATTGATAGAGGTTATTGACAGGTTATTTCAGTTATAAAGGTGCGATCAAACAAAACAATGTTATCTCAGTTACAGAGAGGTTTATGTATATAAAATTTACTCCTTGTCTCAGTTATAGAGGTAACTATAATGATAAATCAAAAGAACAAATCCTATATATAGAGGCTTAGCTCGTCCCACTAACAGGGGTAATTCAATGCTAAAGTATTGGGACCTCAGCATGAGTCCCAGTTATGGAGTTTTGGATAAGTTCCAGGTCCCACTTAACCAAGTTTCACTGATGTACTATGTATGTATGGATTTCAAAACGGCTAGAGCAATTTAGATTAAATTCGGGCAATCATTATATTATATACCCAGCGGGTGATATTGTGAAAGGTAGATATGGTTCAACAGACAGGTTTACAGTCGTTGTGACTTTGAACGTTGGGCCCAGCCGCGAGCGATGCTAAGAAACATTAAAACACTAGTACCCGTTGAGTAAACAAGATAAAATTACAAATCCTTTTTCACATTGATAATACTTTTAAAGATCTAATATATAGTCTATTTTTTCTTACTTGTCTTAAATAGTAAACAAATATGGCGGACAGGTAACCAGAGATAATTGCATAGAGATTGCAATGACGAATGAATGACAACGACTGAACTATGGGTTTTATGCAGTGAACGTAAAGTATTGGGTAGAAATAATACGACATGTTAATTTGATAATTTTATTACTCGGATATGACCTTCTTACTAATAATCATTTTAATAATTTTATTTTCCTTTTTGTCTTAATATAAAGTCATTTTTAAAACTTTAAACTAAAAAAGCAAATAAGCGATCGAAAGATCTCCAAGAGCGAAGTCCCTCACTCCATTTTATTACACAGTGCAATAAGATAAGAAATAATATTAATTACAATAACAAATAAATAATCAGTATAAGTTGGTTAAAAGCAATTCAAAATCTTCTATATTCTACAGATGACACTCCTATTTTAAAACCTAATAAAATTTGAAGAAAAATGTCGTACTTTGTAATTTACAAATATTGTTATTTTTTTAAAAGTTCAGTTTCCATTCTCGCCAAATAATTTTACATGTTACATCTCTATGATTCAAAGACAAAGTAGAGTATCGAAACGTCAAAATATTTTGTTCATATTTTATCTATAGAATTTAGTTCTGTTAAAATTTCAATTTTAGCAAAAATAATGTGTTCAAATCATAAATAAACAGCTTTTATAAGTGTAATTCATAGTGTGTGTGTTTCTAAAATAGTTATAAACGATGAAACCAAGTCTAAAATGCGGGATTTTCCGAAAATAAGTGATTTTCGTTCAAGGCAGTGTTTGTTTACCATTTAGGACAAGTAAGAAAAAATAGACTATACATGTTCGAGAGGTAATAGAAGTCCGAAGTCTTAATCCTATCCGAGGTACGAAGGGCTTAATTCCGTACTTCTTTTTAGTGTGTTCTGCACTATAGAGAATCTTCTACGAATATACTAAAACTCTTAATTAACCCTTATTCGCATTGTGCAATTCTATTTAGTTTTATATTAACGACCACTCAACATACGTCCTATTTCCTAAGGGGACGATAAAAATGAAAAGCTTTAGTTCCCGTCGTAAAAAAGAGTGTACTATGGAAATAAATTTAGATACTTGGTAATCTAGTATTCAATGCTACTAAAGTGTGATATCGTCCCCGGGCCAAGTGAGGATACATAACTTGTTTTTATTTTTTAAATAGTAGGAAAGCAGTTAGCAAAAATAATAAATAATATGTATGTAGTCCATAAGGTACACTTTTATTATTTCCTACTAGCTTATTAAATGGTTTGTCTTTATAAATTGTTAATAATTAAAGAAAATAATAATTGTGTATTGTGGTCATTACTATTTATATCCTTGACAAGATATCTTTATGTTCCTATAAACTTCATTTAAATTGGTGAAGATGTTTCTGCGTGAATGTGGATGAATAGTACTCAGAGTATTTTTATAACCCGAATACCATACATTTACATATGAATCCATATTCAATGCACTTCAGTTGGTCACCTACGCTACCAAGTTGTTAGTTTTACAAATAAGTGGGTATTTTATTTATCTGTTTAGGTGAAGAAAAGTTGTACTTGTGTCCGTGATTAGTAAAGCCTCGTCCTAGTTGCTACAATACCGCCGCATCTAGCCGTATCTATCTAACCCCGAGCTTATGCCCGTATTGGGTGAGCCAGTCAAGCGCAGCAGAACTTCTTGTATGTACATAAAAGCTTATTCGTAGAATTAAAATTACTGAAATTAGGTTTGGAATTATAGTCCACATAATATGCTTAGATTTTAAATTCAATTATTAATATTACCTGACAGATACCAGAGGAAAAATTTAAATGATGGATGTTGTTTCGTTAAAAAATATAGTAAACCAAAAAGATAAGAGTCGTTATCAAGAGTTGAATATACATTTCTAAAATCGTATTCTGGATTTTTTTAACGTCAAACTGCTGGGCACGGGCGTCACTTCACTACGAGGGTAAACACTACACCAATCTTACCGTACCGAGTAGTACTCGTGTTTTAATATGAGTACCACATTAATACGCTTTAACATGAAAAATTGTATAAATCATAAAAAAAAGATCGTTGTATAATCGAACAATAATATTTCATTTTTTAAGCTTTATAACCTTCGAAGGTTGTAACATAAGTCCCCGTCTTCTCCTATAATTAGAATAATCTCCTAGTATTTCATTTCGATGTATAATATTTTCATCATTTTATTTATTTGTCGATCCATTGTACTTAGATTAATTAAATTTGTATTAGTTTTGAGTTATTTTTAACACAATAAATGCCTTCTGAGCAAAGCTTAGCACCCACACAAACCACTTAATTTAATTACTTTGCCTTTCCTTTGCGAGTTACGACTTGGAATTTTAAGGAATACATTTTTTATGTAGAGACGTGTATTTTGTTTTTGCAATAGTATTATAGAGTCACTTAAGACGGGGATATACGCCGTTGACCTTGCTCGATTGGGCGTTGCCGGTAAAAATTCCCCGCGCAACCCCGCGCCTCCCGATAATAATTACGCGCGACCAGCGCGCTAGAATTCGCGCGTAGTACGGCACAGTGTAACAACTAACAGCTGTTGCTTTGTTAGGCATGGTTCTAAGGTGTTCGCAACGGCAATATATTGATAAGGCGTTATAATGATAGCATTTTTTATCAACTTATGCAATTATAAAAACGACACTAATAATAATAGAAAAAAAGAGTATTTAATACATTGAAAGTTTTATTATAAAGCATTATTTAGTTAAATAAAGTTTATTTAAATATCATAAAAAAATATTTTTTACATAATTAAAATAATTATTATTTATATCTATTATTCATTTATGTGTACAATATGTAGATACAATTTTTATCATTTATAATTCTCTCCGTCCGATCATCGAAGTTAAGCAACGTCGGGCGCGGTCAGTACTTGGATGGGTGACCGGTGGGCCTGGGAACACCGCGTAACGTTGGCTTTTTGTTTTTAATTTTGTAAAAATTCATTTTATTTCAGTCGTCAAACAATATTGTCATATTAAATATGTTGTTTTATACTTATTGTTTTTATATCTGATGTTAAACTTAAAAATATTATATAACGCTGTTAAGTCCTGAATCGCGCTATCGAAATATTCTAACTCGTTGAATATATATACAATGTTGTCGAACGTCCAAGTGTACTCGCTTCGGCAGTACATATACTAAAATTGATGATCGATACACAAAAAGAGTTTGTAGGTTCACAACTTTCAGTTTCACCAGATAGGAACGAAGTTCTTTATTATAAAAATGTTATTAATTTTAAGTTCTATTAGCGGTATAAAGAAAAAATAAAAATATGTTGTGGCTTCCGGGAAGATGGTGCCTTTTGTGGTGGTGTAGGTTTTTGTGAGTCTGTAGATGTTTGTGTTTGTGAGGTTGATCTGAATTATTAACAAAGTTATGGCTATTTGAAATTTAGGGGGTAATTGAGGGTTTGTTTTATTACAAAAAATCAGTAGGAACTAAAGTAAAAATAATACTTTAAAATTAAATTTAAAAAAAATAATAATAATAATAATAAATAAAAAAGCCTTTTATTTCCAGTTTTACAAAAAACATGAACAAAAGAAAAGATTTAACTATCGTGTACTTTATACAATTAATACCTATAAACAGTGCTATGTTTTTTACAAAAATATGTGTGAGTACAGCTCGTGTACTTATTGTAGTCAAACTGTCATGGTGTGTGTGTTTAGGGATACCTGCTCCAAATCTTTATCCCATTTTTTAATATGATGAAGGTTAAATAAAATAATTATTTTTAAAATTTAAATATATAATTTGTAACGATTAAAATATGATAATTACTCCTGAGGATATAAAAAATTACTAGTACTGCAATTTTGCGGATTTCATTTCGTCATATGGATTTCATTTATTTTTAATATCAACTACGCAGGATATTTACTATAGTGCACAAATGTACACTAAAACGTGAAATAAAAACTTAAAAAAACGTCTTGATAAAATAACACTAAAACGTAAAAAACACTTTATTGGTAGTTTTCATTGATAATAGATGCTTGGCATCATTAAATAATACATACTCATTTTTGCAATTAGCACCCCGATAAACCTCGAAAATGAA